>CAKNET010000035.1:0-310861 GCA_930272545.1 Sphaerostilbella broomeana
AATAAAATAAAATAAAATAAAATAAAATAAAATAAAATAAAATAAAATAAAATAAAATAAAATAAAATAAAATAAAAGAAGGGAAAAAAGAAAAGGAAATATTTCGAAATCTGCATTGGATCAGATGAGCATTTCTACGATACCACTCCGCCCTTGAAATGTAGGTGTGAGCACCACCAACACAGGCTGCCATTATTTTATTGTGAGGGAAATCGCCGAACATGTCCATCCAACCGTTGAAACATTCAGTAACGTCCTCGACAGTCCATCGCTCGACTGAAAACTCTGCCTAGTAGGCAGTCTTTGTGTTGACTTGCCCTGTCTGATTGACTCTTCTTTTTTCTTTTTTCTTCTTCTTCTTTTTTTGGTGCGCAGGTGACGGCAAGTTTGCTGATGGCAGTCAAGTAGAGGCGTGTAATTGCTGGATTGGGTTTCAGTACAGGTTAGGCTAACAACATCATGCTGAAAGAAGGCGCGCCCTGTAGTTTATTTGATAATCACCCAGATATATACGTGCACCGGAATAGCACCATAAAGGGCGGCCTAAAAACACAGCAAGAAGCATCTACATGTACCATTGTCAAACTGCGCGCCTTTCCAGCTACATAACATACATACTCCTCCCTGGGTTCAAACTCACGTCATGTATATTCATTCAACCGTAAGCTTTGCTCTTGGTGACGTGAAATACATTTACCCTCAATGATACTCCAACAATAACCCCCCGCCCCCCCAACATAACATGGCCACCACCACCACGCCCCTCAATTTCCGCCTCGCAACACCAGACGACGCCGTCCTTCTCGAGCGCCTCATCAACGATGCCTTCCGCGCCGACGACACCTCGCAGGTCTTCCTATCCACCGAGCACAAAGCCATCAACGTCACTGATGTTGCGACCATCCTAGCCAAGATTGCCGAACCCGACTGCGCAGTCCTGGTGGCCACAGACCCCAACGACCACGACGGTGGTGGCGACGGCAGTACTCTCGTCGCCCATTGCAGTGTGCGCAAGCTGGATGGCAATCGAGCTTGGTTTGGCATGCTGGCCGTTAGTCTCCATTGCCAACATCGCAGCTTCGGCAGCCAGCTGCTCAAGTACGCAGAGGACTATGCCCGCCGGGAGTGGAACGCCACTCGCATGGAGTTTGATGTGGTGAACACTCGCGCGGAGCTGATAGCCTACTACGGGCGGAGGGGGTTCCAGCCCACTGGGGCGACTACTCCCTTTCCGTACTATTATCACGGGGATTGGAAGGGGGTTTTGCGGCATGATTTGCATTTCATCATCATGGGCAAGGATCTGTGAAGTCCTTTGCTGTAGGCGAAGCTGAGATGATGCTCGTTGTAGGGGGGGGAGTCAGACTAGTTCCGAGGAGAGGCAGCATGTAGAAGACTCGTGGATGCTTCAGCAGATAATAAGATCTCTGCTTCCCTGATCCAAAGCCAAACTGCTCTGCCCTTTGAAGATTTCCCCAAACATCATACCAGAAACATACGCTTCCCTCAAAAGAGTGCAAACCCCATTGCTATCATCATCATCATCATCATCATCATCTCCCTAGTCACAAAGGCACACAACAATCAAGCCCCCCCTTCTGTGTACCCAGCGGTCCAGAGCCAATCCTGCCTCCACAAGTGATGGAGAATCTCGCCTTATACAAATGCGCATCTATCATCGATGTCAATGGATGCAAGTAAGCTGCCTTTCGAGTGTCGCTGTCTGAGCTCTCGTGCTCAAAGTCGTTGGGGACGGGCCCTCTACCCCAGAATACAGAGTACAGCTGGACTTCATAAATCGGGTGCAAGAAACTCGTAGTTCATGGTTCTGTCTGCCATGAGACATCGCCGGAATGCATCTGATAGACTTTTCTGCCTCTTCTATTGTCGGATCGTCCGGCGGGGTCTTTCTATGCGAGCTTCTCGAAACTCAAAACACTAATCTCGGGGGTTTCAGCCTCATATCCCTCTTAGCTGATCTCTTTTACTTCGTCTACGATCCATCCGCGCACCTTGATCTTGGAATCACCCAAGAAGTCCACAACTAGCTCGCTATTGCCTGAAGCTCCTTCGCCTAGAGGTTCTCCTATATGCGTCTTGCTATCAGAGGACATGTTGAAATCTAGTACCCAGGACGAAAGGCCGGGAAGCTCAATTGGTTTTGAAATATAAGAATATGTTCAAGCTCTATTCAGATTGAATGAGGTGTTTTGTTGCTGCTGTATAATCTTCAACTACTCATTTCATATAACCCAGACGAATCGCACTTTGATCCTCTTCAAAACTCAATCATATGAGTGCAAATACCTTGTCTCTCGCATCTGTCGCTTGATAATCTCATGTAGCTCTCAGTAACAGGAATAGATCCCCCCCAGGACGATTTTAGTCGCTCTTGAGCGTCATCTCGAATAACTCTTCGTCTTGAAATGGGGGTTTGATTACCGTTGACAATCTCCGCGAGAGTCTCTTCTAGCTCCCCGACAAGGTCATCTACTCTTTCGAATTGTGACCATGGAACCCATTGGTTTCCACATCCTATGAGGGGATCCAATTTTCCAACTACAACTTCCTGAACAATACGTACGCGATTCCACCAACGTCTTTGCAATAAACCGACAACCGCGTTCCATTCCTCACGCATTGGAAACGAACTCTAGCGTTGCAGTTTCCCCAGGTCGACGCTGTCTATATCTGCAATTATTCGCATAGCTACATCGTTATTATGGTCCCCCTTGCCTAGCCACGCAACCACTCTCCTGGCAGAGCTATACAACAATTCCATCTGTCCCCAGGTGTACGACAAGGCTTCATAATCTACATTTTCGTCAAGGCTACATGTTTGAACATGGCATTGTATAAGGTCTGACTTAGTGCCAGGATAGAGAACGAGAACACAGATCTCGTGTTTCTTAATATCTAACGCTGAGTATCGGTAGGACATACATAGGAGAAATCGGGTTGAGCATTTGGAAAAAGGAGACAACGCAGAATACATTTAGATGAGTTAACCAAGTTATATTATTCAGCGCCTCAGTACCTGTACTTTTTTTCTTTTCCATTTTCGAGCCGCGCAAAGCAAGAACGAACGCCTTCTGCGCAGCCTGATGGACAATTCTCAAGACTGATTTACAGAGTCACCAAATCGCGGCCTAATTGTTACCACGTGATTTTTTAACTCATCAGATAGAGATAGAGGAATCAACTCACTTGGCAATGCGAGATTGAGTCTGGGGAGTTTGCTGGCAGTGATGACTTGCTGGGATGGCGATTGCGGTTGCGGTTGAAGTACGTTACGTAAAAAGAATCAACTGCCAAGAAGCAGATCAACTTCAGCTGATGCCCAAAGTGATTTATGAGAGGTTGATGTGGTATTGATCTGGTTTGGACCGCCAGGGCCATACATGCAACATTGTGATGATGTGATGGACTCGATGTGATGGGAAGCAAAGCCATTGAGACCGGGATTTCTAGACTTACGTGTCAAGACCAATATTACAAACCACTTCTTGACCTGCGGCAGGTCGACAAGCCACTTAGCAGGTTAGTATCGGTGAATAGTGAAGGTTTCAGGCTGGCTCAAAGAGGTTGATCTACTGTATTCATCGGAGCCTTCCGCCTTCTTCTTCTTGCCTGTTGCCAAGTGGACAAACAGCAGCAGCCACTTCACACTTTAGGTTATACAGGTTACACAGGACTGCAACCAAGATCAGTAAACTTATTCAACCTCCGCCGAGGTGGAGCCCCCGAGCCTCTTGGATCGCCACTATAGAGCGATCTTGCTTCGGGAAGCCGGTTAATGATCCGAGGCATCATATGGACTTATGTGCGTTCTTGTCTCTCGTCTCACATCCTGGCCAATCGGGCATATTTCCAGCCTGAGACATGTCCTGCAGAGGCCTATACTGATGTCTTGAAGCCACTGATTGCCAATATGCATGTTTGCTATGTTATACAGTATTGGTCTCAGCCACCCCCAAAAAAATGCGGGAGGGACTGATAAGCCGGCTGTGAGACTAGCTTCAACGTCTATATCAACGGTATGTCTTTGTTATGTACTTCGAAAGGCATGGAACTTGCTGTATTTGCAGTTTTTTCCAGCACCCCAAAAGAAGTGAAGAACTCTGATTCGACCTTTGTGGCGTGAAAACCGGCAGCCATTACGAAGCTTGACTCGGATCAGAACCTAGAAGTCGGCATCCGACGGGGCTGGGAGATTGCTCCCAATACGTACATGGAACTTCCAAGTTCATAACCTCCCGTAAAATGCGCTTGCAGTCCGACGCAATCAGATTCATGGAAGATGCATCTTTGACAAACGATGTTTCTGGTTCGAGGACTGCCATGACTCTGCAGCGCGATCGGAAGCCCCTCCTCTCAAGTCACAGACATGCACGACATACGCCTGCTTATGCTAACCCCGGAGACTTCATCTGCAGCCTTTCGGATCAGCTTGCTCTATTGACATTGTTTGTGAAACTCTAGAATCAGGACTTTGGATTATCGGGACGACTTACGTGCCTAATATTATGTATAGCGAAGAGTTACAAATCATGATTGCGTTACATCGACATCCTTCATGGACTAAGAATGGCGACAACTTACATAGTTGTCTCTTGCCTCCAACCCATTTCCGTAAGATACCGCAGTTCTCTCGTTTCGGTTTTTTTTTTTTTTTTTTTTTTGTTTCAATCATGCTTCGCAGATTCAAAAGGGAACTTTGCAGCAGCGTGGCTTAAGCAGGGGGACGCCACGGACAGTTGGCCTGATCCTAATGGGTGAAGCAAACATTTGTGTAACAACCCAGCCTGTCAAGGAGCCGAGCTCAGGCCGCACGCAAAGTATCCTCCCCTGACCTATTTATTTCAAGCAACCTGCCCCCCTCCTCCTGGCAGTGGGGCATAAGAGTTGGTAGTTCTCTATATCAGTGTAGTTGATATCTTTTGATTGAACATCTTCAATAACAAATCTCGCTCTCCCCAAGCACAAGCAAAGGCATAATGGATATGGATATGGCCGACCGTGGAGCTTCGTTACTGAGAGCCAGTGGTCCTCAGGGAGTTGAGAAGGTATCCCGCCTGATGGACATGTTATTCCACAATGATGCAGAAGGGCGGAATGCATTCTGCCAGAAACTCTTTGGACAGGGCTCTCCGTTAGAGCAGCCAATGTCTCCTGAGACTGTTGCGGCATATGCATGGAGCACCATCAACCGGGTAAAGAACAATATCGCAAAGCTCATATCCACGCTCAACTCAAATCACGTACAACCATCAGCCTTGTTCACACTTCATGAGAAAATCGAGGATTTTTTCAAGTGTGGTCCCGAGGCTGCGCTGTTCATGTTTGCGGCGCTCCAACGACAAGTGTCAGCCAACACTCTCGAACAACAAGGCGGGCTTATCAAAGTGGATGTTTCTACCCAGGACGAAGGGAATATCATGTTTTGTCTAGATCGTTCCGACCTATGGAAGTCGTGCAAGATGGTTGCCTCTTTCATACTGCTCATCGCCTCGCCGAATGACCCTGCCATCCTCCGCTCATCACTGAAGTGGCAATCCCGCAGTCTTGGGGGTATCCCGACCTACGCAGACACCCAGATGATACCCTCGGCGTCATTTCCTCTAGCATTCCAAAGTGCAAAGACGGCTGCCTTGGATCAAGGGAAAACCAGTGTTGTGGCCGTCTCGCTTGTTGACGTGCATATCTTCGAGCTTGGACTTGAAACAGAGCAGTACTTTAGCTTTGCCCACACCTTTGCATTTGGCATAGGGCCCGAAGGTGTTATCATCTGGCAGGCCTGGGGGAAACATGGCTACCCGCTTGAGGAGCATCTGCGCAAGGGCCGCTCTCGGCTCCGGGACTGGGCAGAGGCAGAGCGGTTTGTCGACGATTTCGACAGACTGGCGAATTCCAAGGTAAGCATATCAAACCCAACCCTAGTCAAGTGATTGATCACAGGCCGCTTACACATTTACCTAACTTCTTTCTTTCTGTAGGGAACTTGGAGCGTAAGAAAAAATAAGCTCTACAAGAAGCTGTTTCATATCGATATCAACAGCAAGTGTGGACCGACTGGACCAGAACGGCCCGTGACGCCGAAATTTAAAGGCTGGGTCCGCATCAAGACTATCAAAGATGTCTCGTATGAAAATGTGGCAAAGTTCTCTTGGTCGAGTGGTGACCAATAGAGGACTATGAGATATACCAGTAGCCATTTCGTTATTTCTTACTATCACTTAAAATTCTGACTCGATCTAATCCAAATTGTAAACCCAGGCGTGTCAATTCAGGGGGCCTAATTTCAGAACGGCGCCAGTACATCAACAGCTAGTCAAATAGGTTAAAAAAATCTTTCACAGAATGGTCATCGGATAGAGCCTGATCGTGACGTTGCTATAGTGTTGGTGCTTTGAGAAACATCTTTAAGGCACATGATTTACCTGAGAACCAAAGTAATAGCGGGCGGGCATCAAGAGGAGGAACACGGGAGCACAAATAAATGCCCGGCAACTTCTTTTGTCTTAGGGTTGTGAAAAGAGGATTCTATAACAGATACAGACCGCCGACGATTTGAACAGGTACGGGGACCGTTCGCGAGGTGTGTTCGCTACCAATCGTGAGCGTGAGCGCGTTGTATTGTCTAATGAGCCACCTACCTGTAGCTTGTAGGTCCTTAGGGGGGAATGGGCATTCGGTGTAGTCGTACTTTGCCTATCGTAGTTGGGGCACCAGGCATCTCTACAGCAAAGGAGTAGAGTGGCGGGAGCGGCTGGACGAGGAGTCCAATGGAGTGGGTATAGGCCGTTAATGCTTATTGGCACTATACATGCATAGATTATTGTCCTCAGCAGCTTTCCAATAGCCAATGTTCAACTCGCTCAGCCTTTCGCTTCAGGTTTCGGTTGGCGGGAGTGGGCCGTTGCTGAGGCCTTGAGGAACTAGTATAAGGCGCATACATAGATTTGATGTTTTCCTTGGTAGTGGTTTGATGCGGAAAACCGCGATCTTTGCGAGGAACAGATATTCGACGGCTTCTTCTTCTTCTTCTTCCTTGAAGATTATGATAGGAGCCATAAGCTTGAAGTGTAGGACTAAGTTGACATTGGACCACTTCCGTGTTGCGTAATGTTTTCTTTGGTTTTGGGGAGTTCGTGGTTGGAGGACCTCTATCTGTCCTTTCAGCAGATCGGTCGCTTTTCGGTTGCTAATCGAGGGTGATGCACTCTTTCGCTTTGGCGTCTTGCTAGTAATATCATTGATAGGTTGGGGAAACGAAAAGCGGGATGTTCTCCGTACTTTTTTTTCAAGGCTAGACCATCTTCTTCGGTCAGTGGTTGGGCAAACGGGTAAGTGTCTTCAGCCTCGTTGCTTTCGGTATCAGAAAACTCCATGATTTCGAGGTCATGGTAACATATTCTGTAGTTGTCGACTTGTCGATGTTGAATGAAAGATGCGCGGCAGATTGATGACTTCCAGTTCCGTGCTAATAGTGTGGGGAGTGCCTGGCCCAGATGCCCACGTATTTAATGTGGGCCGTCTAAATTCCTCTCTTATCGATAAAGAAATATTTCTTATCCACGTCCCAACCTCAAATCTTTTGAGAATTCTACACTGGTGTCTCTAGCAAAATACATATCTCATCGCGCCATGGAGGACCAAGTCCATAAGCCGCATCGCAAGAGCAAGGAAAAGAAGCAGCATTCGGGAGGTATGTCCATATATCAACACATTTGTCGACCACACATGCAAAGGACATGCGCTCACCAAATCACAGATCAAAATCCCAAAGCCTTCGCCTTCTCCAAGCCTGGGAAGCTCCAGCGACAGGCCGCCAGATCCTCAGATGTATGCATTTCTTGAGCCTTAATTCTTGATCCTGCACTAACCTCACTTGAAGATCAAAGAAAAACGCTTCAGAGTTCCTCAGGTAGACAGGTTTCCAACCGAGGCCCATGAGACACCACCACGCTTAGTGGCCATTGTCGGTCCTCCCGGCGTAGGCAAGACAACACTGCTAAAGTCGCTCATCCGCCGATATGCCAAAGAGACAATATCGGACCCACAGGGTCCAATCACAGTTGTTACCTCGAAGAAGCAGCGACTTACCTTTGTTGAGGTTCCAAATGAATTAGAGGCCATGGTTGACGTTGCCAAGGTGGCGGACATTATCCTCCTCCTAATCGATGGCAACTACGGATTCGAAATGGAGACGATGGAATTTCTCAACATCTTGGCTGCTACGGGTATGCCGGGCAACGTCTTTGGTATCCTCACCCACCTCGATCTGTTTCGAAAACCAGCCGCGCTCAAGGACGCGAAGAAGAGGTTAAAACGAAGACTGTGGACTGAGCTGTATCAGGGGGCGCACTTGTTCTACCTGTCTGGCGTCATGAATGGCAGATATCCAGACCGCGAGATTCACAATTTGTCTCGCTTCCTATCTGTTATGAAGAACCCACGGCCCTTAATATGGAGAAACTCCCATCCTTACGCCATCATCGACAGCTTTCGCGATATTACCCATCCCACCAAGATCGAAGAGGATCCCAAATGCGACCGGTCAATTGTGTTATCCGGATACCTGCGTGGCACAAACTTTTCCACTCAGGGCCAACGCGTGCATGTCGCTGGTCTTGGCGACTACACGGTTTCAGCAATGGAGGTATTACCAGACCCATGCCCGACACCAGCCATGGAGCAGGCTCTAGCAAAAATCACCGGAAAGACTGGTCGCCGAAGGTTAGATGAGAAAGAAAAGAAGCTGTATGCGCCGATGTCAGACAGAAGTGGCTTAAAAATCGACGGCGATGCTATCTGGATCACCAGGGATAAAGGATTCAGTTTCGACCCAGATGCAGAAGATGGGGAGCGCGGTGAGGGCGAGGAGATGATCATCGGTCTACAGGGGGAGCGAAAGCTCTTGGGGCAGACCGAGGATGGTGTTCAGCTTTTCAAGGGAGGAGAAGAGGTGAAGCAATTGGCAGAAGACGATGATACGGGAAGGAAGACTCAACGGAAAGCAAGAATTGCCGAGCGGGAAGAAGGCGACGAGGACGACAACGAAGATGATGAAGGTTTTGTAAGTGGCAGTGAGGAAGAAGATCCAGACGCCGAAGAGGACTTTAATGAAGGAAAGCTGGGAAGCATGTTCCGCAAAGGTGCTGACAAGGACGCTGGAGAAGACGACCTCGCGTTTGCAGATAGTGATTCAGATCTTGGATCCATCTCTGGAGATGAAGGCGCGGAAGACGACGAAGAGTACGATTCTGATGAAGAAGCTGCTGCTTTGCGGTGGAAAGACGACTTGGCAGACAGGGCTATGAAACTGCACACTAGGAAACGTTCCTATCACACAGGAGATCTCGCTCGATATCTCTATGACAACTCCATGACTGCCTCTGAAGTTGTAAAGAAATGGAAGGGCGAGGAAGATGAATCAGAAGAAAACATCGAAGACGACTCCGAGGATGAAGAATTCTTCAAGAAAACATCTCAGGAGAAAGAGGACTTAGTCGAGGATCGATCAATACCTGACTACGACTACGAAGATTTGGCAGCTAAATGGGCTATGGTAGAGAACATGGAATTGCTCCGACAACGATTCACAGCCGCCGACTTGAACCGCAGAAGATACAACGATGATGACGATGATGATGATGATGATGATGATGACGACGGTGACGGGTTTGGCGACGAAGACGATGACAGCGAAGGCGATGGTGAATTCGAAGACTTAGAGGCCGACCCAGAAGTCAAGGCCCCTAAACAGCCGTCAGTAGAAGATATAGAAGCAGAGCGAGAAAAGAACGCCAAGAGGAAAGAGGAGCTGAAAACCCGGTTCGAGGAAGAAGACAGAGAAGGTTTCTTGAATGACAAGGCCAACGCGCGGCGCGAAGGCGGGGATGTGCAAGAATTCGGCGAGGATGACTGGTACGACGCACAGAAGGCCATGATCCAGAAGCAGCTAGACATCAACAAGGAAGAATTCGAGAACCTAGACGAGCGGCAGCGAGTCGCCGTGGAAGGCTACCGAGCCGGCAAATACGCCAAGATCGTGCTGGAGGGCGTTCCCGCCGAGTTCGTCGCCAAGTTCAGCTCCCGCACGCCCATCGTGGTGGGCGGCCTCTCCGCGACAGAAGACCGCTGGGGGTTCGTCCAGGTCCGCATCAAGCGCCACAGATGGCACAAGAAGATCCTCAAGACCAACGACCCGCTCATCTTCTCGCTCGGGTGGCGGCGGTTCCAGACACTCCCCATCTACAGCATCTCCGACTCGCGCACGCGCAACCGCATGCTCAAGTATACCCCTGAGCACATGCACTGCTTCGGCACCGTCTACGCGCCCCTCATCGCGCCCAACACGGGCTTCGTGTGCTTCAACTCCTTCTCCCCCTCGGCGCCGGGCTTCCGCATCGCCGCCACAGGCACCGTCCTCAGCGTGGACGAGTCCACCGAAATCGTCAAGAAGCTCAAGCTCACGGGCACGCCTTACAAGATCTTCAAAAACACCTCCTTCATCAAGGGCATGTTCAACTCGTCGCTCGAAATCGCCAAATTCGAAGGCGCCTCCATCAAGACCGTCTCCGGCGTCCGCGGGCAGATCAAGCGCGCCCTATCCAAGCCCGAGGGCCACTTCCGCGCCACCTTTGAAGACAAGATCCTCCTCAGCGACATCGTCTTCCTCCGCGCCTGGTACCCCATCAAGCCTCACCGCTTCTACAACCCGGCCACCAACCTCATCGGATGGCAGCCCATGCGCCTCACCGGCGAGGTCCGCCGCTCCGAGAACGTCCCCACGCCTCAGCCCAAAAACTCGCAGTACCGCAAAATCGAGCGCCAGACGCGCCACTTCAACGGCCTGCACGTCCCCCGCGCCCTGGCCGCCAGCCTGCCCTACCGCTCGCAGATCACCACCATCAAGCCCCAGAAGAAGCAGACGTACATGCAGAAGCGCGCCGTCGTCCTCTCCACAGAGGAGAAGAAGGCCCGGTCATTTATGCAGAAGCTGCTCACAGTACGGAACGACCAGATGGCTAAGAGACGAGCTAAAAAGGAGGAGAATCGCGCAGCGTTCCGCAAGAAGCTCGCCGATAGTGAAGAGAAGAAGCAGGAGAGGGAGAAGAGAGAGAGCAAGGAGTTTTGGCGCAAAAATGGCCGCAAGAGGAGTGCTGGAGACGAGGGCGGTGGTAGTGGTAGTGGTGGTGGTGGTGGCAGCGGGAAAAGGAGGAGGTAGTGAGGCTGAGGTTTTGTTCAAGGGGAAAATAGAAAGGTGCATTCGAAAGAATAGGTGTATATACATACGTATTATATATATACACGCATGCATCACTCAGATAATTCAAATCAAAAGCAACCATGGCGTTTCTCAAATATTTCACTCCAAAAACAGTACACATAACTACTATTCCGCATAGTTGTGTTTCAAAACATCACACGAGTCATCACACCTGTGAGCTAGCAAGGGAATAAGAAATTATGGGATCAAGACGTATAATTCATGCAATCTCAACAAGGCAAAGAGAGGATTCCCAGACCGCAAAAGGCACTCAAAAAAACACTGCACAAAGCTCAAACACCGAACCGCTTCGAGTCTGGATATAACAGAATAAAGAGAAACACGTTTCATACCCACGTGGATCGAGGAAAAGGGGGGAAGCCCCTAAAATCTGCCAATCCGCAAAACCAAACCCATATCCTTAAACCCACCATCTTTACCACTCATTTTCTGTTGTTGTCATTGTTGTTGGCCACGAGTGGAGAGTACCGCCATCGTCATCGCCACCAATTCTACTCGCCAGTCTTCTCCATAGCATCATATTCCGACCAGAATTGTAGCATCCCGCTAACTGCTACACATTTTGCCCAAATCCCATGTAAAATCACACCATTGCATCCGGGCATAACCTACGCGTCTCGAAAATTTGAAACGCTTGGTTGCCTAGCTCAGCTATGTCCTCTCGATTATGCTCGTGGAATTTCGGACGGGATGTCGTCGCGTAGGGGGTATCATTTAAGCAGCCACAGGCTCCTTGGTGGCCGCGGCAACAACCTTGGGCTCCTCAGTCGGGGGCGAGGGGAAGTTGACGGGTGCCTTCTTGGGGGAGCCCGTGCGAGCACGGAGCATCTCCTGGACCTTGCCGGTGTAGTCCCCAGCGTACTGCTTGCCAACAGCGGCAAGTTGGTCAGCCTGCTTCTGAGCAGCGGTTCGAACCTGGGCAGTCTGGGCATTGATGGCGTCGGAGGCGATCTTGATTTGCTCGTCGATGAGTTCCTGGTTGGTGGCGTAGATGAGAGGGGCGAAGAAGGCAATCGTGGTTCCAAGAACAGCGAGGCCCCAGTATGGCACCAGCTTGACGAGGTAGTAGGAGATGAAAGCAGCGAACGCAGCCTGAAGAAGGTCAGCCGGTGATAAGATTCAAGCTAGGGCAGTAATACGACGGAGAGGTGAATGAGTGAGCCACTTACAGCAGCAGAAGCACCGACGTTCTCGGCGAAAAGAATGCGCTGGCCCTCAATGGCAAAGAAGTTGGCCAATTCGTGGGCGTCGCCAATCAAGCCGTGGACGGTCTCGCGAGAGATAGTGTAGTACTTGCGGGGGCGGAACTGGGAAGTGAGTCCATTGCCAAGGACAAGCTTGCCAACGACCTCGGCAGCAATGGTGGTGGCCAGGACCATCCAGGAGAGTTTGAAAAACCAGCGGATAATGTCGAGATATCGAGTGAGGACTATGGTAGAGACAATAGAGCCATAGGCAATGGCCGAGTCACCTGATGGTGGTGGGAAAGTCGCGGGTTAGTAAGGCCAGGTATGGTGGGACGAGAGATAAGGCATGAGATTGTCTCCGCGGGGGGGGCAGCACTCACGAGGCTTCTTCCATGACAGGAGGTCGGAGAAAAAGGAATGGTAGTGCGTCAAAGGCTGTGCAGCGGTGCCGTTGGCAGATTCTATAGAGGGCTGTTGTCAGCTATCGCCCATGTTCGTGAGGTTGAGTTGATTTTTTTTTTAAATGATTTTTTTTTTCGGAGGTCGATCACATGCAAAACTGCGCAGAGAGTAACAAGTCAGCCCACTGCAAAAAGACGGTGCTGCCATAGAGGAGAGTTGCTAGTGTGAAAAGAAAAAGAAAAAGAGCTTCATAAACATACCTTACTGGAGCTTCCATTTGCCGCTGGGGGCTTACCGGCAGTATCAGCCATGGCGAGGGAGGGTTTTGATGGTCGAGATTTTGCAGAGATTTAGTGGTGGCGGTGGTGGTTGTGGTTGTGCGAGAAAGAGGAGGGCATGTGCCAGCAGCGTGCGAAAGCTGGTGGTGTACGTAGTATGTATGTATCTACCTATGTATGTAGTTATGTAGGTGGGCGGCGACGGTTTTGCTTTAGTGCGGGACGCGCGGGAGGCGGCGGGCAGAGCAGCAGCCAGTTGTATTGATGGATTGTCTTGTTGGTATGCGTCGGGTTTCTAGAGGACGTGGCCGTGTCAGTTGCTGGTAATATGAGATGCATGCATCAGACAAGGAGGACGGCGGGAATGAGATCAAGGATCAGAGACCAGGATAGTATAATAAATACTAGTAAGATGAGCAGTAGCAGCAAAAGGGGAACAAGCCAGATTAGACGGAGAAGGGTTGAGAGGGGAGAAGAACAAGGGCCTGGTAGGGTGACAGGGCAGCAGCTGGGCAGCAGTGGCAAATGTCCTCCAAAAAGCTGTAGGTAGGCAGGCAAGATATAGGTAGGTAGGTAGGTAGTGAGTGAGTGGATCGGATATATTTTGATCCCATACGCACCTCGTGTTATCAGAGCAGCAGTAGCAGGGACAATAGAACGAGGGAGAGATAAGATGAAGCTTTTCTCTCTACCGAATATGAGGTTGTGGTGGTGGTTGGGGAGGAGAAGTGATGGTGATGGTGACGTTGGTGAAGAAGAGAAGGAAGAAAGGGAGGGGAGGAAGAAAGCGGAGGAGGGATGACAGAAGAAAGGAAAGGAAAGAAGAGAAAAGAAAAGAAAAGCGTCGAGGTCACACACTCACACTGACTCACTCACTCACTCACTCACTCACTCACTCACTAATGGAATCAATGTAGGGGCTTGACAGAAAAAATTGGCGAATGCAATGCCCAAATAGACGGGCAAGTAAATGCGACACCACCTTGTATTCAGGTGATGTGATAGGGGAGGACGCAAAAAGAGGGCTTGGAGAAGCTGCTGCCCGCTGGGCTTTTTTTTTGGTGCTGGGCAGGTGGTGTCGACGTCGAGGTGACGCTGCTGCTGCTGCTGCTGCTGCTGGAGGCGCTGCTGGAGTCATTTATTAGCACCCAGGGCACGCCAGCAGGTATGTACTCCCTACCTTGGCACTGTACCTATAAAGCATTTATTGACGGGTGATTCTTTGTTGTTGACATTATCTGTCATTGATTCTACTTCTACTATATCTACCTTCATTCTCCGTCTTTGTCTTTGATCTCCCAGCGAATTCATTCCCTTCTATCTACCTAACTAGTTTACGCAGTACAGCGAATCCGTCCCCCTTACAAGCCCGCAGGAGCTCTACCGCCTTGCCCCTCCTCTTCCCCCCAAAAGCATCTAAAAGCATGTGCTAACTAGGTAGCTAGCCAAGAGGTTTTTTTTTTTTTTTCATCTCTGATTTAGGTACCATCTACCTTCTTCCCGGCCAGGCACTTATCCCTCTGTGGCTAGTGTGCCTTTTAACAACCCCGCCACAAGCAGCAGCAGCAGCAGCAGCAGTAGCCTCCAGCTAGGTTAGGTACCTCCCTTTCCTGGCCCCCGCTATTACAGAATCACCCAATTCACCATAGATGGAAGCATGGACACGAAACTTGATACATATAGCGCATCTCCCTTATCTCTGTAGCACTAGAAACTAAAAAGGCGTTGCACATGATTTATTATCATCGACAATTGCACACCTGCATTATCAGAACGTTTCCATTACGCCATTCCCCATTCCTGCTGTTATCCACAGCAAAATCAACAAAGCACAGCCAAAGTCAGCTTCTCAACGCATCATCATCCACTTTGGAATGATGAAAATCTATGACCCCTTTATTTATTTATTTCCCCCTTCTTTTGTTATCCCACTTAATTATAGCCCCGTTTATTTATTTTGTTTTTAAAGAAACAAAAAAAAAACTCCAAAGAACCACTCTTTAACCTCACAGCTTCCCAGGCAGGATACACATACCGTTCTGTTCTCTCTCCACTTAGCAACAGGTACCAGATTGGCAGGACAGACATAAGTCCAGGCACATTGCACAACCTCAAAAAAAAAAATTCGCCTTTCAATCATACCTCCCATAAGTCACAGGCCATTTTTTTCGTCTTCCTCATCGTTTCTTGCACGAGACTCGCCTCACGCACCTGCTTTCGCTCATCCGCTTTGCCCACCTAGAGTACTTCGCACGAGGATACGTCACCTGCGCTGAAGCTTGGTAGGCCGCCGCCATATGAACACCGGAGCACGTGCTCCATTTCCGCCATTGGTCACACGTCCAATAACCATCTTCATTCCCATTCATCCTCTCCAAGGCTATCCACTGCTATTGCTGCTGCTGCTGCTGCTGCTGCTGCTGCTGCTGCTGCTGCTGATGCTGACTCTGGACCTAAGCTAAGCTTGGAAGCTACCAGGTACCTTAGGCAGGCTAGGCACCACCACCAACAGCTTGTTGACTGCCGAGGCTTGGATGATGGTCCCGCCGCCATCTATCCCGCAAACCCCGATCTCCCTTCCAACAGGAAACAGGACAAAGATACCTACATGCAGGATTACCTCCCCACGAAGAAAACATGTATGCTGCTGCTGCTGCTGCATGGTTGTCTCATATTTGGCACTCCATGATTCGCCATGTCTGTCGCCTCGACAAGACACCACCG
Source organism: Sphaerostilbella broomeana (assembly GCA_930272545.1). Lineage (NCBI taxonomy): Eukaryota > Fungi > Ascomycota > Sordariomycetes > Hypocreales > Hypocreaceae > Sphaerostilbella > Sphaerostilbella broomeana. Next base: position 15,888 of record CAKNET010000035.1, read on the forward strand.
CCATGCTCTCCGCCTAATGCCGGCCGGCATATCTTACATTTGCACGTCAATACTCCGTACATCAGTCACAACTCCTCTCTATCCGCTGCCTACGTAGTTACGTGTTCAATAGCCAGTCTGTCAAATGTTTTTGCATCGTCTTATAATTCAAAACATTATGCAATTCCATCTAATGCTGTTGCTCGAGCTGTAAGCCTCAGCTCACAAATTGCCCTGTAGACCGACAATGCCCTCAACTCCATGCTAAGCTCGGAAACAAACTTGTAAAAAAAAGCCTTCCTCTCCAAATATTTCATCTCTCGTGTTGTATAGATGATATGAACGCCCTGTCCCCACACAGCACTCCGCTGTCTATTGCTCTGAGAATGTATGCCTGTCCTTCTGCCACCAACAAGACAATATACACCCAATTGGCAAATGCTCCTGAACCCCAACACTAGTTCAAACTTATGCGTTGGTCCCAATTACTCCCAATTGCTTTGTAACCCACTTACCGCCTCATCGACGCCAACCCCAGAACCCACCGCTTGAAGGTGATGAGCCTGCCGCCGCAGGGACAGCGGCTTTATTGCTATGCTCGCTTGTTAGCCCCGGCCCCTGTCCAGTCAGTCGGCCGAGCATTCCCATGGCTCCGGCCGCCACTGCGCCGCTCGACGACCCCCCTAGAGACTCTCCAGACGCCAAGCCATACGCTTTTCGCAAAGCTTCGAGTTTCTGCTTTGCCTCCTCTGCTTCTTGCTTTGCCATTGCTTCTGCCGTCTTGGCTTGTACCAGCTCCAAAAGCAGCGCGTCTTGATCAGTCGATTCGCCGGCATCCTCTGCAGTGACCGTTGTTGCCCCGGCGGATGGAACAGCGACTAGATTATGCTGCTGCAGAGATGATTTTCTTTTGTTAAAATTGGCAGTTTCGGTAGGAGTAGACTTGCTGCGTCCAAGTTTGAATTCTCTCAGGCCGATTGCACTCCCCTTGCTTGCTGGCTCGGTCTCTGTCTGGAGGTGAGTAGAAGCATCTCCTGCAGACGTCCTGCCTCGAAGGTTATGCATCTGCTTCTCTAGCCGCTGCTTGTCTTGGTGAAGCGTTCTGACACGTCCATGGCTTTCTCGCAGCTGTTCTTTCAGAGATGCCATCTCTTGTTGCAGTTCGAGAATCTTGCGACTGAAGCCCTGGCTCTGCGACATAGCACCGGCCAACTGATCCTTCACCTGCACCAATTCGCTTCGGAGCTGCGACTTTGTTTGCGAAGTCGATGAGCGCCGCGTTTCCGCTGCTGTCCCAAAGCGGCTCTCAACCCGATCAAGGAGTTCAGATAGGTCTTCGGTCGAAGGCATCTCCTGCGCGTCTGCTTCTACGCCTTCGGCTGGACGCTCTGTCTGATCCGACAGGGGTGTTGCTTGATCCTCTTCAGGCTCTTCACTCACGGTCACCCCCGCTGCTGCTGAATCGCCAACGTCACGATCTCCATCGGCCGGGTTACCAGATTGAGCTGCTTTCTTCCTAAGCCCATCCAAAAGAGATCGAACGGCTTTCCGATCCTCCTCCCTTTCTTCAATCTCGCGCTGCAACTCATTGGCTATCAGAGCTTGGTTTCGCTGCAATTCGCTCAATGCGGTCAAAAGATCTTCGATTTGGCTGTGCAGGTATTTGTCATCCACGGTCTTCGCATTGCTCGCCGCTTTTGCTCCCACCGGTGTTGACTCGCGACTTGCAGAATCGTCTTCGGTATTCGATGAGTCTCGCGACATGGTCGTAGCATCTGTAGATGATGAGCTCATCACGCTGATGGAACTCGCCTCGACCGAATTCAGGGTTGAAGCCAAGCTCTGCTTAGACGTACTCCGTCGCAGCATGCTTAGTGGTCTTGAGGGGGCACTCAATCCAGGCGTCAAGGTAGCGCTCTTGGGCGAGCTACCAGAAGCCGGTGCCCAGATTCGACCAAGGAAGCGAGCGGCCGCCGTGGTGATATCGGATGCACGCGCAGTATTTGTCGCTGCTACAAGTGATTCTCGATGTCGTTGTTCCAGCTGAGATAGCCGCTCTCGAGTCACTATGCTTGTGAGGCTGACAAAGTCTTGCACAAACTCGTCGGCATTGTAGTGATAGCAGTCCCACAGTCCACGAGATAGAAGCAACTGCATCACGTCCTCCAGCTCAGCGCATGCCAGCAGTCGGGCTTCATTCCGCCTCATTAGTGACAGTGCAACGCGCATCAGCGTTTCGGAAGCACCTTCGGCAAATATGACATCGTATATACGGAAGAGCATCGGTAGGGGGCAAGTCGTTGCGAAGAAGCTAAGAAACCACTGAGACACATAGGCCGTCTCTACTTGAAGCTCTTCTAGGTGACTCCAGAGGGAGGGTAGGTTCGACCTCAGTAGTTCTCGAAACTGGTGTATCCGAACATGGAGTCCTGAGAGATCTGGAAGAAAGCATGATCGTAAATCATAGTGCTCCATAAGTCTGCTCACCACATCAGTATTCCATCAGTCAATGGGATTGCCCGTGGCTTTGAATCATCCAGAGAACCTACCTAACCAAAACACAGAAGGCTTGCTTGTCTGGCATATGCATCAGCAATGGACCCACGAGAAAGGCCAGGCCCTGACAGTAGCCAATCTTCGTATCGTAGAGACTAAAGCTTTTGAGAACACGGCCAAGCATACGCTGCCCATCGCCCTCAGGGTCGCGAAACATGTCAACCCCAGGAAAGCTGCGGCCCAGATCCTTGCCAATGAGGAGTTCGTAAGGGCTAGACTCGCCACAGAACCGCTCGTATTGCTCTTCCAGATTTGCGTCGCGAGCACCGGACATGCTCTGCCATACGACACCGCGCAGTGGAGGGGGAATGCCTTTGCGGATCTTGTTAGATAAGAGCGTGGGGAGTCGCGCGGCAGTTTGTTGATAGTCCTTTACGAGGGCTGCGTAGAATTCAAGGTCGGTCATCGGCGGGGGCGGTAACATCGAGTATCGCAAGGCTGCTGGCGTAGGACCATTGACCATTTTCTGTAATTGCGCTCTTGACGGAGGCCGAGGTCGATTGAGATTTGCTTTGTCAACTGTCCGGACTTTGACGGTCTTGGGGTTGGTGGCCAGTTTGGCATTTTCCTGCTCCAGGCGTGCCAGGAGAAGGGCAGTTGACTATTGATGGTCAGCATATAAATTTGCTAGGGAATGTCGAGGCGCATGCGTTATCTGTTTCCTCATCCTTGGTTTGCTCATCTTCTGTCTTTTCCAATTGTTCCCAATTGACATCGTCCTCGTGGTCGTCCGTATCGCTGTCGCCTTCACCAGCCTCAACCTGCCAAAGCTCATCCTGGAGGCTGCGGGTGGAATCTGAAGCAGGTAAAGTAGACGAGTCTCGAGGCTCGCCCGCCTCCGAGTCATTCCCCTTCACTAGCGTTTCTTCCGCGGGGGTAGACGCCGGTTCCACTAGCTGGCTATCGGTAGCGACGCCAGTATCCAACGTGAGGCTTGGTGGCTCGGAAAGCCGAACCGTAACCATAGAGTCATGGGTCATCTTGGGGGTCTCAACTCCAGTGTCGTCTGTATGCGTCGGGGAGGACTCGATAGGCATTGTCGGTGAAGAGGATTCATCTCCGGTCTGTTTCTCGCCGGGGTCCATTGCAATCATGCAAGGCCGGAGACCAGACGGTCGGAGCTGGCGCGTGTAGGGAGAGTGAAAGATAGCAAATCAACACAGTCTTCGATTGCCACCGCGGCCCTGAACTTGCATCCAGGAGTGGATTTCGCCTTCCTCCTTATCCTCGTCGAGTTTGAATGAGTGCGGCTTGAGTTTTCGGGACTGGAAGAACCGTGCAAGTAGTCTCGGCGGAAAGAACCGTCCACCTCGTAGCAGAGCGCGCAACTCTGTCTTTGTCGTTGTCGTTGTTATTGCTGATGTTGTTTCATAGACAACTGATGTCGGTGCGAAGTATGAGGTTAGCTCTTGTCAGGGCCGCTGCGCCTTTTGGTTCCTTAACACGTGGGTAAGGAAGAAAAACGATAATAAGGGTGAAGGGAAGGCTAGGGAGGGAGGGCTATGAAGCAGTGGAGTCAAGACGCCGAGGGGTATCTGGAAGAGAGCGCCTCGCTGCAATGAATGGTTTCGATTCGCATTAATGAAAATTGCAACGGGACCAGTATGGAGGCTCTCTTGCACGGAGCATGCAATACCAACATCCACCTACTAAATTGGCATGAAGGGATTCGTGACTCAGAAAAAAGGCGAACGGGCCCTGGAGGTTTCGATGCTAGTAACCGCCCTGATACTCGACAGTCTGCGAGATAGCGCCCTAAGGTACCCGTCAGGGGCCGTCTGTTAGAGGATGCCGCCCACAGGTAGCGCTATGGCTGCGAGAGATTCCAGCGCACTAACACCGGAACCCTCTCGCCACAATTGATGGAATGGAGGCTTTATTGGCATCTGCTGTGGCGGTCTACATGCATTTTGTGGCTTTTAGACCTCATCTGTAACTCTCTCTGTCAGGGGAGGCCCCGTCGTGATATGATAGGGGGCCCTTAGACAGCAGACACGCCAGAGAATATATCGCGTCTTCTCTTCTATGCAAGGCTCTCAATCTTCATACTTCATTTGAGTACGTACTCATTCCATCTGGGGTAGTTGTTGCTCGGGGCATGACAATTGAGCCGAGAAGTTGTCTTTGATTGCTCTACACCAAGAACGCTGTGATCGCTAAGATCAGGATCCACCAGTGGAAAGGAGTTGCGAACTAGGGATGACATGACATGCCCCACACGGGAGAATGCGAAGGCGGGTATTGCAATAGTGGCGCGAGCTGGCAAGAAGAGAGCTCCAGCCACAGTTGGTACGCCTGCGCCCTACCCTGTACTGAAACGCGGGAGAGAGACGATATAATAGCTGTTGGATGGGATGTGTGAATCTCCATCAATTAGAGTCGATGAATTGATCAACAGTGCAGTAAGATTTAAGCGATCTGCGTGTTGTAAAATTATATCCTAATGTACCCCCATTTGGAAATCTCCCTAGTGGAATCTATTCCCCCAGCACGGCGTTTCTAGCAGCTAATCTCCCAGGTGTGGCGCATCGATAAGTCGTCCAAGATTGCAAGATTGGAAGGTAGTCCAGTCCATTGCACCTGCCCGTTGCCTGAAGCTTTCTTTATGAGGAAATGACGACAAAGATAAGGCAGCCCCTCATAGATCTTCCCATGATTGACTGGTCCTTGGTTATCTTTGCATCTTCACACACCGGGCTTTACTGTCCTGATGCATCTTACCGCTCAACCTGTTTCTATTTAATTCAATGCCATCCATGCCTTGCAACAAATGACGCCATCCACTTGCGATCGGGAGATATTATTATTTACCTAACATATTGCTCTGGGGATTGTCGGCTGCGAAATCAAATCGCTTATCACCATGGCAAAGGAGAGAAACCTGGAAAAGCGTTAGCCATGGGCATATTGGAATCACACCGCTGCTTCGTTCTAGCTCTAGTACGGCACTTGAGCAGTAGACAGGGGTAGTGCCTCATCGCGAGATGGTGTGCCGGCCCATCAAATCAGCGGCAGACCAACAACACCTTTATCCTGCACCCATCGACTCATCAGAAGGTCAAGCAAAGCAGGTTTGTCCATCGCCTACTGCACATGAACCGAAGTTCTCGGAATTCCTACATACATTGACCCAATTCTGGGTCAGAAATGTAACACAAGCGACACTGGCCATATCTCGTAGCTCTCCTAGGACCAGAGCTGTCATCGTGGTTCGGCACTTCCAAATGAGACAAGCAATCAAACCTGCAGTGTTCATCAGAGCAAACACTCCCACCGCGCCATACATATCCTTGTCTTCGATCTCTTGTGCCACAATGCGTCTTTCTTTGATCACGACACCTCATGAGAATCAGAGCGGTGTTCCGCAAATGTCAGGCTCATACTCGTTTCCCACCACGGCACAGAATGGAGCCCATCGGTGCACTCGCTCGTGCTCAGTCATGCAGCGCAGCACCAGCCGAAGACACCTCGTGGTGGACCGGCCTACTTGACGAGCTGGTGCTCCAATCGGCGGCTTTGCTCTGGCATGTGGTTGCACACTCCACTAATACGTCAACGTTCTGCGGTGTCATGCGTCCCCTTCCAGCGGCGCTTGTCATGCAAGCTGGGGTAAGACGGGTGGTGCTGATGCGGTTGTTCGCCTGTCCACAGATGCCTTGGCTGCAGGACACTGCATCACAAAGTACATGCAGATAGAGGCCAATCTGTATTCCATGCATACGGAGAGACCGACAGAGACGGGATGGGGGAGGGTCGTCCAGATCCTCTTATCGCCATTTCGACGACAGGCAGTGGCCGTGAGAATGGTCATCGAGATGTGTTGCTCTCAGCGATGAAGATCAATCTCATGGCGCCACACATGGGAGCATGGGTAGAAGACATGCATATATATATGTATGTAGGTTCCGAGTCCACGATGGTAGCAAAAGCAACAATCAATATCTCGCATGAAATCTACGATTTGCTACTTTGCAGGGGTTTGACTATTCATTCTCGCCAGCGTAGTTGGAGGTGACGGCATTTGCGACCCACGAATCAGCTAGATATTTACACACACATCGACGGCGCGTGGGGGGATTGGCAAGGAATTGCCCCGTCTCTCTTGTCCAGGTTGGAGCAGAAAGTAGACAGGAAGATGCGAGGTCACTTCCCACGAGGCCGAGGTGCAAGAGCCACATTCCTCCATGTGTCTTGAGAGATATTTATTTTCCGATGCATTTGGCGCGGTTCCCCATGAACCACTTTTGCCCTGCCATTCCAATCTGCCATGATGCACGTTTCCACCCCTGCAACTTTCTCCACGTTTGTGTTGTAGCACAACAGCAGCAGCAGTGATGTGAGGGCATTTGGCTGGCCATGATCTGATGGGAGGATCCAAGGGATGGATGAATCAGTATCAATAATTCATCAGAACTGCTGTGAGTTGAGGGCGCAAAACGCCTTCAGCAGAGCACGCACTATTGCAGCCCCCTACCTCTTTGAGCCAGCCAGCTGGGGTCAGTAGGTGCTTAGTGCCCTGTCTGTCCCAGCCGCTAGGCATCTGCTGGGGTTAGTTAGAGCTGGTGGTGCCCCCGTAGTGGCTGTCGCTCCACTGATCCTCGTCGATTCATTGTCCATCCCATCCCAAGCCGTGTCCATGTCGTCTGTATTCCGGACGTGTATCTCCCTCTCTTGACTTCTTTCCACTCTCGACCTCGCGAAAGCGAGAGCGATTTTAATCGCCTCTATATCCCCCCCTTCGCCTCATGGCGCCCTAAGACGCGTTGAGAGAAAAACGGCGTTCGAGCAGCATCTCTGCAAGTTCCCCAGAGGACACGGCTTCGAGAATGTCCTCCACGGTGCTGCGCCGTCCCCGGCCAACACATCGTCGCTTTTCCACGAGAGCTGGCAGCATGTCACCTTCTGCCGCCCCGCCTCTCCGCCAGTTTCCTAGCCAGAGAACGCATGCTACGGCTGACTTTACAGAGGCGGACGACGACGACGAGGAAGAGGAAGGGGAGGATGCCTTCGATGGGCCGGGGCTGGGGCCCTTCGATAATGATCATGATGACGATGAGCACGACGATGCCGCAGAAGATGATGAAGATGACGAAGATGAGGACGACCGACCTAAGAGGAGGGTTCAACTACCTGTCCTTCCATTGTTTTCCTCCACGCACCTAGGTAAGAACGAAAACAAAAACATCCTGGACTCTGGGATCTTGACCGCCGCCTTCCCCCCTATTCCAGAGAACTTACATGTATTTTATAGACAAGCTCCCTGTGTACAGCATGACCCATGCAATTCGAATCATTATCAGTACCCGCACCGAGACGACCCTCACATGGGACCAACTACGATCTCCTCAAGTGTCACAGTTCCTGGTCAAACCCATGCAGCAGCAGATTCGAGGTCAACACTTTTCTCGGGCCACTCTGTATGCTCTCATGGCCAACTGTCTTCAGTTCACCAAGGAAGGTCAGCTTTATGCCGCCAATGCTGGCACTAGCAACACCAGGGCCAAGGTTTGCGAGCTGCTCGCACTGAAGCTTCTCAAAGAGTACAGCACTCGTGAGCTCATTGATGCGTTAGCGTACGACTTCTACCCTCTCCAGGGCATGCCGGGCGGACAACCTCCGGTGACTGCAGGAAGTGGCAGCAGCAGGTCCAAGAATACCAGCCTCGTAGCATCACGGACTTCCACTCTTGAGGTTGCAATTCGAGCCTCAGCCAAGCATTTCCTTGCCCACCCAGTCGTCGTCCAGCAGCTCGAGGCCATTTGGAACGGCGCCATATCATTCTACTCGTCTGCAGATACCTTGCATCGTGAGGCACCTTCAAGCCCGTTTGATCGTGCCAATGACTACCCCAAGGCCGATGAAAGGACCCCTCTTCTGGGATCACTTCCCCCGAAGCAGGGCCATTTCCATGTTCCACCCGGCAGGAGAACTGTGATGTTGTACGACCCTCGGCAGGCATCCTTGCTGAAGCTGTCCCGCCTTAGAGTGCCTCGATACAGATCCTTCCTGTCCACCATCTCCCTTGCTGTGCTGATAGGCCTCTTTCTGGCCGTGCTTACCAAGCGATCGGTGAAAATCACAGGATTAGAACTTGTCTTTTGGTTTTGGAGTGCTGGCTTCATGTTGGATGAGCTGGTGGGCTTCAATGAACAGGGGTTTGCCCTGTACATTATGAGTTTCTGGAACATCTTTGACCTGGGAATCCTAGTGCTGCTGATTGCATACTACTGCATGCGTATCTACGGTGTGTTTCTGGCCGACCCCCATCACTGGAACGCTATGGCTTATGATGTGTTGGCCGCAAACGCAATACTGCTACTCCCGCGCATCTTCAGTGTCCTGGATCACTACCAATACTTTTCCCAGTTGCTGATCGCTTTTCGACTTATGGCCATTGATCTGGCCGCAGTTTGTGTCTTAATCCTCATCGCATGCAGTGGTTTCTACGTATTCTTCACATCCTCCACGACCTCTGGTGACCCAGCCGATGTCGCGTACAAGATCTTCCAGATACTGATGGGCTTTACGCCTGCTGCTTGGGACGTGTAAGCTCATCAACAAAGTCATTCAAACAGACAAAAACTAGTTTATGCTGACACCTATTTAGTTGGCCAACCTACAATTGGCTTGCAAGAGCTTTGTTATGCCTCTTCCTCATCATTTGCCATTTCTTAGTGGTGTGAGTACTACTTCAATTATATTCATGCGCATGATATGGCTTGCTAACTTTCTTTGTTTAGCACAATTCTCATCACTGTCTTGACAAATTCTTTTATGACCATTGCATCAAATGCTACCGAAGAACATCAGTATGCCAACCTATCGCACTTTGCTTGAAAAAAAAAAAAAATTGTTGCTTACTGCTTCACAGGTTCTTGTTTGCCATCAACACAATCTCCATGGTGAAAAACGACGCTCTGTTTTCATACATTGCTCCCAGTAACATTTTCGCCTGGCTACTGATGCCTTTCCGATACTGCATGCCCCTCAAACATTTTGTCTGGGTCAATCGGACAATCATCAAGGCCACACATTTCCCGGTGCTCTTCTGCATTTACTTATACGAAAGGTTCTGGCTGGCCCCTTCTATGTATGAACCTACAGATCTGGTGGAAAATCACGGCCGAAGTCGAAGTAGAGCCATCTCCTTCGGTGACGTGGCCAACAGGTCTGCAATGTTCAGCCCCAACTTGCGTGTACGTGAGGAGTCTGTCGCAGGGTTTCAAAAAGACCGAGCTCTCGAAGAGTTGTTTTTGCGTTTACCTGATGCGACTACATTGCGCACCCAGCGAAGAGACGCAAGACGCAAGACACAGACGGCCATTAGAAATTGGATGGATCGGACCGCCGATGATGAAGTCTCTGGTCAATGGCCAACTCTGGATAGTAAGGCTGTACCAGACTGGCAACGACGCCTCAGCATGGGCTGGGACCGAAGATCAAATCCCAGGCAGGTGTCCGACATCAGATCAATAGTCAGTGATCCTGCGGATCATATGTCCAACACGGGAGTTTCTTTTGTGCCACATCGAATGGGCTCTAGACTATCTCATGTTGCTCCTGACTATAATCATCACACCGATGCTGATGGAGACGACGAATTGGTTACAAACGACGAAGATGAGGATGATTTGGCGAACAACATGGAGCGTCATGAACCGACCGCACAAGTCAAAGTGAACGAAGCAGAGGACTATTTTGCCACTCCAGTAGGGCCACGATCAGCCAAGTTGGCTTCTTCCCACAGTACATCAGATAAAGGTGCTTCTCCTACTCCACGGCCGCCCCCTAGAAAACGCATTGGCCACAGTCGTACGCTGTCTTCGAATACCATTCTATATAATCCAGAGGAGAGCATTGAACAAGTCGAACAACCTCCACTTTCGCCTCAAAGGGGAATAAATGCCCAGGCAGGGCGAATCAACATCACAGCTGCGACAGCGGGCGGTGAGCCGTCTCTAGCTCAGCCAGCACGGCGCAGTCCTCCAAGGCGATCTATCTATGCGCCGCCGAGTTCTAACCCGCGCCCCATCCTGCCTCCGCAAGGTTTGCCTGGCGCTGGTGGAGTCAGCAGAACGGCACTGCTTAGTATAGATCCCCGAAACCGCGAACGTACAGCTAGAAGACTGTCCTCGGTTGACCTGAGCATAATGTCGGATAACACAAATGTTCCATTCGGTGGAGACATCAATACCGGTCTTGCTGGCAGTTTTCAGACGCAGATGGCTATGGCCATGATGAAGGATAGTCGGATGCGTGGCCCTGGCGTTGACGCTGCAGACAGAGATAGGATGGGGAGACTGGTTCTGGCTCGGATGAAGACGTTGGAGGAGAGCTTTGCGGACGTAATCAAGGAAATGCGTGACCTGAAGAACACCTCGACCGCGCCCCCAACGAGACGCAACTCGTCAGGTGAAGAGCTAAAAGCAGGTTCATCGTTGGACATGGCCAGGGCCGATCGGCCAAAGAGTCGTAAGGGAACTGCCACGCCGAAGAAGGTCGCTAGCAAGCGGCCACCGAGCCGGCGAAGCATGAAGGAAGCAAAGATCGGCTTAGCAACGGTGGAAGACCCTAAGGGAAAGGGAAAATATGTCTCTTACTCAACAGATGATGAGGGTGACAATGGGGATGACCTTTTGAAGAAGCGAAGCTCCATGTAATCGAGCATCTTTGCTGATGTTTTCTATTTTATTTACATATGGAATAGTGGGCTACGAGGCGGTTGAAGCATCTATGGGCGTTTGGGGCAATAGCATTTGGTGTCTCACGATTTGATACAGTTTCTTGTTTGACTTCTGTTTTATCATGATTGTGGACTGGAGGGAGGTTGTATGAACTTCTGGACATGTTGCATGGGTTACAGAATTGGCCTCGTGGCTTGTTCATTCAATGTGAATTTGAGTCTGGTTGACTTTGGCGGACTGCCTCTGAAGAACCGTTGATCTTTTTGTCTCGCAAAGTTATCGTTCAGTATGAGTGTGAATATGATTGGTCTAGGTTGATGATTGATAGTTTTCAATGAGCCACATCATATCGGGAATGCTTTTGAGCTTCTGCTAACACCTCCAGTGCCACAAATAAATCCTCACATTGATAGGGGGCACGAAGCAAATAACAATACAATAAGTCCATACAAATGTACGTAGAAGATATACCTGTCGTTAGATCTATAATAGGACGTTGATTCCCACTTGTTTGAGAAACAACATTAATGCCAACGAATTCGAAAACGACGCAATCATCATGATAGCTACAATAATCTAAGTAGGGAACCAATAGCTGAGGGGATCGTCTTCTGCAGAGTCAGGCAGAGTATTTCGCATCTCTGCAGCAGTCTTGATTGCACCCGCCGCCTTCTTACTGTCACCAGACTCGCGATAACGCCAGCATAGCATCCATTGCACCTGCGCAGCTCTCAGACGACACTCATCATCTCCGTTTTTGATGGCCGAAACTATACTCTCCAGTTTATTGAAGCACTCATTCAAATTAGGCGGCTTGCTCTCCCATGCCACGCGGGCCAAGTGCTTGCTGGCCAGGACATAGGTAAAAGTGTTAGAGTCCCAGACGGGCTGAGCCCCAAGCAATGGAGATGTTATGGCCCTCAGCTTATGGGCTTCCTGGTAGGCTATATCTAGGCGGTTGGAGTATTTGTGTGCTGCAATCATGTAGTCGCGGCGGATGAGGATGGCTTGAGGATGGGTGTTGTCGAGGGTAGCATCAGTGGCCTGGGATAGTGGCGCGTATAATTCCAGAACTTTAGGAGCAAACGATCCCATCCAATAGCCGTAGAAGTGATTCCACATGCCGAGGACGAGGGGATGCTTTGGTCCTAGGAATGGCGCAACAGCATGTATTGCTCTCTTGTATACTCTTTCGAGATACAGCATCACGTCCTCTATGGAAGCTTTCGATAGTTCGTCGAGCAGAATGACCATTGGGTTTCGACCTTGAGGGATATTGGTAAACACTCCTGTGAGATGCTTGAGAAAGTGCTTGAACAGGGATTCCGTCTTTGATCTGACGTTTCCGCTGATCCCTCGAACATAGAGGAGTATCTTCCATATATAAATCACGACCCATGGATCGTGTCTCTGTTGGGCCATCCACTTAAGCCTTCCATCCACGATCTGCAGGGTATGAGATGCATTTTTGTGTGCCTTGGCTGATAGAAGATATGAAGCTCCGTGGCAAGGATCCGAAAGAGCTTTCCAATCTTCATAGAGGGTCTCTGTTCCATCAGGCTGGAATATGCCAAATGCATCCAATTGCCAAGGGGCGTTTCCGTCAAATTGTGACTTGACAAAATTAGCAACGGCCCAGAGCATGAGCTCTAGGCTGCGCAGTTCAGCTGTTCCCAAGTATTGTGTCAAAGGCACTTGTTTCTGAATCTTTCCTCCCCTTGCCTTTGCCTTTGCCTTCTTGAAGGCCATGGTATTGAGTACTGGCGAGTACAAGGTGAGATTCGCTCCATCGACTAGAATGCTGTCATCGCATTGTTTGTGAGGTCTTGGTTTCAAACTATTTTGCTGATGACGCTTGGAGCCCTTTGTTTTAAAGCTTTCGTCGCTGTCTTGCCATATCTTGAGTTGATTCTTGTATAACTTCTTACTACGTAACTGTGAGAATACCTTCCGCACGTACGGTTCATAGCGGAAAAAAAAAATGGGAAAGAAATCTTGCCTCGCTTTAAACTCGCACTCTAGCTACATAATGACCATAAAATCTTCTAGGGTCATGCCATCCTGGATATAGAGCTGGAAGAATTTTGGCTTTACCGTCTCCCATGACGAATCCATTGCAACAGCATGGGCGACTGCGGATAATATTTGGGACCTCACCATAGTCCACAGAGCCTATGTATGGACTTGTGTTAAATATATAGATTTGTCTCTTATACCCGCTCTAAAGTCATTTCAGGAGGGTGCAAACACACGCATCAAGCTGGACATCCAAAGACGGCATCTCTCAGGGTGAGCCAGACCAAAGGGCTTGTTTATTGGCCAAAGACTAAAGTTCCAAATAAATGCGGACAAGTGCTCAATTGCCGATACATCATTAACAGCGCTGAGGATTGGCTGGCTCTTTCTTGTGAGGGGGCAATCACATTATTGATTGGTCGCCTTCTGCATGTCTGCATATCCAAAGCTGCGAGAGCATCAACGAATAGTAGCATATACAGCACGATGCCCGCGGGGGGCTTTGCAGATACCGGAAGACAACGGCAGGAAAGACGGTGGAAACTTATGATTAAGGATGGAAGAATTCTGCTTAGGTCTCAAGTAGAAATGCACCCATCATTCCTGTTCAGAACATCGTTGTTTCTCTTTCAACTCAACGGTAGTTGACAAAACGGCTTGGTTTTCAAGTGACTATTCGAGAGTCTCACTACTTGTGTGCTCGGCACAATATCATCCTCTCCTGCTGGCCTTTCATATATCTTGAATATAAAACTGGTCATTCTTGCCAACCAAATTAAACCGCACAAGACCTCATCATGGCCCACTATCCGTTTGACAACCGGCCTGAGCCTCAGCTGCCATTAAATGACAGCTAGTCAGTTTCCGTTAGCCGTGAGGCAAAGCAGATGGCTCGCTATATTGAGAAGAAGAAAGGCAATCCAAAGCAATTTGTAATTGCCGTCACTCGTGCCGGTAGTGTGGAGACTCTGAGTGAATTCCTCCAGCATCCGAATAACAGAAGCTCGTTTCTGAGCTACTTCAAAGGTATTTCATAACCATGAATAGTGATTGTCCGGTGTACTGACCCCCTTTTGAGCGATTGATAGGTACCACACCATCCTCAACTGTCGTCGCCACATCGTGTGATTGGCTTCCATAAAGGACCAAGGAAGCTGAGCAGGCCAAATATAAGATTCTGGTCATCATTGTCAGTGAGGAAGTTTTCGAACTCTCCATCATTGTGAACGACCCGATTTCTCGCCTGAAGATTTTTCGATGTGACTTCAAAACTAATGTGAACAACCACTTGCATTTGTCTGGAAGTTTTCATGGGACAAAGCTGTACGACTGGCAGCAGAAAAAGCACCATGCCGAGCTTTGGATCAGTGAAGGCATCGTTTTCGACGTGGACCTTGGTTGTAGTCAAGCATGGACCTTCCATGATACTGCCTTCGATCGCGAAAGGCTTGAGGCGTCCGGAATCCGAGATCACTTCGCCCGAATGAACGAGACACAAATGCGAGGCAACACCTGGTGGCAAGAATGGAAGCTCCCCATTTCAGCCATCCTTGGTTCCATCGCTGGAGTTGTCAAGTTCAACAACGCCATAGCCAATGTGAGTGCTGGGGGCGTCTTTTTCCAACATAGCTTCGGCACCCAGTCATCAGCGATGATTACCAAGATGGCGGCCGGCTACGCAAAGGGCTCGGTCATTGTTGGATCCGGCATCGTCGGCGGCGCCGTTCTACTCGGAGTGGATAGTGCTGCGGCCATCTACTTTGTGCCGTGGGATAGTGTCTTTGGTCGGCTTGGGACGACGCTCAGGTGGCTGTGGGAGCAGGTCAAGAAAGTCTGGCAAAAGTTCAAGCAATGGGTGTCAGACATTGTCGATGGTGTTTGCAGCTTTTGGGTTCCTGTGGTGGAAAAGGCTCGCTATAATCGCCGCAGTGCTCAAAAGCGTCAGTATTTCTGGGCTGGGTGCCATGTTTTGTCTGTTAAAGTGCCTTTGAAGTATTGCGGTAACTAGAAGGATTCTAAGGTGAGATTGATCTGTTAGAAAATAATTGGGACAAGGGATAGGATGCTACTTTGGTCTTGAATCGTATTCTCCAAGGAAAGCAAGGCGATGTCCTACTAGATTTGAACTGGTACCAAGACACGATTTGAATTGAAATTTGATATGCACCCCCCTATGACAACCTCTCGGTGAGACGAACAAGATTGTACGTTCTCTGAGGAGCCTCTTTTCACACGTTTTCGAGATAGTACCTCCGACATTCAAATATAAAACATGCTGTCCCTCACTCTCTGATGGATTTGAAGGTCCTGGCTGCTCGCAGCGCCCTCTGAACCACCACCACCCGCAACGCTGCCCGCTACCGACGGTGCCGCCGAGTTACTCGGCGTCTCAAACAAACTACTGAGATAGCATCTGGCCCTCTCGCACAGAATATCCGCATAATACGCCGGTGTGCAGATGCTCACGGCCTTGGTAGCCCGGCCGAACACGTAGCACATGCTCTGCGTCAGGTCCTGCAGCTCGTCGGCAATGTTCTTCCCTGGCACCTTGGAGAATCGAGGGCGGAATATCTCGTCAAGCACAACGAAGTAGTGCGCTGGGCGTGCGGTGCCCTGGAGGGCTGTGTGGGCCTGGAGGAAGAAATCCCAGCTGCGGGCTTCGGTGACGCCTCGATCGACCACCGTGCCGTTCTTGGTGTTTCCAGAACGGTCGGCGTCTGCTTCCTTGGTTGGATAAAAGCGAGTGTGGTGCCGCTTGCCGACGACAACGACGGTTAATCGCGGCAAGCCCTTCTTTTGATCAGTGGCTGGGTATGTCTCCTTGCACGCCTCGCGGATCTGCTTCACCTCCTCATTCAGAACTTTGTCATACTGTCCTTCGGAGACGCCGTCTCGATATATAAGAATATTCTCCGGGTATGTCTTGTGCTTTCCTCGGTCACACCATAACCGGAGACGCGACTTGAACATGCCTTTGATATCCGAGACCATCTCGGCGCGACGCTCGGATTGCAGACTGACAGCAGAGGGCCATTGTCCCAGCCAACGGTCAATGCTTGCGACCATGCCAGCAACACTAGGAGCAAGGGTGCTAGATCCAGGAGATGGATGGGTGACGTCAATGCCAACTACCATGGTCTTATCCTCCGAAATGATTCCTAAGCGGGCTGGGTCGACAAGCTGATTACTGCCGCCAAGCTTTAGATTGAACTTGAGGGCTTCGTTGCGGAAGTATTGATCTTGGCCTTGGGGTTTGACAATCTTTGTACCGACACTGCATATTGTATGGATACCATACTTTACGTCTCCTAGTTGCTTTATACGGTTGTAAAGCGGGATAGGGGTCGAAGGGAGAATGATAAAGAGGAGCTGCAGCGACGATGCTGCCCCTTTCATCATGGCTTCGAGCTGAGGGTCGTCTGTACCGTTGAGTCGCAGCAACTTCAAAGGCTGGAGCGGCGGGCTTGCCGCGATGCCTGTGTCATTCAGGATGGCGTGGAACCTTTTCATAAGGTCTTGAAGACCCTCGTTGGTAAATCTATGAGCGTGAGGGTACATGTCGTTCGGCATTTCGATGTACACGCAAGACCATTTCTGCATGCTTCCGCTTGTGTTGAATTTGAAACTGGGAGAATCGCGAGGAACCATGTTCCAACTGCCTCCAAAGGTATTAACTTGCTTATTTTGCTTATAGACAACCTTTGGGCTGACAAGAACGCGGCCAGAAACAGTAATGAGGTTTTGTGAAACTGAGACTCCGAATTTTGCCTGAGTCAAAGGGATTAGATTTTTTTTTTTTTTTTTTTTTTTCAAAATATTAGTAGCCAGCGAGGCGAGCATAGCTTACCAAGAGGGCGTTTGAATTTGAAAACCCAGCAGTAGTTAATCCATCATTGACAATGGATGCGGCATTGTCTCCAGGCCGCCGCACAGCAAAACGAATCATGCTTTGTGTCTGAGTCGGATCAAGCTTCATTCTGGCTGGTGAACCGGGAGCCACAATACAAACTTGCAACGGCAAATAACTTGGATTCGAACGATTGCCCACGTTTATAACGGGTAAATTTGGATTTGATATTTGTATCCCATGAGCTTTGTGATGGTTAGCTACTAATGAAAAGAATAATAGACGACAAATTCTAAAGCACTCACTCTTAGCAAAGTAATCGTACACAGAGATGTAATGCCCGCCCCCTAAGGGCGTTGGGCCTTGGGCTTGGGCTCCCTTGGCCCCCTTCTTCTTCTTCCCACCTGAGCTGGAGCTAGGGGCAGCAGCAGCAGCAGCAGTGTCTAACCAGAACTCCACGTCCTTCGCCCCGCCTCCAAAGGCTCTCACTCTGGGTGGATGTTGAAGGCCATGGCCATCGTTTTTGTTTGCAAGGCCAAATATTGTCTTGACCCGGACAATTACTTTGCCACTCTTGTTTTTCCTCTCTTTAAGATGGGTGGTTTTGACTGAAAGGCCCTTGAGGAAAGCTTGCAGTTTCATTAACCCTCGTTGAGAACCATAATTCATCACGAGTTGATCCAAGGGACCGTCTTGATAGAAGGCACCGTGGCTCACGTTCACGTTGACTAAAACACGTGCGGTAGCCGCTCGCACGCTGGTGAAGAAACCTCGTATGGCCACAAGAGAACCGCCGAGGTTCATCTTATCTGATTGTGCACTCAATGAAAACGTCTTGGAAGCACCGATGGTGGCAAGCGTTCCGGCATACTTGGCGTAATGATTCAAAAATATGTTGAAGGCCTGAATCATAGGAAGCTTCTCGTCGTATTTGGCAGAAACGTTGGCTGATGTAAGATATCCGATCAGATCAGAGACTGCAAGGGTATTTGTGAACTGGAGCTTGACTTGGTATTGAATAGAGCGTGGGCCCGGAGTGTCCTCATCTTCGGCCATATATTGTATTGGAATGGTCTGGTCGTCCAATTTCTGTCGGCTGAGCAACGTCGACCTGAAGTCACTGACGAGATCATCTTTGAGAGCCGCCAGTTC
The DNA here is from genome assembly GCA_930272545.1 of Sphaerostilbella broomeana. NCBI lineage: Eukaryota > Fungi > Ascomycota > Sordariomycetes > Hypocreales > Hypocreaceae > Sphaerostilbella > Sphaerostilbella broomeana. Next base: position 34,122 of record CAKNET010000035.1, read on the forward strand.
TGCCGACTCCAAGAGCAAGCTGATAACTTGACTCAACTTCTTCCCCACAGCAGCGGGGGTGGTTGATATGTCATATCGGTAAAGAATCAGATTGGACGAGGGTGTTAAGACGAAGTAGTTTGCCCAAAGAACGACATTAGCTCCCTTTGTGCCATAGGAGGGCCGGCTCGGAAACGTCTCTCCCAAAGCTAGACTGCTAAGATCACCTCCTTTGTTTGACTGAAGATTGTCCTCGAGCTTCTGTACGGATTGATCTGGGGCAGGAATGCCGCCCGGGGGACTAGCATTATCGTGAGCCAGTACGAATTGAAAAACAATTTCCTTGTTGTTAAACTTACCTGAAGACTTGTGGTGATGAAGTTCCACCGCCTCGTCCGCCTCGATATGAAGAACTGTCGCCACGTCCTCCACCACGTCCGCCACCACCACCACCTCGATATGAGGAGCCGTCGCCGCGACCTCTACCCCGTCCACGATCTCCAAACCCTCCCCTCCCTCGGTAATCTTGTCCACCGCGAGAGGACATATACACAAACGTATCACGGGTAAATTAGCTCGTAAAAAAGTGTTAAAATATGTAGCAATGGAAGAATAATTGATTACGACATCAGATCGCACACATATATATATGTATACGGAGGCTTGCAGTTTGTGGCCACACAGAGCCGCAGTCAAGCGGGGTAGAAGCAAGCATGCCAATTATCTGGTCACACTTCACGCGGTGTGACGCATACATTCAGTACGTGGATTTGGAAGCGAGAGAGCTGAGGTGCTACTGTTTTATTTTTGCTCCAGCCTTGCAACCTTCAGAGCTTGATCCATAGTAAGCACGGTGCCCGAAGGTTGCTCCACTCTCAACGTTCGTTTCCATTAGTTCAAGATGATTTGATACATTTTGGTGGCTTCAGATTGGGAGGATGTGTTATTCACTATGAGAAACCAACGCAAACAGAGGCTCAGAGGGTTGGGAATAAACTTGTGTGTAGAAATCTGCAACGTTCCTTCAATGTCTGTTAAGTCATGAAAAACAGCGGGTAGCCTCGTAATCGAACAGTTTTTTATTATTATGATTTCTGATTGATTTTTGTTCCATAATGAGGCGTATCAATGGTCCCACGGCTAATAAACCCTGGTAATTGGCCTATGCCCTGTGGGAGGCCCGACAAGTTGCTCCGCCAAATTTCGTAAGTGGTAATCCCTTGTTTCCGTAATCGTAAGTCGTGTTTGGCCGAGATCTAGAATGAGGCACTTCACATTATCTTCTCTTCGAAGAATAAGACGAGGCCCTTTCTAGGGGGTGCCGCGAGTCTGTGGGGATTATGCATTTATTGACTCCTTTTCCGCGAGCTGTTTCCTTCGACAAAATTTCCCCGCGTGCTTCTACGAAGACGGCCGATATATTTATAAGAATGTTTTTCAGTGTACTTAACTTTCGAGTACCAACCCATATGCTGCAATGTGATGCGAGACTACTCGATTTGTGGTTATAGGATGTCATCTGATACGCTGGCTACACTCTTTGTCGAGTGCTTCAGCAACCACCCGACCAAAGCGCTCCGCAGGTGATGATGAGGCCTTAATAGGGTTGTGGACAGTTACCCAGAGAGTTCCTCGAATCTGCTTTTCGCTGCCTATTCCTCCGGATTGGTAGCCAAGCTTCTCCAGAGCCCTGTAAAGGGCAGCCTTCATTCGTCTCTGAGTCAGAGCACGCACGACAGCAGTGGCACCAAAGCTGGTTATTATGATCCACAACGACTCTGTCTGCAATTTCTGCAAGTACTGTGCTCGCTTCATTGCTGCCAACGGGTGCCCACGAGGGTCAAAAAAGCGTAGGTGATGGGGATGAACGACTTGGCGAGGACTATAGGCAATTGCGACATTGAATTCCGAAGACACTCTCTGAAGATCAGGGCCGGCTGTCAACTTGAACATGGTGCCATTATCAGGCTCTAGGTCATGCTCTAGGAAAAAGTCCCGGTTCTCGGGGGTCGTGAGGAGCCTGCCATCGTATCTTATAAACTTTTTGCAGTCTTCGGGGATGAATCTCCGGATCAATTGTCGAGACTTGGCTTTGTTGCCTCCCTGGCCTCCCTGGCGGCGTTCGACAGCATTGGAAGCCAAACGACGAGGCGATTGAGACGATGCCAGGGAATATGACCGGGCCGTGAAGCTGGTCCTAAGAGGCAATGAAGCTCGAGCTCGAACTATCGCTGCCATTCTGAGGGTTCCGTGGAGCTGCTCAAAGGCATTTATTTTCCTTAATTCTATATCGAGCCGAGTCTTTTCGTCGGCCCAAATGGCGAAGGAGTCTCCCTTGTGAACACCTTGTTTGAATGCTGACTTGTTTGAGTTGTCACTCATCATCTCACTGGTGGTGTGCGAAGTTGGGTTTCTGCGTCTCTTTATCAACACGAAAGATAAATCGCACGGACCATCTACTTTATAATACTTCACAGTACCACATATGATACTGGATAGATGAAGTACTGTAAAGTACCTGCGTACTAAGCCCGGCTACAGATATATCTATCAAGGTATGCCCCGATTTTGTTCGTACAGAGTACAATATAAACAAAGGTCTACCTAGGTACGTAGTATCTGTATGAAGATGCCGCTGGATGCTCAGATAACTTGACCTAGGTATGGTGTACCCATGTGTATAAATGTATACACGCTTGACACAGAGAAAAGTTCCCTCTGAGGGTAATATTGCGGAGAGGATAATCTAGATAAATTTAGTAACATGTCGTACAATATTAAAGATTCCAAGAGTATGCTCTTGATATATGATCGGCATCTATTTTGCTTCAACTCTAAGATGTTGTACCAATTATTATTATATATACCTTAGGTAGGTACCTAGGGTAGTTTGTTGCCGGGAACAACACACCACAAGACAGTCTTTGAGCCGCCTGACCGGATCTATGTATGAGCGCCAAGCCCAATGCACACGAGATAGGGCTCGCTTTTCCGAACATAGTGGTATGAATGACTCTATTTTAATACTGCCTTGCAAAAGCCTATGTAAAGTAAGCTTTGGTATGACAGATTTTCCACCGTGGTTCTACGACTGTTAGTGCAGTACTAGTCATTTAGTTTACCACCCTAGTAATTGCCAAGTCTCTCTGTATCGCACGAACTAACACAGTCACATTGACTCATTCTTTGGACGCCACACGCCACACCCACAAAGCAACCTTGATACACAAGCATACATAAAGTTGAGTTTCAAGGCAAAAAAATGCCAGCACCATATATACATATATATATGTATAAAGACGGCTGCACAGCCTGCTTTTTTTTTTTTTTTTTTTTTTTTTTTTAAGAATTTTAGAACCACTCAAGTCCGTTAAGGCTGAAGGCACCTGTAATAAATACGTGAAAGAGCCCTGGAGCCCTCCTGGAGGCCACCGAACGAACAGCCCAAAACGCCTGCAGAAGCACCACTAAGCCGCCTACACTCCCGCCGCCTCCTCCCCCCCACACACATCATCCCGGCCCAAGAATTTCTTCTTTCTTATAAAGTGCCCCTGCCAGCGCTCTGCTTCTCCCAAACGCACCAACACTGGACAGACTGTCACTTTTACGTCCTACATCCAACGACCTAACCTCCAGGACAAGGCAGCATCAGTCATCATGCCCAAGAACAAGGGAAAAGTAAGTCTATATTGTCACTTTTTCCTTTCTGCGAGAGCACTGGGAAATCCTGCAACCCCTCCCCCACCATTCCCTTGTTTTTTTTTTCCTGAAGTCGCGCGCGGCAACGATCCAAGTCTCTGGCTAACCACCCCTCCTTTTTCGCGCACAATAGGGCGGCAAGAACCGCAGAAGAGGAACCAAGGAGAACGACGACCAGCGTCGAGAGCTGACCTTCAAGGAAGATGGCCAGGAGTACGCCCAGGTCATCAAGATGCTTGGAAACGGCCGTCTCGAAGCTATGTGCTTTGATGGCAGCAAACGTCTAGCAAACGTGCGTTAAATTACCCAAAAAAAATCCCAAAATGCCCCTCATCCATCATGCCACCCCCATCTATCGCCGCTGTACCCAAAAAAAACCCGTGGAAAAAAAACCACCCAAGAAGGGAAATCAATATCTAAGCAGCATTCTGACTTTTCTTCTTCTTGTTAAACAGATCCGCGGCAAGATGCGCAAGAAGGTCTGGATCAACCAAGGCGACATCATCCTCCTCTCCCTCCGAGACTTCCAGGACGGCAAGGGCGACGTCATCCTGAAATACACATCCGACGAGGCCCGTAATCTCAAGGTCCTCGGTGAGCTGCCCGAGAACGCCAAGATCAACGAGACGGACAGCTACGGCCAGGACGGCGATGACAATGCCGGCTTCGAATTCGGCGCTGACGAATCTGATTCTGACGAGTCTGACGGTGAAGGCAAGAAAGACGTCGACATTGACGACATCTAAAGCAGCAGCAGCGAGAAAGAAAGAAAAGAAAATGGGGAAAATAGGAGGTGGTTCTCAATCACTACCCTTCTATTCTCTATTTTTCTTTTTTTCCCCTGTGCAAACCTCTCCTCCCCCCTTTCAGTCGACAACTCATTTACTCGATAAACACACAAACCAGCTAATTTCCTCCTCGGTGCATGGAAAAAATAAAAGAGCAATGGATGGCAGGCGTACCTACACGCTGGTGGAGAAATGGTTTCTGGCACACATACACACACTGTCTTCTCTCTCAAACCCTTTGCTGCAGCCCTCACCTCAGCCAAGCCCCCAACAATCATTAGCCTGGCTGCTCTCTGGGTCCCACGACAGTATTTTGGAGCGGAGGTTTTTTTAAGATGGCCACGGTGGGAGAGACGTCGTGGCTCATCATGGTGTTTCGTGTCTTGGCTCTTTTTGTTTTCCACTACTGCTTCTATCCTCATGAATACGAGAATTCACATCACATCGCATTTCCAAATTATTATGATTCTTTGCTTGACGACTGAATCGCTAAAGAGAGCAACTCGCTCGTAGATTTGAGATATCATATATACTGCCGTCTTAAAAGCTTTTATTTCCTTGTTTTTGCCCCCTTCAGGGCTTGCCTAATGTGCAAGCTTCTGCTAAACGGGATATATGCACGCCTGACGAATCTACTACCAACGCGAATAATAACACCAAAGTCCCGCTGACACCCAAATCTCACGGGCTCTCCAATTACAAACAGGAAGATCAAGACCAACTCCCCTATGTAGCTGCTGGTTCTTGCAGCTCCCTATCGCCCTTAACTAAACCTTTTAAAAGCCGTCGTTGAAGCCACCCTTTGTAATAAACTGAGAATAGGAATTCCTACACGTGGCAAGCATGGTAACTGATAGTACCTTCCCAGTGGCTTGCTTCAACCTTTGAATCATGACTACCACCGGCTTCTTTTCTATCAATTTCTGGTTTACCAATCATCCTCCTCTTCTTCATCGTCTGCATCATGGTCAGAATGAATATATCTTCAGAATAGAGCAAATACGTGAATAGAACTTACCACTCTTGCTAACTTTGTCCTTTCGCTTTTGTAAAGCCGCAGCCAAAGCATTGGCCATGCCTCCCGGACCGGGACCTGCCGCTGCTGGAGCACTTCCGCCTGAACTAGAAGACCCTCCCACCGTAGCTGCACTGCGGTCATTGATTTTGCTTCTATCAACCTTCTTGAGTGCCCCGATTCCTCCTGCCTTCTGGATATCACCAAGCATTGCAGATCGTCCTCCATCGGGCTTAGGAAGTGCTGCGGGCACACCAGATGAGTAGCCAGAGTCTCGATTTGGCATCGGTGGGGGTGGAGGGGGAGGAGCACCACCAGACGACGGCATTGGAGGCGGCGGGGGAGGAGGAGGAGCACCACCCGACGATGGCATTGGAGGCGGCGGCAGCGGAGGAGCACCACCCGACGACGGCATCGGAGGAGGCGGAGGAGGAGGACCGCTAGATGACGGCATTGGAGGTGGAGGAGGAGCGCCAGTTGCCGGCAACGGCGGAGGAGGTGGAGGAGCCGGTGGTGCGGAAGCTCCCGGAAGCGGCGGTGGAGCAGGCGGAGGAGGAACGTTGTTGACGGAAGGCATCGGAGGTGGCGGCGGCGGCGGCGGTGCACTGGCAGCCGAAGGCATTGGGGGAGGTAGAGGGGGCGGTGGTACATTGTTTGCTGCAGGGGGAGGAGGAACCGGCCGAGCACTTGGTGGAGGCAAAGGAGGAGCGCTTGCGTTCGGAACCTTTGGAGGTAGAGGTGGAGGTGAGGGCAAACTTGTATCGCTGCCACGAGGCGGAGGAGGAGGGGGGACAGGACCACGACTTGGAGGCGGTGGCGGCGGTGCATTGACACGCTGCCCAGCAAATGCAGGCGGAACATGGAACTTGTGGTGAGATTCCTCTGGTTCGAGCGGTGTCTTTGCTGGTCTAGGTGGCGGCGGTGGACCTGGAACTGACGGAGCCGCTGTGGGCACGGCGGGGGTTGGCCTTTTTCTCTCCGCAGCCTGTTGAGCGAACTTGCCGGCGTCAGGTAGAGGAGGAGGGGCATTGAATCGCACTCGAGGAGGAGATGGAGGTCTTGGAGGGCTGGCATCCCTCTCCGGCTTGCCGCCGGACCGTCTCGGAGCTGGCGGCGGCGGCGGGCCGATCTTTTTGGCTGAAGATGAAGCACTGACGGGGCTCGCGGCCGGAGGGGGCGGTGGAGGTGGTGCTCTTACGCTTCGTGATTCTTGACCATTCGTAGAGGGTGCCAGTGGTGGTGGAGGCGGCGCTGACGGTGCTGATACATCGCTCATCTTCGCCTGCTCTTCCCTCAAGAAGTCAACGATAAACTCTTGGTTGTCTTTGATGAAGTCATCCGTCAATCCCTTGTCACTTAGGTCCTGTCCAAAATGTTCCCGCCATAGAGGATCAAAGGCGTCCAGCAATGAAAATTCAGAGGGTGGTTTGCCCCCATTCATGCTAAGTAAAGACCCCGTATACATCGGCGGCGGAGGAAGGTTGGCGGGTATGGCTTCCGGTGCTGTTGATCCAGACGAGTGCCGTCCGAATATTCCTCCAAGCAAGCCGTGCTTGGCTCCTGACGCCTGGTTGCTACTGCCACCAAATGGTGTTGATTTTGTAGCTCGACTTGCGTTTTTCTCTCGCTCGTCCATCTTCTTCTTGAACTGCTTAGCTTCCTTCTCGTCGACAAAGCTCAGACCAGCTAAGCAGTCTTCCAATTCAAAGCTATGGAAGAAGGTCCGGTCCTGATTGTAGCTCCATGTATCGAAGATTTCTTGGTCCCAAATGACCCCGCGATTGTTTGACTGTAAAATGGGTTAGCACTCTGCTTACCTCCATTGATGGATAAAGCATTTAGTTGGTGAGAGAGAGTAGAGAGAGCAGAGGGAGAAGAGAGATAAAGGGACAAGATAACAGCGCATATCACAGAAAATCAAAGCGAGGCATACCGATATATCTACTAGCTTCAACCAGTAAGTGTTTCCCACCAGGTCGTTGGCCAGAACGACGGCACCTTGCAGACCCGTGTACGTCCATTTCGATCGATTAGGATATGCCACATAAAGCTTAGCGACTGCCACAGCCTGGATCTTGTTCGCCTGCTTCGGCACAAATCTCTTGACTGTGTCTTTATCGTCGTCGTTGAGAATGGAGGGCATGGTGGTGGTAACGGCGGGGGCCGCAAAGTGCGGTGGTTAGGGATTCGGTTTGTTCAGTCGGGCGATGGGTTCAAAAAGCACAGCAGGGTGATGCTTGGCGATAGCTCTCCAGGAGCCAAACGATGGCAATTGTCAAGTAACGAGCGACTCTGTAGGGTGCTTGTTGTACGCGTGGAGGCGGCGCTTAGAGTAAGAGTTCTTCTCCTCTTTTTTTTTTTCTGTTTGCCCGGCTGGCTGGGTTGGCGCCTCCGCAAGGCAGCCGTATATGGGGGGCCGTCGGGATGCAGGCAGGTGAGGGCAATGCCCTGAAATTGAGTGAATGCTAGATATAATGCTGCTGGGCAATTATGTCGAGCCGGCGGAGCGTCCTCAGCTGCGGAAGCATTCAGGAGGTCGTTTCTCCTGAGATTGCGTGCGGGAAGAAGTAGAGGTGAGGTTGAGCCGTGGATGACATGGAAGTACGGGCCCGCAAAGCGGTGGCAGCCAGCCCACCGACCCCTGGATGCTTTCGCTGGGGCTCCGCCTTGGGGGTGGAATTTCACCTAAAAGAACTGCCCAGGCCTACAGTGGGCTGTGTATGTAATAATACTGATTAACCGGCTGAGTGATGCAGGGCTAGGTGGTGGCAGGCCATCCTGCTGAGAGGAACTTTGGTGTCCTACAGTGGATGCCACAGGGCTGGAGGAGTTACCAGCCACAGTTGGGTCTGTCCTCTCAATCACTGTGCAAAAGAAGCCCATTGCACCGCCACGCCGGTAGCGTTCTCTTGTCGTCATCCCGCAGGAAAATACACGAAGCACTGAGGACTTTTGTCACTTCTAGAACACAGTAGAATATCGGGTGTTTTACAGAAACACTTGATTCAACGCTTTCTGTGTTGTCGTGACACTACATGCGATATGATCGACACCAAATCATCAAGCTGGTAGAATAAGCAAATATACTTATTGTATGATCCAGGCAATTTATTTTTATTTTTATATTGATTGTGGCATCAATTTCTATGGCTGCTACTTGTTGCTATTCCCACGTCATGATCAAAGTGAACCCCTCCAAATATGTAGTGGGTTATCTCTATCTTTGCGCTTATTTGTTTAGCTCCTCCTTTCTCGCCTGTCGCTCCTCTTTGCTACCCTCCTGTGACGGCAGGTTCTGGGCTATCGCTGGTCCCGGATGAGCCTTGTGAGCGGCAAACTTGGGGTCAACGCTGGTGTCGCTGATGGGCTGGATGGAGAATTGCTTCTCGCCCTGGGGGGACACAAGCTGTCAGTAGTTGTATTTATTTATCCGTGGCGAATGAGATCAACTCACATCCTTCTTCTGTTGGTCCTTGGCAGAGTCCATGATGAATGAAGCTTTGTGGTTTTGTGGTAGATGATGGATGAACGTTGATCGTTAAAGGTGTCAGGTGGGGAGTAGTAGAATGTTGTGAATACGCAGAGGAAGTTGAAATGCGCTGGACTAAAACTCTCTGCTCAGCAGTCTTCGAACGTATATTTATACATACCTGTATCATCTGATCTTGCGTCAACACCAGCCATGAGTGACCGCACTTGGAGATGGTGGCACTAATGAGATGACGTCTCTGTCAACGTCATTGGCTGTCTGTTCAATATACAAGCATTCCCTGAGATGACAGAAAGTTGTCGTGGACCACTACGTAACTGCCACAAGTTCCAACTGCTGTGCTTGGTATAGACGTATTAGCCAATACATGCTTTGGGGCCTTTTTGATTAAAGCCGAAAGCGGACAATAAGGCCGTCAACACTTGGCTTCATCAATATGTTTTGCAGTCTAGAAGGGTCTGGGAGGCGACTTAGTGACCTTCTCTGACATCCACACCATCTTTGCGAAAAAGTGTCTCTCAAGTATATTAAATCAAGATTATGTACAAAGTAAACTAGGGAGAAATTAAATTTGCTTTGATGGTTAGCGAATTTTGATTGCTATTGGGATTCAATATTGATGATCCCCCTCCAGCTATTACCTGCTGGATACGTTAGCGTCCAATCGCCAGCAGCTAGGGGCCTCCAACAGCCCTAGCGAGCACTATCAGCCCCTGCAAACCTCTAGAGGATCCCGAGATCCAAGCTCCATTCCTCCTCCACATCTTGGAATCTTCACGCCTGGCATCGATCATTCATCTCGCACGCCAATGTGCCCCGCATGTCGACCAGCAATGCGCCGCAACCAGTGAAGCTATCACTGCCCCTGGTTTGTCCCCCCTCTATCTCCAGGGTTATTTATAAAATATAATAGCTGATTGATCTCCAGGAATACCAGCAGCAGCTGTTCCAGGAGCTCCGATCTGAAGATGAAGTCGTGATACTGGCTCGGGGGCTTGGCTTGATACGCCTCCTCACGAACCTCCTCCATTCTTACGATGTTGCCGGCAACAACTTGATCATAATAGTCGGTGCCGATGAGCGAGAGAATAACTGGATCGGCGAGGCCCTGGCTGAGCACGCGGCCATCAGCGCGGCTTCCAAAGCCCGCGGATTGACGGTTGTGAATACTGATTTCCAGAGTGTTGGTGCCAGAGAGAAGATGTATGCTGGCGGGGGAATCTTCAGCGTAACATCTCGAATCCTCGTTGTTGATCTACTGACTGGCCTGCTAAATCCTGAGCTCATAACCGGTGTGATCGCTCTCCATGCTGATCGCATCATTGCGACATCACTCGAGGCATTCATCCTTCGCGTCTACCGACAGAAGAACAAGATCGGGTTTCTAAAAGCATTTTCCGACAACCCCGATCCATTTACGATGGGATTCTCGCCTCTAGCCACAATGATGAGGAATTTGTTCCTCAAGAGGGCTTCCCTCTGGCCGCGATTTCATGTCACCGTCGCAGAGTCTCTGGAGGGCAAGAAAAAGGCCGAGGTCATTGAGCTCGAGGTCCCCATGACGGACTTTATGAGGGACATTCAAAATGCTATCATGGAGTGTGTCGAGGTAAGCATTCACGAGTTAAAGAAGGGCAACAGCGGCCTGGAAATGGACGACTGGAACTTGGATAGCGCCCTCTTGAAGAACTTCGATGTCATTGTCCGGCGTCAATTGGAACCTAATTGGCATCGGGTTACGTGGAAGACGCGCCAGATTGTCAATGATCTTTCTGTTTTACGAGGACTCCTGAGCGCAGTATTGGCGTTTGATGCCGTCTCTTTTCTCCAACAGCTCGACACTATCCACGCAGCCCATTCTCCTCCGCCTGGCTCAACTCGCCAGACACAATCTCCCTGGTTGTTTCTTGACGCAGCTCAGACCATCTTCGACACTGCTCGGAGACGAGTCTACTCCGCCAGTGTCAAGAATGTCTCACAAAGTGGCGAAAATATTGACTCACTACGCCCAGTTCTTGAGGAACTCCCAAAATGGAGCATATTGGCGGAAGTTCTTGAGGAAATTGATCGGGACCTCTTCTTTGAGCCCAAAGCCCGAGACGATTCAAATGGTGGTATATTGATCATGTGCTCGAATGTAGACACTTGCCGGCAGCTGCGAGATTACCTTCAGACAATGCATGTAAAACCCAAGATCGAAAAGCCTGCTGGGGTGGACGAGTTTGAGTTTGTAGAGAATGCGTACAAACCATCGGCAAGTTTTATGATGAGGCGAAGGCTTCGAAACTACTTGCGATGGAAGCGACAGTTTGCACAGGTCAGTGCAACCTTGTTTGCTGAAAATCAAAAGGCTCTCAACAGTGCTTCGGACCCACGGCTAGGGCAAGGAGGCAGCTCGAGGGGAAGTAAATCCCAAACTAACAAGCGACGACGAGTTCGAGGCGGAGGTAATGTGGGTGCCATATCCATGGCTGGCCGCACCGATAACGGCAGCATCGCCCAATATTTTGAGAAGCCCGGGGAAGTCGCAGATCTGATGGCAGAGGTTCAGATCACAGAGGAGGAAGCTCATCAAAAAGACGACGTTGTGGCGGATCCCCTGGAAGACATGGAAGACTACTACCAATTATATGAGATGCAAGATTTAGTAGTGATTCATGCTTATGACGGGGATCAGGACGAACATGTGCTCGAAGAAGTGAAGCCGCGGTACATTATCATGTATGAGCCTGATGCGTCCTTTATCCGGCGAGTAGAGGTTTATCGATCTTCTCACAACGACAGAAACGTCAGGGTGTATTTCCTGTATTATGGGGGATCTGTGGAAGAGCAACGATACCTATCTTCGGTGAGACGGGAAAAGGATGCATTTACCAAACTCATCAAGGAGCGAGCAAGCATGTCGATTGTCATGACAGTCGACCCTCACGGCGTTGAAGATCCACAGGAGGCTTTTCTCCGAACCGTCAACACACGTATCGCTGGAGGAGGCAGGTTGGCGGCAACGGCCGAGCCACCACGTGTGGTGGTTGATGTGCGAGAATTCAGATCATCACTCCCTTCGTTGCTGCATGGCCGCTCAATGGTGATTGTTCCCTGCATGCTCACAGTCGGTGATTACATTCTGTCACCAAATATTTGCGTGGAGCGAAAGTCCATTAGTGACTTGATCTCATCTTTCAAAGACGGCAGACTATACAGCCAAGCGGAGACCATGTTTCAGCACTACAAGAATCCAATGCTGCTGATTGAATTCGACCAGAACAAGTCCTTTACTCTTGAGCCATTCGCAGATCTTTCTGGCAGCCTTAGTAGCGTTGCCCCGACCAATGCCTCATCAGACTTACAGTCAAAGCTCGTTCTCCTGACACTAGCGTTTCCGAAGCTACGAATCATCTGGTCGTCGTCACCATACGAAACTGCCGAGATATTTGAATCACTCAAGGCGCAAGAAGTGGAACCTGATCCGATCGCGGCGGTGCAGGCGGGGTTGGATAAGGATACACAGGTGGAAGATCAGGTGTACAACCAGCAACCGCAGGAAATGTTGTCTATCGTGCCGGGAGTGACACCGCAAAACATCAAAACCATTGTATTGGAGACTGAAAATATCAGAGAGGTGGCTAATATGACCCCAGAAGAGTTGCAACCGCTGGTAGGGAAAGTTTCGGCCCGGCAGATTCATGGGTTCTTTAATAGGAATGTGATGGAAGAGGAAGACTAGCAGTCAGAGAGTTAGATGATACCCCAAGAAAAATGAGCACAAGATTTCACGATTTAACGTTTGTTATATATTTTTTTGCAAATAGGATTTTGGTTTCTGCATATATAAAGTAATTTGACTATAAGGTATCTTGAAGGTGCAGCAAAAGAAAACAAAGGACAGAATCGCTCCAGAAACCGTCCAACGATCTAGGTATCAGAAACTAGGAACAGCGCGCGAGAACAAAAGACAACCCGGAACCTCAATCTTCCGTGATATATGAGTCGTTGTATCGTCATCGCGTCGTAAGCCTAAGCAGGTCTTATTTTTTTATTTTTTTATTTTTTTCGCACTTAATCCCCCTCTATCACCATCATCGCATCTCCTCAGCCAATTATCTATACCCTGCTGACTCTAGACGACCGCATGCGATGTCTGCGTCCTCCACCGTGGCCGCACGTGAGACAAGAGATGATAATGCCGAAGAAGGCGACAATGCCATTGATGATTGCGGTAAGGATGCTACCAATACCGCCGATGATGGCCATGATGACACTGCCGATAGTTCGGAGAATGGACTCGAACTATGTTTGTTATGAATATGTTAGTGAAATGGTATAATGTGGTTGGGGGAGTGGCGGTGATGCCTTACACATGATACGACGGCACCCATGATGGCGGTTGTTTTTCGGTTGTGTGGTTGATGATAGTTGGAGAAGGTAATAAAGGTTGTTGATGTTGATTTGTTTTGTTTTGCTGTGATTGAAGTTTGTTTGTGATTTGTAGTTGGAGAAGCAGTGGAATAGAGAGAAGAGAAATAAAGAAATGGTAATAAGACGTGGCGACTCATGTCTCTTATACCTCAGATGCAACTTTTTTTTTTTTTCACATCTCACCTCACTTCACAATAAGACATGCTTAATGCACATCATATCATTATCCTATCGCCTCTAGCACAGACATACCATACATACACACATACATCCTAATCAAGCATCAACATCAAAAACGCCACTACCAACGCCCCCTGTTCTTTGTCACCTCAATCCCCAAAACAAGAAAGCCAAATGCATGCGTCATACTTACCCGCCCTTTATTTGGGACGCGCTCCAAAAAAGTGACCCCTTCCTAATTCGATAATTTCTCATTTTAGCAAAGAGGCGCTCTTTCTGACGTCAATAACTAGAAAACAACAAAAAAAAAGATGTGTGTGCGTGTGTGTGTGTGTGTGCATAAGTTCATTTTGCCTCGATAAATATAGTCCAGCCATTATGCCATTATTCCCCCCCCCCCCCCCCACCGGTGCTTCTTCTCCGGGATAAGCATTATTTTAGCCACTGGACGACCCGATCGGGCGTAATTATGCACTCTTACCTGTTATGGTAAAGCGCCCGTTGTTGTTGTTTTTTTGGCAGAAGAGTGACGTAGCCACAACGACATTTTTGATGATGCCGCCAGATGAGGAACGAATCTTGATTTCTGCTCCACACAATTACCTGCATGTTTTTCTTACGCTTTATGATGCGCTGAGCCATAAGGCCGCACAGGATAGGTAATGCCGATCGTGGAGTTTTCGTGCGTCTGTTTATGAAGTCAAGTGGGGGAAAGAAAAACCGGGAAAAAGAGAAGTCTTTTTCCTTTACCAAAATACTAACCAAAGACTAAAATAATATAACAAGCTCGGGATAAATTCTTGAAATAAGAATAAATAATTAAATAAAAGTAATATTAAAGTGTTTTAAAATTATATTAAAGATATAAGTTTACTTAAATAATTTGATTTAAAGCTTTGGATATATGGCGATACTTCTTTTTTTCCCGGTTTTTCTTTCCCCCACTTGGAAGTATCTGCATATGCGCCGTTCACCCACCCCAATTTTTACACAAGGTATATACATACATGCATACCTAGGTAGTTAGGCCGTACATGGAAATATCATCGCCGCCATCATCATCATTATCATCGCTAGTGCAAGCCGCCACTTTCTTTATCTGGATCTTGACATAATCGACGGTGCTGGCTAATTGTTATTAGAGTGACACCATGTGTTCTTCTTCGTGTGGCTTAAAGATCAACAGGTCTGTGACGTCAGTTGAGACGGTTCTCGATGCCAGGCAGATGCTTAACCACTGCTCTGCATTTCAGACTCGTAAAGTCTTGGCAGGCACAGCAAAACTCCTACTGTGAATTAGAGTTTCTGATAGATAGATAGATTAATAAAATGGCTCCTAATTAAGCCATGTGTATAACGCTAATTGGTATTAGAGCAACTGCAATTTGTCTCTCAGCGCCAGGATAGCATCCCCTTGGCCTGTCTAGAGTATCATTCATAGTCTTCGTCAACAAGAGAAGCAACTGAGTCGCTCCTATGCATCTATCGTACAAGGGGGTATACTTTTGCATCAACAGGAAAATCCAACCAGAGATGAGAATCCGCGAGTACCGTTTTAAGAAACATCATGATAGCACCATACCCAGTCCCATATCAACGCCATCTATATGTCGACCGCCTGCCCAGTTTTTTTTTTTTTTTTTTGCTCTCTCCTTTCTTTCATCGTCGAAAAGGCCACCATTTCTTCTTGTTGTTCAGCGCTTTCTGCAGGTGTGCCCGCCGGAGCATTTCTCGGTTTCTCGAGTCCAGAATGCCCAATGCCATGCCGTCGTCATAGTATTGCTGTCCTCGGGGTAGATGCGGCCGTTCCTCTCCCATCATCTTGACACGCTGGATTTTGCGCAGTCTAACTAAACCATACCAGCATACCATCAAAGAGAAAATCGTTGATGCTCCAGCAACGGCCCCGAAACCCCAGTTAGTCTCCTCGATGAAATTCTCCAGGTTAGCACCATAGAGTCCTGCAATAAATGTGCCCATTGCCAATCCCAGCGTACCAATGCTGAATTTCAGTTCCATAAGCATCAGTGAATTGCGGTTGGCATCAAGAATGGCTCGTACTCTACACAGCATCGTGTTAGCAAATAGAAGTCCTGTGGTGGGACTTGGGGCACTCACAAATCCTCGGTGTTTCTGATGGCAGACACCAAATTGCTCGCTTCTTGCACAATTTCATCTGCAAGCTTGTGGTACGACTCTAGTAGCATCTCAACTTCTGTATGATCATCCGTGCTTCTGAACAAGTCATGCACCTTCTCCGTCAGGTACATGGCGGCTAAGTCGTCGTCTGCTTCTAGCAATTCTTCAATGGCGTCTCGGACCAGCTTAGCTTTTCGTTCAAATGTGCTGACTCGCTTTGAGAGAATGAGCAACTGGCGCAGCTTCTGCCGATCAATGTCGTCTTCAAGCTCACTTAAGATGTGCATAACAGGCTCCCGAACCGATTCAAAGTCGGCTTCCAACTCAGATGTCACTGAAGTTAATACTGCTTCCAGTGCACGAAACTCATACGGTAGTCCCATTATTCCGGGTGGCGGCCTCTGTTGAAGCTTGCTCTGGAGATCATACATGAACGCAGACTGGGGATAGGAGGTTTTAGTGCCGTAGATGTCAAAAAGAAGCACTCGGTCGCGCTTGATGAGAACTTTGAGGTGCAAAAGGTTTAATAGAATCGCCGATTGGCGGACCAGAATGTGAGGGAGATTAGAGGAGTCAATTTTGCGCAAATCTCGAGGCAAAAGGCCGTACTGCATACATTCAGAGTCAGCCACCAGAACTCGTAAGACTACAGCATCATTCTTACCTTTGCAATGAGCTCCGTCTTTTTAAATTCGCCATCCATTAAAATGACTTTACCGTTCTCGTCAACTTCGGTACATCGTAGTCGCGGCTCGAGGGCGGCCTTAGCTGATAGAACCCGTCGGTTATTGAACATGGATGAGCCATGTTCCGCTTCGTCGCGAGAGGGAAGATCATCGGGCTTCAGAGGTTTGATGCCTCTACGTGCCGCGATCCCCCATAGTCTTTCCTGCCATGTGGGAGAAGGGGTGACTCCATTCACATCCGCTGCTTTCTGTACACTCGTTGAAGTCGTGAAAAGACTCTTCATGGTGCGCTCACAACCTTCCCTAGCCAGCCTCCCTGGACGCAACGTCTCGAAGCTGAAGAAGGATGACTCGAGCTCTATTGGCCTTGACGAGAGGCCAGCTGCCCGGACTCGGCTGTCTCTTCGCCCTGATCCATTGCCCGCTTCCTGGTCCCGAACACAACATCGCCCCAGGGACACTGAAGAATAGCCATGGCTGTGATGAAAGATGGCACCTTCGGTTTGTAAGCGTAGGAATCGGAGGAGGCTTCGAGACGGTACGGGCTGTCGCAGTGCTGCGGGTCGCATCGCTACTGTCTGGCAGCAGGCAATCGGAGCTCCAACATTGACACGGCCGTTTCGACTGAGGACTCGTTCAAGATTCGATTCGGACTTCGAGAACCAACAGCCCTTCTCTTGGGCTTTTGCTGGCTTTCGGACTGTCGAAATGGTGATTTGCTTGTTTGTCGCAGACTCGTCGTGGGTAAAAGTATCAAAGTACCATTATTGAGGCTCTTTCCAAATCCAAAATTTACCTCGCCAATATGTCGGTAAGCGCACGGGCCACCCAGGGCCTTGACACTTGACAGTCAGGAACGTTGGATGTCCAGGCGCCATGCAGGTCTGAAAAGGCCTGGCTGGAACGACTTCTTCCTTCAATACCTATATTGGCATACATACAAGTCCAGATCTATATCTCCCATATATCCAACTATCGCCATTCGAGGGGATAATCAATTTCACTCCCGCGCTTTACTTCAAACTCAAGCTCAAAATCAAGACGGCAATAAATAGCAAAGGTTTTCCTCCGAACCGACGTCATTTCACAACCCATGCTCAGTCCATCAAAATTGTCTCAGTCGCCAGTGTTACGCTCACGCGATTCAGTCAACGACCCCTCCTTGAACAATCTATCAAACTCGTGATAACAGCTAGGTCGCCATGTTCTAGCATATACTCCGTCTCTCACAGAGACCACGGAAGCCACTAGGAGTTGCTAATATGCAAAGGCTGGCCTCCGTGTTTTGAAATCATCAACCAACTTTGGGGATTTGGCAATCAGAGTTCAACGGACTCTGCCGGCTTTGCCTGCTGTTAAACATTGTCCAGCTTCCTTTCAATGGAATTATTTTGAATTACCGCACTGAGTGGGCAGGCCAAAGTTTTGCAAATCAGTCATTCTCTGTCGCTCAAAAAAACATGAATCTCACAAAGGTGCGCGTTAAAGGCAAACGCAAGACTCCCCCGACAAACCGTCCAGTGGCCTTGCGCCAGAAATCTGCGAGATCAGAGAAGAGATCTCTGGGTTCAGTGATGGCATCTCGAATAGTGTATCCGCGACAAAGGCTCGATTCGCTTCCGGCTGAGATTCTCGAAAGCATCCTCCTCTACAGTGCAAACCTCTCTCTACCACGGGTGAGCAATCTCATAGGCATGAAGCTTTCGGGACGTGCGACGCTATTGCGCCTCTTCATTCGGGCATTCCACGAGACTTGGGAGCAGTGGTTTGGTATTCCGACGAATCTTGCCATTGTCAATGGACCATGGTTCGAAGATGCAAAGCATCTTCCTTGTCGAGGTGACCATATACTTCAGGTTCGTACCCCTTGTCTGTGTGACCAGTTCTCCTCACGGCCGGACATGCCGTTGTGATAGTCAACAGCTCAACTAAAGAAACCACCCAGTCAGCAGTACTTGAACAACCATGGATTAACGTGGATTTGATTTTGCAAGCGCAGCAAACTTGGGCAGATAACCACGGGCAAGGTCGCTGGTATCAACACAGCGTCCCGTGGATTGATGGCCTTCTTAAAGCTGAACAACATAATCACGAAGGTGGCTTTCATCACTTTGATGCTCGTAGATGTTTTGAAGCAGACTACCAGCAGGCGACGAAGTGGCCCGTTTTCTACCTCGATTCTACACCGTGGTGTTTACAGGACATTCATCCCATGACACGGATCCCTGCCAAACTCATCACCGGTCCTTGGGACAACGAGATGCAGCGCCAGCTTTTTTGGCTCTGCCGCGGCGG
Source organism: Sphaerostilbella broomeana (assembly GCA_930272545.1). Lineage (NCBI taxonomy): Eukaryota > Fungi > Ascomycota > Sordariomycetes > Hypocreales > Hypocreaceae > Sphaerostilbella > Sphaerostilbella broomeana. Next base: position 52,809 of record CAKNET010000035.1, read on the forward strand.
TTTCAAAGCCGACGGAGAGGGCTGGATACCGCCGAGCTGGGAACTCAAGATTGAGCTTCTTCGCAATGCAATACTGAATGTCTCGGAGCCCAATGTATTCGTTATCAACTGTCTGCTCCGCGATTGGGTCTTTAAACACCTCCCAGCAGATGTCGTAATAAAGGAGCTCGCAGGACTGGAGCAGCGACTCGAGTGGGGAGGTGACACGTCTGAAGGCCGAGAGATTCTCCGACGAACCCGAGGTGCATTTTATCTGTCACTACATCTGCCTGATCCAACACAGGAGATATTATTCTAATTCTTGGCCGAATCGGAAGATCATTGGACCGCTTATCAGGGGATTCACGATTCTTGGCAGACAGAGCGGCTCTGCGACAGTTGTTGGCTGGAGCCGGTCAACGACAAACTCCAGGTGGTTAGTCACACGATATGGCCAGCAAGAAGACGCAATATTAGCCAAGTCTCGCTCATATCAATATCTACAGGCGAACAGGTTGTCCTATTGCGTCTTGTGGCGCAGAAACACAATACTCTGTTCGATTTTATATTGTCATTGTTGTATCTTGGCGAGGTACTACATCTTACTGAGAGCTTCTCATATTATGACAGCTGTCGTCTCGTGAGCGTGATGCTACCAGTAGAGGCCATTTTTTCGAACTTGAATAGCTTCCAATCTATCTATAATCCGTGTGAAGAGGATGCGTGTCCCAGACTCATTACGGAGCGCCTTTCTCGTATAGTGCTCCTTATTTGGCTACGCATGTTCAAGGGAGGCAGAGCATATGCCTCACCATTTAGGCACTTACAGCTTGTGATATAGGCATTGCCTCATCAGTAGTTACGCCTAATCCTTCACTCCCGAAACCGGCGGCCCAGTTAGTTTCGAATGACTAGATGAATATATCAGCTTCACAGTTGTGGTCCCAACACGAGCTCAAAGTGAAGTCACCCTAGATTTTCTCAATCGTAATGGCCGGATATGTCAATTTCATTGGATCTACGCTGCAAGTTGGCATACGAAATTCATGAGGAATCCCCACTCACACCATCAGCAGATAGCTCGTGAGTCATGACAGAAAATATCGGTTTAGACTTTTTTTTCACGCATGTTCCCCTGTCTGCCAGGAAGAATGCGTGCACGGCGTTGCACCATCGTGAATGAGACGACAAACCCACCAGCCACTCTCCCGAAGGATTTCCAAGGATATATGACTGACACAACACCCCCTCACCTTGACGAAGCAACGATGCTCAACATGCAATCGAGCAACAACACCTAAATGGAAAATATTTCATGCTACAGTTATCAGTGAAACAAGCTTCCTTTTCCCCTAACAGAATGGGACTTTCTAATCGGACCCCACATGCTTTCAAGTGGTTGATACTTGTACTGTATACTTTCTGGTGGATATGAAAAACTTGTGGATTACAATTTTCTGGCTCAGCTCTTAAGTCTTCCAATATTGCTCCCCAGCTGACACAAGCTAAGCACGACTAGATTTTACTGGGCAGTATACACTGAGGTTGGGAGTAAGATGATGTGCTGAAAGAAATAAGAAAAGAACAAAGATAGTAACACCATGGTGACGTTGGCTATGAACTTGCGTTTCCTCAGTTTCTTGTGGCTTCAAAAATCCGGGGTTTACGTGCATACAGTCCGGCGATTCTGATCGCTCATCGTCGGCTTCCTCGCGGACCCCTGTTTAGCAGCCAATCAAGGGATATAGGTTGCCTCATCGATTCGCTCCGCACGATATGCGGCTGAGCCTTACGGTAAAACAACACCCTGCAGTAAGTAGTAATGGCCAGCTTTGTTTCGACCTCAACGTCGGTGGGCGTAGTGCTCGCACTAGTAAATACCCGCCGAACCTCTGGATGCGCTGCTGAGTTTGCGAACGCTGGTGGCTTGATCAAACTGTATTTGGTGTCAACGTTGTCCAAAATAGACTTACAGCAGCCCCTAGTGACAGCCTACGATGTTCGTTGACTAGTTCCAACAAGAACGCTTCCAATAGCCCATCCCACTGGGTTCCAAAAATCGGCAACGGCGCCGGCGCCGGCCTATTGGGCACCTTCGAAAACGAAGACAGCAGTAATAGTGGCAGCTTATCCTTCGAGAATACAATAATTAGTCCTTGTCACCGCTGTCGCTTTCTTCCCAATCTTTCAGTAGGTCAACATCATTTTCTTCTATGGAGTAGTCATTGTCCTCAACCGAGATTGGGAATTCACCCTCATCTTGATGGGGTGTTGGAGCCCAGGACGGTGATTTTTGCGGAGCCTCAGGAAATGAACCTCTTTTGTAATTATTAGATAGGCCATAGTTTGGGCTTATTTCCGCGCCAAAGCGCGGCGAAGGCGGCGGCGGTGTAACAAAGGGAACTTCTGGGTTTAGAGTAGATGGTAACTCGCTCGCAGGCCCTCTCGATACGAGTGACTGAGATGGAGGCCATTGTAAGGCCGGTGAAAGCGGCAACTCCTCCCCGAACTGCTGCTGGCGGCGATTGCCAGGCACTCTTCGGGAGGTGACCCTATATAATACCACATCCAGAATGAGTAGCGGGGTTTGCTTCAGGTGAAAGTTGTTTTTTGGTATTTATATATCATTTTGATCACTTGGCGCCGCCGAAGCTGGCCTTTTCCTGTCGCCGGGCCCTCTCTCAGGGGTGGCGATGTTGACATGCTCCGGTTGAATTGTTTCTTGATCAGCACCCCTCTGTTCTATGGGATTGGCAGGTGAATGCAGTCGGACAGCGTCTTCATCACTGAAAGCTTCGGCATAATTGCCTAACCACGCTAAACACTTGAGCGCAGACCATCTCTTCTCAGGCTCTCTCCGAAGTAAACCACGTAGAAGCGGGCGGAGGTTGTGTGGCAATTCCGCTATATATGGTAATACGACCTGACGCATCCATTGCTTGTGTACACGACGACTTAATGCATTAATTGGCCATCTCGAGTTTGATTGGGGATTCCATGTAGAAAGACACTCGAGGAAAACCATTCCGCAGGAGAACATGTCAACCTTGTTAGTATAGTTCCGCGGCTCCTCCAGGAATTCTGGAGCTAAATATATCGGTGTCCCAGTAAAGGTATCCAGCTTTCTTTGCACGCAATGCTGTGCAGTGCCAAAGTCTCCGAGCATGGCGATGCCGTCCTCCATGAGAATATTGCTCGGTTTTACGTCACGATGTACAATATCAACAGAGTGAATGTATGCTAAAGCACTGAGAAGTTGAGTGGCGACAATAATGGTGCTCTGCTTGTCGAGATCTTTTGGGCTGAGGCACCCTGGAATGTAATCCTCTATCATCCAGGCAGGTTCTTTTTCATCTTGCGCTAGCACGATGTTGTGAACCTTCACGATATGCGGCTAATAGGCTTAGTCGATGATGACCGTCATGTCGAATTACTAGTACACTCACATGATCCAAGTTGAAAAGATATTCATATTCTTTGTTTAGCAACTCCCACCGATTTCTCCTAATTCCAGGGTCGTCAGACAGTTTATAGTATGGTTCCTTAGCAGCAAAGATCTTGCCCGAGTTTCGTTCTTGGACCAGCATGACCGACGCTGACGTTCTTCTGCCACTATGGCCCTGATATACATAGACCTTCTCGTTTGGGCCATACCGTACATTGGAGGTTATCGTGTCAGGGGCGCTCTTGAGGGAGGGAAAGTATTTGGGAAGAGCTAGCACGGCTTCCTGACTAAACTTCAGAGCCTTTCGACGATATATTCTAGCTCCAGCGGGAGTGAGCTTTGGGCGCCAAGCATGAAATCCTGTACCACCAAGGTCGAAAATAGCGGAATTACTAATCTCTACGTCTTCCTTTTGTGTAAGAGGAACCCGGTTGCCGTTTATGGCAAGCTGTAAACTCCTCGACAAGACCGTCACTCTTGGGTGACAGGACAGCGGATGGATGTCAATCCGGAAATGCCGCTTGCTTACGCCAGTGCTATTATCTGCCGCGAGCTGAAGATCAGCCGCATCGGTGTCTGGCGCGGAGCCACCTACCCAGCCGTCTGAAGAGAACATGTTCTTGCCAAATTCTAGGCAAAGAATGGGCGGTATGGGCTCTTCTGAGAGATCGCCCAGCCATAGCGCATCGAGGTCCACATCTTTGCCAGGAGGTTTGAACTCAAAAGCCGCATTATCCGACAAATGGAGGATATTTGGAACGCCCAAGAAGTTAGCAAGGAGCAGAACGATGTCAGTGAGGTCTGCAGACATGGTGGTCGACATCGTAGATGCTGTGCTATGTGAAGGCAGCAGTATGGCGCCAGGAAGCGGGGATGTACCTTATTATACCTGATCACCACCAAAATTGATAGGCCAATAGAATCGCAAGGTGTAGCGCCGAGGCCCTCATCGTCGTCCTCTAGTTTTATCATTCTGTGATACGCGCTTTGCCACGGCTCCCGACTGAGTTTTCGATCTAGTCCGACTCGATACTCGATCGGCTGCTTGGGTCAAGCTATTCGAATGCGGCTGTTTCGCTTGCAATCGATGGCCCATCCGCTTTTGGCGCTGATCATCTTGTTTTTTCCACCTAATCTTCAATTCATATTCACGGCGATTTGACTCATTCTTGAACAAATCTGCTTTTTGTTGCCAGTATGGTTGTTCGCTTATGGAGAGCTGCAATTGCTCAATCTGCTGCGAGGTAAACCCGATCTAGGCCAGCAAGCTCTTGTACCCCTTGGCAAGATTTCTCCAGTCTTCCATCTTAGGCGCGTGCCCTCGAAATTCGTTTACAGCAGATTCAAAGAATTGTGCTTCACACTTCCAGTATTCGACGTCCGTTATTAGTTGTCGAATACTCTCGGCTTCGCGGTGCGTGAAATGGTTTCGTTGCAACTCTGCAACGTAGGGAAAAGATGGTTCGAAGTTGTCGGCCGAGTAATTAGGTTCTGGGGTTGCTTCCTCTCGGCTTTTTGCTGCCACATTCAAACCTTTCTCAAGCTCTTCTGAAAAGAGGCTAGTAATTATAGAACTCGTGATTGCTTCGGTCGAGATTATCATGGTCGGAGAAGTCATGTTGAGTTGTTATCCAGACACTGAAGCAATCGCAAGTGGGAAGTCAGGAATTCCATCTTTCGTCTTTCATCATGAGACGCGACGTAATGACGGCAATTGAGCGGGAATTAAAAGGCCGGAATATCTATTCCCCGGAGGCAGCCCTCATTCTACATTTCCTTCGAAATTACGGCTGCTATAATACTTGTACTACTATGTAAGGGCTGGTACCAAATTGATGTTAGGGGAGAAAGGGCGGCGCATGTAACTATCCAGAAGCGAACAAGAGGTACTCGTAAATTTGTCAACACTGTGGCAAGCCATTGTGTTGGTCGCTACGATACACTGCTTACGGAGGAAGGGTTCAAAAGCCGGCAGGTAGTCACTGTGACTTCGGGAACTTATGGTAAGGACGGGTTTGCTCTGCCGTAACCGAGATTTACCCGAGAGCATCTCAATCTATGTTGCTCATATTAGTTCTCGGTTGGCTGTTGAGCCTCGTCTTCAAATCAGCATGGCCTCTCCACACCACCGCCACCAGTCGTCTCTCGAAGAACTGATTACATTCTCGGCAAGCCCTCCTCTAGAGTATGACGAGCGTATTACGGCGAGAAATCGCTTCTACGAAGTTATCAATCATTATGAAAACAGATCAAGTATCCCGCTCAATGGACAATACAACCGGGCGAAACTATTGCAGTTGACTTACGAGTATGCGATATCCGACAAATCTAGAGATAACGTCTTGCGGGCCTTTTTCAACGCTATTGGCTTATCGATGAAAGAACAAGATGCCGTTGATCTGTCGACCAAAGAGACAGAGGACCACATTCTATCCAAGCTGATGGGGTTTGCGGATTTCTTGATCGATAACTTTTTTCTTCCTCGTGAGCCTCTCTCTGCCCCTTGCCCCGCTGACATCGTGTCGCTAATTATTCCCCCCCAGTAAAAGCATCAACTAAACGGACTCCCCAGCCATCTCCCGCATACCTCTCTGCGATCCACAGAGCCCGAGCTGGTGGCCAGTCTTTCACCGGAACATCAGCTCGACTGAAGACTCTTCGAGGCGAATGCCTCGTGCGTGACAGGCACCGCTGCGTGATTTCACGTAGATTCGATCAAAACCAAGCAGTCAAGCGCATGCAGAAGTCCCCTAATGATGCCCGAGATGATGATAATGGTCTTCTCACTGGTGAAATATTTGAAACTCTAGAAGTGGCTCACATTTTACCGCACTCTCTGGTAAAGTCGAACTCGGATTTGAAGCTCGTATGTTGTCCTTCTTGAGGTTCAAGTTCCACGATACTAAATAGCGTAGGATGATTCTCGAGCGGCGGCTTTGGATATTTTGAATATGTTTGATAGCGATGTTGTTCATCTTATTGACGGCCCCGAGATTGATAGACCGCGTAATGCCTTGACACTTACCAGCAATCTACATGTATTTTTCGGCGATTTTCAAATATATTTCGAACCTGTGGAGGACGCACCAAATACATTCAGGATCGACACATTCCTTCCGTATGCTGCCCTCAACCATGTACTGCCTATCACTCGGACCCTTTTCGTTACTGAGGAGCGAACAATCGACCCTCCATCAGCTCGGCTTCTGGCTGTCCATCGCGCCATTGCCCATATTTTTCATCTCTCCGCAGCGGGATCTTATATTGATAAAATACTTGAGGATGCAGAGGAACAGAATATACGTGTTGATGGTTCAACCCCACTTGGCCGCTTGGTCAAACTGAGGATGGATGGTTGGTGGGACGGCCGCGTAGGAGTGTAGACTTGATAATTAGAACATGTGTGATTTGTCGTAAATATTGATTGCCTGGTGTTTGATGTATTCCCGTATTCATATTGTACATATAGTTGCTCATTCTCCCGGCTTATCTCATCAATAAGAAACCTGCCTGTAGGCAGTCTCTTAGCTAATTCCTTATCCTTCTGTATAACCCTAAATAAAACTGCATTTTGATATAATATACGACCTAAACTCATACAGCACCTTTTGAGATGCAAGCATATCTTTCCGAAGGATATTTTTCTATAAATACAAAGTTGGAGAAAAAAACACCTCTCGATTTGTGTGGATTTCTCGTACTCGGTGTTAGTGTTATTGTGAGTCACGGCGTGACTCATCGTTTAGTGAAACGAGGGGGTGTATTTAATTTTTCTTTCTCACAAAGTTTTGGCTTTGTTGAGGCCAAAAACTTGCCCGATTTGGTAAGAGGTCGCAAATTGGTGGAGGGTGTGAACGACATGTGGTAGGCAGACGATCACTTGAAGATTTTTCTTCTTCACTTAGTGGTATCGGTGATTCAAGGCAACAAAGGCTCTCTTAGCTCTTCATGCGGGTATCAAATTACACCGCTGCTCAACCACCAATTTGAACCTGAAATTGAATCTTCGATATTCTGCTAAATATTTTATAGATCATTAAAAATGTTTAACAAAAAACTTGTTTAGATTATAAAAAAAACCATTATATTACATGATACTATATCATTAAAGTATATTATTATATTTTAAAATATCTAGAGACTATAATTGTTATGGATAGGGCTTTGCCTAATAGGATGCTATAGAGGCCTCATATAGCTACCTAGGTAGTTAATCAAACGATCGCTTGTTTGATTAATACGTATTCTTTTGCCGTAACCTAATTGGATAGCGCGGACCGCGCGCTGAAGAGCTTTAGCCCTTATAGGGTCTGTCCTTCACAATAATTATGATAAAAGCCGCAATGTGTGAAACTGAATAATTTAGATGCTAAGTGGCGATATAATTTAGATACCCCCTTGCGCCTATATCAAGCTCTGTACGGAGGAAGGTTCAAAAGTCGCTACCCACGCTAAACTACTAGGGAATAACGTTATGCAATTACATAAATGTCTTTCCCACTATATACTTCATTATTAAATATGAATTATTATTTTATAAATATATATATGTAATTTATATATTGTTTCTTGCCTATATCTTTTTTATCTTACTTGTTTATATAAATAAATGTATTTTATAATATATTATCTTTTATAAATAATTTTATTTAGAATTTATTAACATAAGACCTAAGTATAGGGTTAGGGTTAGGGTTAGGGTTATCAACGCTTACCCCTGCTCGTGTGGCGCTCTTAGTTGCTTGGCAGGCAACGAGGAGGTAAGTTCCTAGGTACCTGGGTAGTCGTCCTTTCAATTACATGATACTGAGAAATCTACATTACGGCAATGAATGCTGTGATTGTCAGCTTATTCGACAAGTCAATCTTTCGAACTTTCACCTTCGTGTACGGACAGGAACGAATAACTTCTCAGAAATTTACAACACGTGCACTTGGAGAATTTATGTTTGCTCATAAGTTACTAGTCTTCAATTCATCATCTAGCACTAAACTCAGATCCCCTTCCTCTCCCAAAAACATGGGAAATTCCAGAAACCTAAGCCTCCGCCACAACCTTGAGCCAAAAAAAAAGGGGGGGGTCAGGAACTTGGTGTTTAAAATAACAAAATAAGGAATTCTTCTATTCGTACAGAGTATGTCACACAATCGCCTACTACGACTGTTGCTGCTGCTACCACTGCTTGCTTGCCTTGCTTGATTCGCCCCCCTCCCTTCCCCTTACAACGCACTTCTCATCCGTAAAAAAGCTTTTTTTTCCCCTAGTTCTTGGATGAATCGCAATGCAAAGATTAAAAATGCGCTTTTTTTCCAAGCCTGAATTTGCACGTGGACGCCCCATCTCTGTTTGTTGTATGACCCGGTTGAATTAAAGAAAACGAGATGGACACAGTCCAAGGTGGGAGTGTGAGTGATTGCGCGTTTATGCGGTATCGATAATGTCCTGGTTGGAAAGGACCCGTCTGAACCGTACCTCCACACGCCTTGTCCCCCAAAGATAAAACCTATTCTTTCTGACAAAGGAAATTCAAAATCCATGTTTCGACAGTACTGTCATAGGGTGTTCCGCGGTAGAACGTAAGATTGTTTGGCGTAGAATAGGCAGAGTTTTGCCATTGCTAAATTAAAGCGATGGATAATTAGAAGCCAGTCAAGAAACCATCGAAGTGTTGAGGTTCTTCAGTTGAGGATGCCCTCCCACATGCCGGGTCCCCGGAAGGCGGACTGGGCCGATGCCGCTTGGTAGCCACTGGCCGCCTCCGCCGAACAGCAAATTCGCTTTGTTGTTCCCCTCAGACTAGGACGAACGGGAACTTGAGCGTAGCTCGGTCGAACCAGTCCATCAGACCACACAGCCTGAACAGAGTCATATGGAGTGTGAAGAATCTCGCGCACATTGTCCTGTAGAGAGTTCTCCATGGAGGTCGGCCTGCTTCGCTTAATACCAGTTTTAGGGGCAGTAGGCATGGCAGCTGCACTGTAGCCGTGTTGGTTATGCAGGTCCTGCAGTGCCCGTGCAGCATCAGAGGCGGGATCCCTTGTCATATCTTCCAGCTCGCGCTGTCGCCTTGCCAATGGTGTATCCAGAGAGAGATCCCCGACTTTCGTAACCGGGCCGGTATACGATTCGGGGGAGGATGTAAAGCAATGCTCGTCGTAGTACTCGGGAACTGATGGAACCGTCGGCTTCAAGCTCGGTCTCTCATTCAATAGCTTCGTTACTCGGAATCGCGAGGAAGCCGTCAACTTGGTGTTGAGGGTCGCGCTAGCGTGAGACGATGCAGAAGAAATAGAGGAAGAGCGAGATGTGCGAGACGAGTCCGAAATCATCGATTCGGGAGAAGACACGGTCGAGATTGAGTTAGCAAGGGAAGACCGGCGTGCCGGGCAGTAGCCCTGGGGGGAAGATGTCACGGAGATGGGGAAGCGGTCCAGATGCTGGGTAGTGTTGACAGTGTTGGCCTGAGCCATAGCTAGGCCCATAGCGTTGCTTCTGCCCAAGATGTGGGACGCAGCACTCACAGCAGGAGTGCAGATTCCACTGGTCTGAGGGGTCAGGCGAGGTGTTGGCAGAAAACCAGGGTTGGGGGCTAGTCGGCCAGGCGTGGTCGAGTAAGCCAGTGATGGAGTGGGCTCCATGGCTGGGGTTGCAACATTGCAAGGCCTGGGCATTGGGGTGAGGTCTGCTTCGTAGCTGGGAGAACTTCGAGACTCCTGAGGAAGGTTGAGGATGCTGCGAGGTGACAGCGCACAGAGATCACTGGCTCTTGCCGAAGCTTGCGCCGTAGGAATGAGACCCTCGATGTTAGTCAGGTCAGGGTTCAACTTTAGGATGGTCTGCTTCCAGTCGGAAGATTGTTGCACAAAGGTTGGTGACATGGCACCTGGAGATGGCGGTGGTGGGGGTGGGGTGTATTTGAGGACGATCTCGGTCCACCTTTGGAAAACCTCGTCGGTGATGTGCAGCTTCCAGTTCACAGCAAGAAGGAAAGCAACCTCGTTCTGGTTGATTTCGTGAGTGTTGAGACCCGAGATCTTGCTCCATGCACGGGCCGAGTAGTTCCGGTCCTGCAAGTACTTGGATGCGAGAATAAGAGCGGAAAGGAACATGCGCCGGCCGCACTGAAGGGCGCGATCAGCATAGCGATCCTCAGGCTGCTCCATGGTGAAGTTCCGCTTAGGAACATGAGGCTTAATGAGAATCAGGTAGTATAATGCGACCTGCAAGGTGGAGTAGCTGGTGCGGGAGCGTCGAAGCGTCTCCTGGATAAAGGTCCGCAGCGGGAGCACGGCTTTGCTGCCGAGATCATTTCGGCACGGGGCCGACGAGAGCGGCCAGATGGCTTCCACAATTTGGGTAGATGAATCTGCAAGGGTAAAAGTTTAAGCGCGGGAACTCTTTGTCAGGAATATGTTAGTAAGTCTCCACATACCGACGAGGCTGTCAACGAAGTTGACCTTGCGATCGGACTGTCGAACAAGAGGCGGTGGGCATGCTGCGCGAGACGCACAACCAGCAGCTGTTCGTCTAGGGTTCTGTCGCAGCTCCGGTGGGACGGCGACAACCTGCTGCTGTTGCTGTTGCTGCTGCAAGACTCCACGCCGGAGGTTGGCGAGGCAGTCAGTAGAGGTAGATCGCTTCGAGGAGATGTACGAATCGCATGAATCGGTATCAGAGGTCGTGGTAGATATGGCGGTGTCGTCAGACGCTTGGGAAGAGGTGTCGGACCACACTGAGGCAGTCGAAGTAGAGGCCGAAGCGGCTATACAGGAGTTGTAGGGTGCATATTGGTTAAGGGTGACGAAGGCAGGCGAGACTTGCGTGTTGCACTTCATCTTGAAGAATTAGATAGATATAATAACAGGCTCGAGGTTATCAAGCCAGCGTAAGAGATTTCCAGTCGCCGTCAGGCTAAGTCAACCAAACTGAATGTTGGGTTACCGTTGAACAGTTCGAGGGGTACCAAGTCGGGTAGCTAGTTCTACAGCAGCAGCAACATCCAATATGGAATAGGAGCTGTTGAGCAGAACGATGTGTTCGGGATGAAAAGGAAGGCTTCCTAGACAGCAATAAGAGTGTCGAGAGGCGACTTTTCACGAACAAGCAGACCGGTGGACGAAGCTGAGACGGCGACTGGGGTGGTAAGAGTGTAGCTTGCAAGAGGCATCGCGAAACAATGCTCTGGCTGGCAAGCTATGGAAGGGGGTGAGGAGACTTTAGAGCAAGTCTACCATCGGAAGTTGTTTCGGAGAGGTTGGTCGGTGGTGTTGGTGGTGGTGATGCGATGACGCTGTTGGTGTCTGGTGAGTTATCGACGCGACAACGAGGTCGGCAAGGATGGTGTGATGGTGGTGGTCGAGTCGGAGGACAAGGTCATCGATATGCAGGTACGATACGATGCAGGTGTTCAGGGCGTCCGGCGACGTATTTATTCGGAGGGTTGCGAGATGAGACTGTGACTCTTTCTCTTAACGTGGCCTAAGGGGCGAGGCACGGCGATGACTATGGTGGTTGACAGCCTGGTGTGGCGTGGCGAAGCGTAATGGCAGGCTTTGGGTAGGTAGAGAGAGTGGGTAATGGTTGTGACTCTTTCGCAGCAATAGTGGTGGTGGCGACTAAGTGAGAGCGCGCAGGTGGCCGCCAACTGGCGATTTCGGAGCACCTGGGCAGGCACCTGGTAGGCAGTGGCAGTGAGTGAGACAGCGCCTAGAGGGGGGCAGGCAGTGAGTGAGTGGGCTGGGCCACAGCGCTCGCCAAGCCAAGGGGAGGGAGGGAGAGAGTTAGTGGTGGCGAACAGGGGCCTCTGGACGGGGTTCGAATTCTGCCAGCACCAAGAATCAGGTGTTGAGAAGGAAAAAGCACACGATGATGAAAGTAAGACGGGTGGAGGGAATCCAGTCACTGGTAAGGATGAGCAACTTCTTCGATCGTGCTTCGAGTCAACAGCGTCGCCTGTTTTTTCGGGACGAGCGTTGGGTGACTGTGTTGGCCGAGAACAGACCAGAATGCGCTGGTGGTGGTCTTCTTTTTTTTTCGTTGCTGTTCGCAAGGTACAAGTGAATGCCGCTGCGAGCAGTAGAGGAGTGAGCTGGCAGGTGATCCAGGAAAAAGAAAATAGCAGACTGAAGAGCAACAGAAAGGAGATTTCCCAAGATGAAAGAAATGGCGCCGTGGAGTGGAGATATATACCAGAGCAGACTTCGAGAGTCGCTGGTGAGCGTTTACAGGGCGGTAACGAACTTCATGGCGGCGATGTTCGATGGGGGGAAGAGAAGCAGGAACCTGAACAGTCATGGGGGTTGTGGGATAGTTTTGAATAGTAACGGCGGGCAGCGCCAGGCCAAGCAGCAGCCAGCGAGATGCCAGCGAGAGAGAGGCAGAGAGGCTCGACACAGCGGCGTGGTGGGAAGTGAGACGCGGGCGGGACGAGACGCATGGTAGGGGCGGGCAGCCACGGGGAGGTAACGCGCAAGTACCTGCTTTCCTGCTGGTCAAGGTAAGGTACCGTCCCTACGCCTTCGTGCTTGTCTCCTCTCTACGGAGTACCTACGCATAACGCTGCTGCCCATCTTTGTCCAAGAGCGTAAAACCAGCCAGCCAGCTTTCTACCAGCCTCCAGCGGGCTGCTTGTAGGCTCGCCTGGCGCCCTGGCCCGCGCTGATTGGGCGCAGACACCGCCCTCGTTGCCCCTCACCCATCCCCCTCTCCGCGCTGGCGAATGGCCGCTGGGCTTGGTCGCTCAGAGGTCCAGTAGCAAACCAGCTAGCACACCCCCGGCCCAGATTCGGTCGCCCCCCCCCCTCTCTCTCTTTCCCCCCCAATCTCGGTGGCCCCATTGCCCCAGACGGCATAGCGCAGGAAAACATCCCTGGTCGCCTATCTCTCTCCCTGAAGACTTGAACACGCAACTCTTGGGGGGGAGGGGTTTTATTTTTTTTACCCGTCACTCAGCCAAGAGAGTCCAAGGGCCAAAGCCGAATGACTCCTCGACTCCTACTGCTCCTCCTCCCCATTCATCCATCTTGTTCCTATAGAAATCATTTCATAGAAGGGCGTCTTCATCTCCCTCCATTATCAGCTTCATCGGCCGTATCATCTTAGTATCATCGTAGCTACGTTCATACATTGTCCCCCCATCGGCACCACGACGACTGACTTGCTGGTCCGTATCGCTGGGCCAATGCTTCTTGTTCCTGCTGGCCACGTCTCGTCACTGACCAAGCAGGGGCCCACGACTCCGGATGGCACGGTGACACACGGCGGTCATGCTATATGGCCCATTAAATCACACTACTCCGTACTTGGACACTGGGTAGCATCATTACCATGGCATTCCAAGGCGGCTTTCGGTACATCGATATCAAGACATTCGGCATCTTTGTTTGCTTATTTTCCATCCATGAGTAATAGTCACAATGATAATAATGATAACCATCTTGCCCATCAGGTTTGCAATGCGATCCAAGGTAACACACCCCGTGTTCGAGAGAATGAAAAAAAAAGGGGGGCGGGCGATGTAGGTAGGTACCTTCACGCTACCTAACCATGCGTGCAATCTATGACGGCGCGACTTGTACCACTAACGTCTTCGCCGGGTGCCTAATGAGGCGAATCTCGCCGTGGTTCCCGGTGCAAGGTACCAGGCATGTACTGCGTGCGCACACCACTGCATCAGGTACGGAGTGGCTGCTGCCCAGTCCGCCCTCTCCGAACAGCCATTCTGGTTCACTCTGCATCACGGATCACAGACCATGGGGCCGGCTGATTCGACTGGCTGAAAGAAGCCAGTGACAACATCCACGTTCACGGAAGAGAGAATGGAAACAACGCATGTTGTGTTGTCGCTTAGTTGTTTGTTTGCCTGCCTGCTAGCCTTCCGTCCGCTATGATTAATTCCCAGGGGTGCAGAATTGCCTTGCAGCGTCTGTTGCTGAAAGTGACGGGAAGTGCATGCTGGTTGTACAGCAGAAGCAAGGGCGGTCTGTTTGCTCCCAATGTTTCTGCCAAATCACCCGTTCTCGTGAAGAGGCAAATCATGAAACTCTCTGTGCCTCTGCTCTGCCCTGCACGCAATCATATCACATCCGCCGAGAATGCTTGAAGGTTCAGTCCGATAATCTGCTGACAGATGCTGCAATCATTAGCAAATCGCATGCTGCAAGCGCCTCTGTCTCGCCACTTGTTTAAAATTACCAAAACCTAAACCCCCCGTCTCAACAACTCCGGCAGCTACCGCGCGCTGGCAAGTTGGCGTTCCAAGCGCCGAGGCGAAGCAAAGCATCATCATGGCTGTTCATCGGCAGACACTGCCATCCACTGAAATAGCACCCCATTCGTAATAGATGTGCGGGCTTTGGCTGTTGGTGGCGGTGCGGGTGCTAGAATTGGTTGGCACCCTTGCCTCTGACGCAGCGCGTATCACTATCCAGTTTGGCGCATAGAGATGAGGTCATCAAACCGAGCCACTGTAGCAAACAGCCTTTATTACTCATCACCAGCATGGTGCTTTCGGGGACACTCACTTCCGGCGCCATCCGCTACCGAGATGCTGTGCGTCTGTATCAAGTGTAGCCGATCCCCCATCTACCCGTTTTCAGAAGTGATCGGACGTCAAAGAACAGTCCACGAGGCACGAAGTGATGGAAATGGGCACGGAAATGGAAATGCGGAGATTCTCAGTCGCTCAATGAAGCCATTGCCATCTTCGCCCATGTCATCCATAGAAGGTGTGATGCCCAGAATAACAGCCTGCGCCTCACAGCAAAGCAAACCTTGATTTGATAGACAACCATCAAGGAGGGGAAAAAGGGGAAAAGAAGGAAAAGAAAAGTCTCGCCTGTACGAAGTACTCATCAGCCATTAACTCTCATGAAGCAATGGAAGCTGGCCGACACATGTTTGTTACACGGCCAGCCAGCGAGTGCATACCCTGTACTTTCCCCCTACTGTTACCTGATGAGGCACCTAGGTAATTATGCTTCATGAAGTTTGCCCGAAATTGCGTGTGGTCAGGGATCGAGGCAGATCAGCCAAACGCAATCCTCCCCGCTGCTACGATGGCCGGTGCGCGTCAAGCACAAATAAGGTCAAGTTCGATATGGGCCTGGTAATCCCCGATCTTCATCCTCAGGCACCGAGATGAGGAAATGGCAGCCTTGTCTGCTTTCAGGCACCTCCCATGGAGCTTGAGGGCCCGTGAGGCAATGGTGCGGCTGCCAGCTCTTACCGCCCGCCGTAGCACAGAGGCTGCACTGTCATCACACTCATGGCACAAAAACTCTACTTCAGTCGATATCCCTCGAATTGCAGAGCAGAATCCTTGCCGCTGGGCTAGAGACTCTATTCTACATACTTGGACAGCATTATTTTCTTGTTCTGACAAGGCTTTTATGACACAGGAACAGAGGAAGCATTAGCAAACACACCTGCATATCAACATACAGCCTAGTCCAATATTTTGTTGTCTCAAAGCCCTGTGAGGTGAGATGATGAATCTATATGAAAAGACGCAAGCCGTCATACCGCTACACCTCTCTCTGCCCACGATCGAGGTTAGAGTTTGCGGGGAGAGCATGACCCCAGGTATTCCAATTAACTCTCCTAGCCTTCTGTGGGAATATCGAAGGGGTTGGCTTGGCGATTCCTTCAACCCAGGGCAGACATCACCGTGCAATCTATGATACTAGGAGATGTCCCTTTTCAACAACTTGTCTGTTGATTGGATGGATTCTCGGCCTATGATGAACTTTCTCCTCAATACCTATTACATCTGGCTATATATATCTGCCAGGCCGTGGGAAGGGAAGGGACAGGGCTAACTCCATGCTCTTGAACGAAAACGTCAGGGCCCTTCCCCCTCACTTATCACTATGCAGGATGGCCCCCAGGTAGCCAAGCCACAGACCATAAAGTGGCCACTAACACACGCAGCGGATGTGGGCAACCTGATCCGGTGTCCCATCCACGGTGAGCTGTCAAGGCTTTCTCCAATTCCATGAGGCCTGGGTGAGTGCAAGTGAACTGATATGGAAATGGGGGCATCGTGATACAGTGCTCTCATGACATGCGTGTCTCTCCACAGGTTCTCGTTTGCCCGTTCAATCATGCTCAACCTGCAGCTGTGGGAAAGCAGGCAGCCTCTTTCATCCGGTCTGCTCAGGTCGAGTCGTCAATCATTGAAGATATCACAGCCTTCGACGAACAGTAGCAAACATTGTGAGTGAGACAAAGATGAGGCAAACACCAGCAGGCGAATGAATATTGAATATCGATGGGAGGGAAATGCGATCCGAACTCCTCAGCCTGATTCATTTCAGCCGAAAAAGGCCATCGTCACAGTAATATGTACCAGCTCTCTTTTCTCGATTGAGCTTGTACTTCGGGCTCCGCACTCGCAAAAACAAACGCCATGTCGTCTCTGTATCGCATGCTTCTTTGAACAGTGGCGGTGATGCCGCCCCATTCTGCATGGCGGCGATTGGACCAGCGCCAGGTTTGGCCAGGGTGACTCAATGAACAAGCCATCAACACACCACCACCACAACTACCCAGCGCGACCGGATTTAGGAGGCCAGAATGCAAGCCTGGCCCAGCTGTTAGCTCAGATTGGAAGTAAACAAGGCGTTTTTGTCTTGTCTGTTTTTTTTTTTCGGTCGAAATTTCTTTCACACCGAAAGAGGCGCCTGCTTCTCGTCACTCATCATATCTAGTAACACGTCAACGAAGAGATCTTCCTCTACACGTGGAAGGTGACCGGTGTGCAACAACACGAGGCTGCAATTATTACTAAAGTTCTCTCTGTCAAGGCTCCATATGATTGAGAACCACCCAGGATCTGCTGCCGAGAGGGCGAGCCCCTGCAATGAAAGGAACCACTGTAGCCTAGCCATCGGCGGAAACCAAATGATCGTTCACGTGGCATAGTATGATCCTCCTCTCTATCTTCTGATGCAAGTTCGCTGGTTATTTCCCACATTGGACAGACGTCTACTAGTGAGCGGGTTTTCTCTATCTAGGTAGTCTCCATCGATGCAGCGATACCGACGTGTTGTCCCCCCCTCATCCATCCATCCCAGCGAGGAAAAGGGTCCTGACGCGCCGGGGGGGTCCATTGTGTACAGCATCGTCACCGCTTTTGCTCGACTTCCTATCCACCGTGATGAAATTCACGTTCATTGGAAACGCACGTTCGGGGTGAATTCCGGCCTGCAGCTTCATCTAGATAGACAGGCACATGGCACAATCAACGGGTCTTCCGAATTTGTTGAGAGGACCATCCAAAATGGCGGAGCGACCCAATAACGCATCATACATACTAGGTACTATCGGTGCCCAGTCTTCAGCTCTAATCACGGCTAGTAAAGAGAGAGTGACTCCATCTCTCCGCGCACCAGATTCGGGAAGCTCAGCTTGTCGCCTTAAATTATGGGGTGGCTGCTGCTGCTGAGCGGCCCGAACTCGGATGGGGGAAGTGCTTCATCACGACGACGAGAACACTCTCTCTACGATGTCATTGACTTGGTCCGAGCATGGTCCACATGAGCAGTTAACGTCCCATTCATTATAAGGCAATTAATTAATTAAGACCGAGTCTGAACAAGGCGTATCATAGGTAGTCGGTGAGCCACGGCATCAGGGCCTCATGTCAATGGTCCCGAAGTCAGCCCCCGCGATTATCCGTCTTGTAGAGAAAGGGTCGGCTCGGCTTAAAGTTGACTGAGTAAGGCGTACTTTTGCTGTCGTTTTAATTTTCATGCAATCTCGTGATGCTCTCTGTAGGCGTCTATGACAAGTGATTATCATGTTAGCATTGTAGCATATGCCAGAGAGTCTAGACCTTCGTAGGCGGTGACTGTTATGGGTGGTATTTTTGCATTCGTATTTGGGTTTGCTCAGTCTAACTTAGGTACTTTGTTGGCCTAGAATTAACAAACGCATCTCTGCAAGGAACAACAAAACACGTAGAACAACCATAGCTAGGTAAGTATATTGAGAATTGCCATCTTGTCGCCACATCTCAAAAAAGCCTGAAAAATTCGCTACAGTAAAAAAAAACCTCTCCCCAACGCCACCTACAGGGTAAGTCATTCCCACTATGCACTAGTATGTCCCCTCGTCTTAACTTAACATCCTATCCCTCGTATCCCATCCCATCTAAAATTCTAGGCCGTAGAACAGGTAGACTTATTCCCATAGCACCTCCATCTTCCACATACATACGAATCACTAGTAAGCTAAAAGAATTTTTTTTTCCATTTTTTTTTTCCAGTTTCCCCCTTCATATAGAAGAAGATAAGTCATCAGCCCAAACTGCGAATTTAGAGCAGCGATTATCGGAGCATGCTAAAACATCGTTCGTGGCGAAGTCGTGGCGGCTCGCTCCTACAGCTGGCTGATTCGGCAGCCCAAGGCATTAGCCTCCTCCTCCTCCCACTAGGGAAGACCGTAAAAGACTTTTTTTTCTTCTGCTTCTTCACTTTCACTTGGCGTAGGCAGCCGTAGCCATGTGACTTACTTGATAGCTTCAAGCTGGACAAAGCCGATGGATGCCACGATGGTGTGTGAGATGGATTCAAAGAAAGACCGGCTGAAACGTGGTATGACTCTTATTATAGGCAGTGATGAGAGAATACGTATGCTCGACTCCACCATACGTTTTCAGCGCCAGGGTCGAAATAGAAGACATGATGCTTACTTGCCTACAGCCAAGTCCAGGTTCAGCGTCCGCGTTGTTCATATACTAGAACAATTTTTCCCGATTAGGCGGGTGGGATTGAAGCACACAGTGCACTGTTGTCATGTGAAAGTTCCTTCTCTAACAACAGCTAGAATTGGCTTACCTAAGCTTGTGCCTAAACGTAAGGCGGCACGGCTGAAACAGGGCAATCGATACGCAGCTTGCCATGATCTATTGGTCACCGATTGCAGAGCTAATCACAGGACGATTTTGGGGCTTCGTCTACTGGCATTGGGAACTTCAGCATCACTGGGCCAGCGCGGCGAGCAACTTTTGTAAGATTGAGTGTACTGAAGCGTTTCTGGAAGTCACGTTGGGATCGCTTTGAAGTTGATACGGTTATCCTTGTCTCGTCGGGTTTGTAGGCTCCGGGGCTTTCTCTTTTATAGTACAGAGCACCGGCCATCTGTTACGAGCATCCATTACAGGGGATGTCACTTATGCTGGTCCTGGCTCTCATGGTGAAGTAGTCAATCAATACAAGCAAACTAACACTAATTTCCATATCCCTTTTTTGACCACCCCGGGTTTTAGTTGATCGGCTCATCCCCGTAATAGACAATTTCATTTAGCATTCTTCTCCATTCCTCAAAGCCAAATATACCCATAAGATGATACCAAGAGCGTTATACACCTAAACCATGTCTTACGACGCCATGTAGGTGCTGGCATCGACACCCTCCTTGGGGAACTCACTAGTAGCCACCAGTCAGCATCTGTCATCTCCTAATTTTGAATGATATCGGGAAATACTCACGGCAGAGCAACTTCAAATCGCTTCTCAATCTCCTTCAGAACCTCCTGGTCCTGCTCGCTGCTCACGAATGAGATGGCAAGACCCTTGGTACCGAAACGGCCAGCACGACCGACACGGTGGAGATAGGAGCTAGCATCTGCGGACAAATCGTAGTTGATGGCCAGGTTGATACGCTCGATATCAATACCACGACCAAAAACGTCTGTAGCAACGCAGATTCTCCTCTTGAACTCCTTGAACTCCTTATAACGGCGGATACTACACCAGAGTTAGATACCAAACACAACCACTTAGATTCCTGACAGTAACTGACCGCTCTTCCTGGCTCACACCGGAGTGAACAGCAATGGAAGGGAAGTTGCATTCACGGAGAAGCTTGTCCAGCTCATTGGCACGGACAGTGCTCTTGACGAAAATGATTACCTGGTTGAACTGAAGCTCATCAAGAAGCTCATTCAGCTTCCTGTTCTTCTCCTTCTCCTCCAGCTTAATGTAGTATTGTTGCAGACCGTGGAGAGTAAGCTTGGTGTCTTCGTCAACGTAGTGCTCAGTAGGATTCTGCATAAACTTGCGGCAAATTGGCTTGATGGCTTCCGAGAGGGTGGCTGAAAACATCATAACCTGCTTCTGCTGAGGAGTAGCTCGGAAAACGTCCTGGACGTCAGTGCGCATGTCTAGATCATATTAATTTTCTTGCACCCGTTAAATTATCACATAATGCATAGATTGAACTCACCGGGTTGGTCCAGCATCTTGTCACATTCGTCAAGGACGAAGATGCGAACACTTCCGAGTCGGAGGGCCTTGTCGCGGACAAGAGCCTTGAGACGACCGGGGGTACCGACGATGATATGGGGACAGGTGTCTTTGTTCTTCAGTGTCTCCACGTCGGTTTTGATGGGAGTACCACCATAGAAGACACCGGTCTTGATATCCGGCATGTACTTGCTGAACCGGTTGTACTCATCTCGGATCTGGTAAGCCAGCTCACGAGTGTGGCACATCACAACGACCGAAACCTCTCCATTGACAGGCTCGACCTGCTGCAAAGTGGCGAGGACAAAGACGGCAGTCTTTCCCAAACCAGACTTGGCCTGGCAGATAATGTCTCCACCAAGAAGGGCTTGAGGGATACAAGTTTGTTGGACTGTCGATCGATCGGATGTTAGATTCTAGTGTTACCAAACAGCAACGAACGATGGGTAGAGGTGCGTCAAGGTCCGTCCATCGTCGCAGCGTGAACGTTACTCTCAAGATAATTATCCCGTAACTCCGGTGATACTGGTTGTGATACCCGTGGTCATGATTAACCCCCCCGAGATGCCGAGTGAAGCAGTCGTTGCCCTTGGACATTCGACCCAGGGCATAACGACCTCCTTGGCTTAGGGTTCTTAAAAAGCTCAACATCCTCAAACTCCTGACATATTCAAGGCGCCATTTGACTGGCTCGATGATTCTGTACATGCGGACTCGGGGGTTCTATCCAAATTGCGGTATGCATATCGCGTTCGTCATGACGTGCGCGCTGGAGCTTAACAAACCAAAGCAGTCAAGTGTCTCCTTGAATGGCATCGTGCGGCAACGATGACGATGACCACACCCAAGCCACGTCTAAACAGGCCGTGTTTCCGTTGTTCTTTTTTTGCTTGCTTGCGAGATGGACGGACGCTTGCTTTGAAGGGGAGGGAGACTTTGTGATGGTGGATGACTTAGGGTGTATTAGAATTTCATGACTGACCCTCCGAAGGATGCTCAAAGCCACAGTCGCCGATGGCGCGAATAAGCTCGGGCTTCAGAAGGAAATCACGGAAACCAGTCGAATGGATGCCGACGTAGCTGCCCTTCTTGTCGACGTTGTTGCCGGAGGCAAGCTCGCCCTTCTTTCCGTTGGAGGCGGCGGCCGTCTCGTTGGCGCCGATCTCTTCATCGGAGTAGTCGATGAGATCTTCCTCGTGAGACATTTTGGATTGTCGGGGTTGGTGGTTAGAGAAGAGAAAAGAAGCTGAAAAAAAACAACAACAACTACGGTTGTAAGTTTTGGCGCGCTGACAGTGTAGCGCGTAGGGGAGTTGCGAGAACAAGAGACTCGGAGTACCAGAGAGAGGTAACCGAGGCAAAAGAAGAGTGTTGGGCACAAAAGACCTTAGATGATGATGACGATGATGGACTTCAATGCCACGTATCAAGAGATTCCGTTCAATGGGGAAGAGAGAGGAGAGGTTGCGAGGCTGTCGACAAGAAGAGGGCGGAGTGGAGGGCGAGAGGGAGACGCCAGCCGCAATTGGGCAAGCCTGGCCCGTGCACACGAGTCAGCGACCAACAACACGTGGTCATTCCAGCCATGTACAGTTCACACACTGTAAATCCACACGTTTCTATGAATATTTCCCTTTTGAGCCAACTTATCGTTGACAGCCGATTTCATATCACACTGCAAAATTTCACGCTCGAGCTGCGATGGCAAAATCCAAAAATAATCCAACCATACAAAATAGGCATATATATAACCGAGCGTCTTATCTTTACCAGGCCGCCAGCTTTCTAGCAAGCTGTGCACAACAACACACAAAGGCGGCCCAGCAACATGGCACACCTCCAGAAGACGCAAACGGCACGCCATCACTCAGACACAGTGCCTTTGTCTCCAGCGACGAGGAACGCAAGGCGACCATGAATCTGTCTCGCCAAGTCATCTCTGATATGAGATCAGTGTCTTTGAAGGCTCAGATTCGACAAAGCCAGGATATCAAGAGGACTATATGCAAGTTTTGCGACACTCTTCAAGTGGAAGGCAAAACGTGCTCCTCGACTGTAGAAAACAGGAGTAAGGGGGCCAAGAAGCCATGGGCAGATGTGCTGGTCATCAGGTGTACTACGTGTGAGAACTCCAAGAAGTATCCTGTTAGTGCATCGAGGCAGAAACGGAAGCCTTTAAGAACATCTGAACCATTGTCGAAGGAACAGTCACCCGGGAGAGACAGCACAGATCCATCCGGATTGGGGACTTGATTTCGTATATTTAAGTGCGTTGTCTAGTTTCCGAACTAGCTGAAATCTCCATCTATCTAGGCATGGCCTTGTAAGACTTTCACCATTATATCCAGTGATATTCTGTGGAAATGGAACTCATCAATTTTTACATGGAGTAATGAGTTCTAGAAGGCTTTGCGTGGCGTGATGTTTGCGGGCGTTGCATGATTCAGGAAACAACTGGACAAAGCAAGCACCGCATTATAACATGGCGTCAGGTACAATATATAGAGCGATAGCATTGCCGCTATCCTTTCTATCTTTCCTTTAATACGCATCGGGGTTTCATGGTTGGCAACTGTAAATATACAAACCTGCCTGCAGTCCGCCCAACCAAGGTGATAGAATTGATACTTTTCTTTATTGGTGCCCGCTCATGTAGAGGAGTCGCGTAGTGATGACATGCGAAAGGTGACATCCTGCTGTGGCTTAGCCAATAGATCTCTGCAAACTACCGCCATAGATTGAGGCTGTCCGCTTTGCCTCATTTGAAATCACGGTAGATGACTAGGAAAGAGAAGAGCGGAATCGCAAAATGCAGTGTTAGCCTCTAGCCATATCTCCTCAGTTCCCAGGCAAGTGTTCTGTTAAACGGACTTTCCACGGTTATTAGTTTGCTAACCAGGTATGTAACGACAGCCCTATTAAATTAAGACCCTCGTTAGTCCACAATGTGCACGCAGCACTGCACCACCAAAATCTACTCGTGTGGAGATACCGTTACAGAAGACGTTGTGTTTGAGCGATGCGACGACCCATCCAAGGCAGGCCACGAGGTTAAACGCCTACCTTTGGGCTCGAAAAGGGAGGGACGCAAGTGTGGTCGATTTGGGTGCAGGAACCCCGACGAATGACTGGCGCGTTCCCTGCGGTTCCTATGTTAGTTGCCATATAGTCTAAAACTTTAATACCTATAAAACACTACCAAAACCGGGCTCGATCTTCTATAGCTCGAGTTTGGTAGCGGCAGTCATTACTTCTGTTGCCTGTGAGAAGTTGCCTGTCCAACAGCCCCGGATAATCTCTCCTCCAAAAAGGGTCTCAAGGCTGGGGAAAATGCCGTTGCAAAAGTTAGCGTCTGCCGTTGCCTCATACTGCCCCATTTCTTCCGCAGAAGTGAAACGACCACCACCAACACGAAATGGCCAGTGTCCTTCCATAATTGTATACAAGACAGATCCAAGACTAAATATATCGATGGCAAAGGTCGGCTCCCACGGTAATGCCGGGTTAAAGAAGCCAGAGTCTGGTAGCTTGCCGGTAGAGATCCCAAGTTCTTTGCATGTTGACCCACCAAAGTCACAAAGCCACAGGTCAAGGGAGTCTGGTAACGATCCATGGACGAGGAAGTTCTCAGGCCGTAAATCACTGTGTATAACCCCACGGCTATGAATAAATTCGATAGATTCGATGGCCTGGAAAAACCATTTTCGGCGTAGACTGTACGGTATTGAGTCGTTATGTTCATGTAGAAAGGACTCAAGGTTTCCGCGGTTAGCTTCGGCAAGAAGGAGTCCTGTTGGAAATTCGGCACGCGACCCTAAAAGTCTTCCATTATATGAGTAAACCAACGAAGTTTGCGGAAGATGAGGAGAAGAAGAATGAAGGCCCACCTAAGGATCCTCCGATGAGCGCCTAGTCTGACAAAAATTTGCTCTTCGATAATGAAGTGTTTGGCTACATTATGTCGTTCTCGGATAATTTGATCTTCGCCCATCTTGACCGGGGCCTTTAAGATAATGCCAGGCTGTAGACGGAAGAACATTGCAGTCGAGCCTGGGAATGCCGCGACAGGTAGCCGTTCCAGTCTGTCAGCGGTTGTGGAGGGACTTGCTGCATTTTGGCCGAGTATATAGAGAAAAAAATGATATGCCTTCAAGTAGCTGCGAGGAAAAAATCGCCGCCATGTTTTCCATTGTAGTAGACACCTAAGATGGAGGAATGTAAGCATCGTTGACTGATGATGAAGGATGACACAACCAGTGGCAAGGGGCGTGGAACGGCTCAGCTCTACTCGCAATCACGTGATCGAAACCATGGGAATGAGAAGACAGCCCAAACACTGAAAACGGGTCTCGTCAGCGTAGACTGCAATATAGTACCTACTAGTAGATAACTCCTGATACCACTCTCATGTCTCAAAATGAAATATAAGCAATCCAATAATACCAAACCCACCGGATCTTTCTCCGGAGTACCAAGGTCTCCTTCCCTCCGTGACGCCATTACATTCTAAAAATCCAAGCAAGTCCCTCGTCATTCATTCATTCCTCCCCGCCTCCTTTACACTCTCCTCCCCCAATATCTTACTCGCAGCCATGAATCTAGACTCGAATCAGTTTTTCAAAGCCTCTTCAACCCACATCAGCTAGGAAAGCGGGACCAACACTTACAAGCCTCCATGCCAGCTTCCCAGCCCTCTCATAGCCTCTGCCTGTACGCTGGTCATGCGTAGTAGATTCTCTGTGTCAGACAAATTGGCTGAAAGCTGAGCCAGCTGTGAATGTAAATGGGTCTATACATCATTTCAGAAGCAAGAACTCTGTCAGCCAAAAGCATCTCCCAATGCTCTGCTCACATCTTTATACTCCCCGGGGCGAGGGACTGAAGCTACTACTCACCAACTGTCTCGCCTTCATGGCACCACTACCACTCGACATCATACTCTGCCGGTTCAGATTCTGTGTGCCGCCTATATTTCGAGTCGCCATTCTTGCAGCTGAGTGTGATTATCTGCACTCGATCGCACAAATGCGGCACTATTGCTACAGCCTTGTGTGGAGTGTGGGCTGGTTGGTGGGTGGCGAAGTCCTCGTTGAGTTGGAATAACAAAGCGGCTGAGATCTTTCTTTCCGGTAATGGAGGTAGATAGACAGGGATTTATAAACCAAAATTAATTGACGCCTTATTGCAAAACATCGTTCATGGGGACTCGTCTTCCAGAGTCAGAACATACTCGCGTGGACAAAGGACCCAGATTACTTTACGCCAACTCACGTGATCATACAGCTACCTACTAGAGGCTCCTTTTATCGTACCTATTCTCCGCAATGGCATAATACTCTGAATACCAAATTCGCACATCACCAGCCAACGCACCTCGCATTCTCGATTTTGTTCACAAAAACTTCATTGGACGAATTTCACGCCCAGTGACACGTCCAAAGTCTCGCTTGTAATCAGTCTTAGAACCGTTTCATAACAAAAGACAACGGCCGTATTATTCCTAGGCTACCTTGAGAACATCATGCCTAAGTTGTATCATCAACTCTGACCAAACCCCTTTCCTGTTACCCGTCATTAACGCTATTTCCTTGCCTCTATATGTTTGCCGTGTTCAACTACATATTATTCAAGCATTCGGGCATCATCGGCCGTGCCCCATCTTCCTTCTCCCATTTCATAGAGATGACCTCTGGCGTCTCAAATAGCCAGCACGATCATCAGTATCCTCCCCTGATGATATTGCCACAGAGAGGGGCCGTTGTAAGCCTCCTAGTGCGAGTCGTAGTATCAAAAAAACGAAAAGAGAAGAGGCGTACAGCCAAAGCCAAAAAAAAAAAAAATGAAACAAAGGAAATAACATTCCGATGATCTAAATGTCGTATGCCGCCGCCTTGAAGAACAGGCAGAAAAAGAAAAAAAAAATAGTAATAAAAGGGGGCTGCCGTTGTTTCCATTGGAACATGATGACGCATGCTAAGAGGCGTAGGTCCAACAAGGAAACTTCAAAAACGAAGTATGACCAGCGTTCATCTCAAAGACATGATAGCTAGTTTCCATTCATCGATTTTGCAGATATCGAACGGATCGCACTTCAATTGAAGATTGCAAACGTAGCTACTCCGACCCTCATGTTAGACATGGCTACTTCAGTAGCTAAAGAATATATCAATGTGGTCAGAAACGGCAAGTGACCATAGCGCCAATGTTCAGATTTAATATATGAGGCAGGCCACTGACGACATGTCTTAATGCAATATTATCAGTTTTGGTGAATTTTGATTTTCCGTCGCCGCAATATGTACTGGACGTAATAAGTCCACTCAAAGTATGAAGCCGCTATGTTTTCTCTCTCTCTCTCATAATCCAAAGTTGGTCCAAACGGCGAATATTACAGTCTCCTCACTCTTCTGTTAGTCCTCTTGTTTTGTCGTTAGAAAAAAAGTGAATAGAGCTAATTCTCTCTAGAATCTCGAATGCGAACAAAAGGTAGTCAACGTGCTGATTGTGACCTAAAAGCTAGTTGAGAAGTTGGTTGGCTGACCAAAAACGCTTAACACAAATATTGTGCTGACACGCTGCTTGGTTTTTGTTGAATGTGCAAGAGGGGTTATCATGATGCGTAAAAGATTGTATGAATTGGACAAGCTGAGGTGGGTTGCCTGGCACAAGAATGCCACAGGACAGGCCCTCAGCTTCTAGCATGACTTGCCATCACAGGCTCATATAATCTTAGCGGACGCCAATTGTAGAGACCTGTTGCCGCAAGCTGTTTTCGCTGCTATGCGCTGATGGTTCCGAGTCGAATTCACCACTGCCCGCGCTAGCACTCGCACTTCCCGTCAGACTACTAACATTTCTAGACTTGGGTAGATTGAGAGCGCTCACCCCAATGTGCTGTTCAACCTGCTGAGGGGCGACTGAGTTGCCCTGTCCCGGCGGGTATCGAGGAACGGGCTGGCGAACACCATCGGGCGGTGATGGTCGGCCATTCATGGGAGGCCCAAATCCGTTAGGTGGCGAAGGCCTTCCGTTCCCGCCACGAATGGATGGGCTGTATGGGTTTCCTGGAGATTGGCTGGTCCGACGCGGATAAGCACCATTCATACCTGGACCGCCAGTACCAGGGCCATATTGGAGCTCGTCTAACCTAGCCGCTGTTAAAGAGTTGGCGCGAGACCCTGCATTCATTGCACCACGGTCAACAGCGCCGTAACGGTTGGATGTGAAATTCATCATGGGATCGTCTAGGATGTTGTCGTTGAGAGTCGGAGCATGACTCATTTGACTCGTACGGTTGCGCCCAAAGCTAGGACGGAATCGCCCTCCACGAGACGAGGGCCCCATTTGCCCCAATTGTCCAATTTCAGGGTTCTGGCGGATTTGGGACGGGGGCGGTCCAGGCATTTTTCGATTCTTCCTAGAGGTAACGCTCATCATATCAAAGTTGTCAGGGTCAATTGTTGGAATATTCTGAGCCATCGATGGATCAACATAGTCATCGTCATCATCATCATCATCGAAACCTTGTGTACTGCCTCTTGTTGGTGGTGGACCTCGGCGAGATGGAGGGGCAGATGGAGGCGGTCCACGCCTCATACGCATCTCCTGCTCCTTCAACGCGAGCTCGCGTTGGCGAAGCTGCAACTCTCGCTCTCTCAGCGCAACGTCTGATCCGTCGCCGCTGAATGACTGCTCTTGACCCTCTGGGATATCATCGTAAAGGACGAGGTGAGAGAATTCCTCCAAATCATTACCATCCATTGAACCACGTCGAGATGCCGCCCGTGAGCCGCCACCATTTATGGGCGGTGGCCGTCCATAGCCGTTGGGACCATTTATGGGTGGTGGTCGTCGCATTCCACCTGGGCCACTGAAATTTGACGAGTTTCGTGGCCGCGGTTGCCGGGGTGGCATTCCATTGCCGTTGGGCATGCCGCTCATAATCGGCCGATGACCGGCTTGAGACGACCCTCGAGGTGGTAGTGGAGATGAAGTACTGGGTGATCCGGGTGGTAAGACGTTGGGAGCCATCTCACCAATCTTTGGCCGATTACGGTTGACAATGTTTAGGTTGTGAAGGATGGCATATAATGTTTCGATTCGAGGAACGGTAATGTTGGAATCCCGAGCTAGTTTGATCGGAGAACCCAAGTAAGTTTCGACTTCCATGGGCCGCCTAGCAACAAAGTCTTGCCACATTATGCTTTCGGGCTGATTTGGCTTGGTCATTTCGTCCATGGTTCGTTGTTTGAAGTCAGGCCCAAGTTTGCAGCCGGTGGCCTCCGCCAAGCGCAATAGCTCGTCAATGACATCGGAGATCATTTCTTTAACTCCGATCTTTTCTAACAGTGCAGCATGATTTGGTGTCTCGAATATGACACTGATAGGGTGAAAAGCAATTGGGCTGAGTTGTCTAGTTAGTTTGTGTTTTCACACCAAGGGGGCTTGGGACTTCTTGGCGGGGCATCGACACATACCCAATAACTCTCTCATACTGTTGCAGTCGAATGTTTGGGGATACTTTGCAATCTACCTGCCCCGTACTCAAGGTCATGGCTAAGGCTTGAGCCATGTCCTCCTGAATGGCTGGGGGAATGTTGCTGTTCTTGTTCGCCGGACCAACCCAAATCTCCGTTGAACCCTTGTGCTCAAATTCGCTCTGACCGAGTTGTGTAAGTTCAGCGCCCGAAACAAGCGACAGGACCACATTAGTCGGATATCGTTCCTCTATAGCAGCCTCAACTCCGAGGGTGTGTGTGGTATTTATAAGAATACATGTGTGCTGAGGAGTAACAACGGAGTCGATGACGGCGGCGAGATCGTAAACGTCAGGGAGGGCTTTCACGCAGAGAAGGACATAATCAAAAGCGCCCTCACGAGCGGTAGCGGCATCTTCTGGGTTTCGAACAACTGAAAGCAGTCAAAGTCAGCCAAAGCAAAATGAAGCAATGTGGGTGTTGGAAGTGTAAACTCGTACCACTTCGAGGCTTGAATCGCTCATTTCCGTAGACAGATGACCTGGAGCAGTGAGCATTAGCTGACAAGAACGAGTGGACAATTGAGGTCGGGTTACAACGTACTTGAACGAAATGCCATATTGGGCAACATGATCAAAGCCAGATTTCCAGACCAGTGTGACGTCGCAGGCGTTGGTGGCTTGGAGCCTCCATGAGAGAAACGCAGAGACGGGATTGCCGCCAACTGAGCAGATATACATTAGCTGATTGTCGTCACTCATGGCGAACGAATGGATGTGGACCGCAGCATCCAACAGTTGCCTTCTGGGGAAGAGTTGTGGTGGAGAGAAAAGAAGGACAAGAGTCGGAATGGAGAGAAAATCAGGCCCAGCGTGGATGAGTATAGAAAGAATACTGATAGAAGAGGCACTAAGAGTTGGCACGGCGCAGCGCCGGGGTGCATTTTTCAGGCGCCAACCTATGTAGCAGAGCAGATCTTGGTGCAGATGGGGGGCTGAGAGTGATGATGGGGGGATCACAAACCTGATAGAATCTTGAGACGGGGCGTCATGGGTGCCATGGTTATGTCGAGATCCTAATGGGGATTAGCGAGATTGCTAAGATCTGAGGGACGCAGTTGTAGTGGCCGCTCACGATGGCCGTTTGGCCGTGTCCCACGGCGCGCGAGCGAACGGAACGGGTTCCCCCTGGTCGGCAGGCTGTAGCGGTATGTACGATTGTGTGATATGGTCACCAAGGTGGGCAATGTAGAGCCACACCAGTACGTCTGTGTGTCCGTTGGTATCTGGACCGGTCGCAGGCTTGATGGCTAGCAGGATCGTGGGTACCGCTATTGGGGTCGAAGCAGGACTGATCGCACACACGAACGCGAGTCGGGGGACGGGGGTGCGTCGACGCTCCGCGGTAGCCGGATCGTCAGGAGCAGAAGTGAAAGCGTCGACGGGTCTAGGTTGTCAGAACTCAGTAGGGCTCAACAACTAGTGGTGTTGAAACGAGAGGATGCCCCCCAGATGGGATGAAGGCGACTGCGGGACTTGGTTGGACAGCTGGGATAGATTCGCAGCGATGGCGGCAGATAACGAGCGGATAGCCCAACAGTCAAGCTTGGTCTAGGGTTTGAAATGCCAACGATGGTGGGACGAGAGCTGAGGTGATAGTGGACGGATGGGAAATTATCTGGGGTTTCGTAGGACAAGAGGTGTGGACAGCGTTCGAGTGGGCACGCACCGAAGGCGGGAGTACAGCACAAGCGCGGTGGGAGTGCAGCGCGGGTTTGTTTGGGCAATAATCGACCAAGTTCCCAAGGGAGGGGCGTGCAGGACACAGCAATGCGTGCCGGGAACAAAAAAAGTTTCTGCGTGCGTCCGGCTCCTTTGTCTTGTACAGTACACCAGTCGTGGTCGAGCGATGGGGTGTGTTAGCGACCAAGACGGCGCAGTTTGAATTAGGTTTGGGTTGTGAACAGCGCGGCAGCACAACGAGATCACCCGGTTGGTACTTGGCAGCGAGTAGCAGTCGGCAGTGCTGCGAAACGTCAACCCCAGCCCAGCTGAGAGAGGAAGAAAAAAGAGTCGCCAAGTGCGAGTAACAAAGGCGCGGCTAGTAGGAGCTGGTGTGGGTGGTAGAGGTGAAAAAGAAACTAGAAGCCAAGCCCACTGTGGCCTCGAGTCAGAGAACCGATCAGCAGTTGAAAACAGAGTGGATTTGGCCAAGCATCTAGGCACTGTGCCTCTAAAAAAAGGCCTGCCGTTTCAAGCTTCTGTGGAACGCTGCGCCCAACAATGGAACTCTGGGTCCCTGAAATCGCAGGCTTCAGATGTGGCGCGGGCCTTTGAATTCAAGATTGCAGCTCGATAAAGAGGGAGAAAGAGGGACGCAATAAACAGCCCAAATGAAGATGATATTCGTAAAGGGTAGAAGAAGATGAGGACAAAATCCGTCTGAACAATGACTCGTTAAGCTTTGGAGCAGAACAGGGTGTTGAGTCGATAGATAGAGAGACGTTCTTGCTGGCGCTCCTTGGTTGGGGCATGGACGTGCCGAACGGTTGTCTGCGTTGAATGGAATGGGTGAGCAGGTACTCGTACGGAGCCTTCGGCAGTGCGGGTTTGAGCACTTGGAGCTTCACCGAATTCCAGGAGACACCACTCCGAAACAGGGCCCTATTTTCCCCTTTTTCCTGGCTTCGGGAGCTGCGGCAACAGGGGATAAAATATGTATTTTTTTTCCTGCCGCTTATTAGGTATTGTCTCCCTTGTCCTCCTCCTTCTTCTTCTCAATAAGCTTTCCCAGACAGGCTTGATAGTGGTGCTCTGTCTGTTGAAACGGGAATGGCAATAAACGGCCGCTCCTACTGGGGGACCGGGTCGGCCCTGGTCACTCAGGCGGAGGGAGGAGGACGCCGGAGTCTGTGCCGCGCTGTTGTGGTGCTTCAAAGCTCCCTAATCATTATATCATGCCCTCACTGGTATGCACAGGCTGACTACTCCGTACTCATCAGCGACGTGATCAGGCTTTGGTTGGTAGCGTGCAAGGAAACCGTTGGTTCATACGTGGCGTGGGGCACTGGCACACCTTGCGGTTCCTCAGCGTTGCCTGACCCCCAGTCGGGGATTTTTTTTGTTCTAAACGCCTCGTCACAGCGCTCGGTGCTCGGTGCCGGCCTGCCGCAAAAGCTAACAGACGGCTCAAGGTCGACTCGGACGTGTCTATCGTGTGTTCGAATTATCACCGCTCGAAGGAAGTGGGCATCAATTAATGCTCGAGGGGGTAAGAAGACTCGTGTCTTGTTGATGCAATAGAGAGGAGCTCCGACGAAGGAAGGGGGAGGGCAACGAAGAAAGAGGGAGAACAAAGTCAAGAGGACAGACAGCCTTGAAGAGGAGAAAAGGGTCTTGTCGAGATTTTGCTGAGGAAGGCGAGACACGAGCCAATATTGATTCGATTCAGGCAGTCACAGCCGCTACGTAGTTTTCGGGCTTCTCTTACGTGCGACTGTACTTGCAGATAGTACCACCTATCTGGTAACTCATGATGTATGATCTGTTGCTTTGCCCTAGCCCTGTCGATAATGTTGACGTCGCATGAGCTCGCTACGGAAACAAGTTTCTACCTTCACTATCAGTTATACGAAAGGTGTTGGTGGTTGGATGCATCCATCCATGCGGGAGGCAATAAAAGCAAGATGACTCGGAAGTATCGAAACACGGTGTAAACTATGGGAATCTACATGACAGTCCACTCGGCTTTTATTGTCCCCCTGTCGGCCATCTATGGAGGCACCTTGGCACCCTAAGGTGTTAATTATTATTATTGCTGGGGCAGAGATTTTGGCTGGGACAAGGCTTGTGATGGATCGGCACCATGATCAACGAGCTGGGGAGCCACTCCTGGGACCTAGGCCGCCTTTTAAGGAGCCAGGATCAGGTTATTATTAGAAGGGAAGTGATTCTGGGCTTTTGATTTCGATATCCGTGATGGCCCAAGGATTTTAAACGCGGATTACACATGCGACCTAAACAGCAGGGCTGAAGCTGATTGCTGTGACAGTAGGATCATGGGGGCCGCTATACGTTCAGACGCAGGCAACTTGCCTTACCTTACCTGTGGGGACCTAGGTACCCAGGAAGGGTAGTGTATAATTTTTCAGTAAATACCTGTAATTGATAGTAATGTAATAATTTATATAGTTTTGCTTTGGAGAACAATTTTTAACCTATCATATTCCATAGCCAAACGATGCGAGGGAGCTCCCCGTTTGCACATATTATATTATATTAAAGCATGCGCAAACACCAAAGGTCCACACACGTATGCCTTTGGTGGTACAGCGAGCAGAGAGATACCTGTAGGCTCCAGGGCTATAGAGCCTGGTGAGAATGCGCCAAGTGGGCTTTGCTCGACCTGGGCTGCAGTAGCGGGCTCTACATGCCACCCACCATGATCTCGCTGCACCACGCGGTGGACAGCCGTGACATTCCAGCACGGCCCGCCGCAAAATTCAAGCTCCCGCAGCCTCTACAGGGGGTGATAGCACTCCCAATTCCGTTTTTTCTTTCTTTACAGCAGATGCTCCGGCCTCGTACATACAGTCTGGTCCGTACTACTTAGGCCCTGGCACGTTGTACAACGCAAGTCTGCGGCAGCTGCCGTTATCTCAAGTCCAGTCCTTGTACCCTCTGCACACACGACAGCGTTCTCTGGTTGCGTGCCTCGATCGGAATTGTCCAGCCTCCACCAAGCGTCTACATGGCCATTGAATGGATGTCTCCTCTCCTTCTCCTCCTTTACCAGAACATACCAACATACTACATAACAATCATATCGAACGTCACATTGTATCAACGCACTTTTTGCTAATTGCAGCAAATTTTCTTCTCTAGCCCACCAGCCCGAATTGGGCAGACCCCGGCAGACCAACCGGCGCCTGGCAGCCAAACAGCGATCCTTTATCGCATCTGCTACGCGGTGCATACAGTATCCAGCACTCTGGGTGGCATCATGACCGAGTCTGGTTGGCTAACGAAGCATTTTACAGTGGCCCTCAAACACGCGTACCCTCGCCTCGACGGACTCTAGCCGGAATCCAGAAGCTATGCCTCAAAAAGCGCGCCCCCCCCCCCAGTCTGGGTTCCTTGGCTCCCTCCTTATCCCCTGCAGGGCGAAAGGGGACAATCGTGGAGCTTGATGGGCTCGGAAGCTCGATAGTTGGCCAGTCGGAGGCTGTAGTGGCTTCAACAAGCTTTCATTCACTGCCCAAAGCTCCGCAGTTAACATACGAGTCTTCGGTACCGTCAATTATTAGGTGGATTTGGCTCTTCTTTCTCGGAGCGGCCGGAAGGACTTGGGTCTCTGCTTTCTCAAGTTGGCATCGGCCAGCCGTTGGACGATAGCAGCAAGGTGGTGAAAATTTCAAACCAGGCGTAAGAAGTTTAAACATTTCTCGAAAGAGACCATTAACTCCGTTCGACATGTTCTGGAGACAAGAGTTCCGGCGCACGAGATGCGAAAACCTATCGACATTGCATCAATGGGCATTTCGAAAGAAGTCGAATACCTAATCTGTATCAACACCGGTCCCCGCATTAAATCTTGGACGAGGAAATTGGCGTTTCAACAGCCATGCATAATAAGCTTGGGCTATGTCAGCCCAATAGCATCATCAATTCATCATTCAATCTATCGACCTGCATCTTTTCCTCCGGGGGGTCTTGAATTGATTAACTAAAATTATCATCGCCATTAGTGCGTCGTTATCGCGGATAAGAGCCAATAAATTAGAATTTTTCTGGGCGCCGTCTGTTAGCTGGAAGCTCGAATTGTTGTTTTTCCAAACCATGTCACATGGTAAGCGCTCCGCTCTTTGTTTGGCTGACTAATACTCATCTTCCCGCCCTTATCGTGTCTGATCGAGCCGATCATGCCCGCTAAACCGTAAACAGCACTGGCGCGCCTCAATTAGTGTGCGCTTATGCATGCCATTTCCCCTGAATTCGGGCATAATCTTTGACTTTGGCATCTTGACGCCAATTTGCCTTCATTGGGGCATTCTCGAGATTCTACAGTACTCCTCTATTCGGCACACGACGCCGCGGCCGGGGCAAAGTCGCCGGCTAATTCTTTCATAACACTGACTGAAGCTCATCAGCGGCACGTTCTCAGATATGTACATGTACATACATAGGTGTCCATGTGGACAGACACTATGAACTACACTCATCCTGGATTGATATTGCTGATTGGCCTGTGGCTGCAATGAACCACCACCCCCTTCGGCATTCTGGATATTCCCCCTCCCCGAACCCAACCCGGGGCCAAGGCTAATAGTACCAGATGAATCTTTCTTTTGGCAGATTCTTTGCCTGCCCCTCTTAACGCTACGGCACCGCTGTCGCATCCTAAGGCCCGACTTGCGCAGGTACGCCCGTTGAGGGCTCCTAGGATGCCTGGTTTCTCTGGCCTCGTGATATTTGGGGAGAGGCCGGTTCCCCCATTTGACGTATGCTGATCCCTTCCCTTTATCATTCCTGTCTTTTCTTCAACTTCCGGGCCATGTGTACCGATGTGATTGGCATGATTTCTACATAACCACAGCTGGGCGGGTCTGGGGTTGGCGGACACTCACCTCCCTAATCTTAGTAATCCCAACTGCGGTGCCCATTCTTCTTCCCTTTCCATGTTAAAGGCTGTAATCTTATTGTGCGACCTATTATTAGTAAACAGTTTGATAATGGTTTACCATGTCTTTAGCACACGAATGTACGGTGTATTAATTGGCAGGGTGTCTACACTGCGTTTCCGAAGGTAGCGTTAGGAGCAGCTTGGTATATGTAGTCATACTGTTTCGAGTAGGCGGACGGATGTATAGCTAAATGCTGAACTTTTATACTTTTGTTTAGCTGTTTATTATTCTTTCTACTTTCTCAGGATACACTTTGACGGAAGATGTCAAGGGGCATGACGGTGCTGTGATTCTCATCATCCTCATCCTCATCATCGTATCACCCATAATGAATTAAGGCATGCTAGCTAGGCTTCGCCCCTACAATAAACACTGCCAATATAAACGTCCGTTGACCATGTAAAATAGGCCGAATCGATTTGTTAAATAAGCTCATAGTAATTCACTAAGGCTTGGCCGCCATAGTCTTTCGGAAGAGGGAAAAGAAGTCATCAAGATCAATTCGAGGGCCATTGGATTTTGCTAGTGTCACCTTCACTCTAGTGCTCCTTGCCACATTGCCGCCATATCTTGGACCGTTCTTCAAACGTACGCTCTATAGCGTTAACATCTCCTTCTAGATTTGCGGGCTGCTCTTTTGCGCTTTCGAATTCCTTCCGTAGATGATATTATTATACGGTCCTAGTTCCAAAGTAGGTAGGCAAGCTCTCGGCGCCCGCTGTTAGCTTAGAGGATTAACCTTAAATATACACACAAGACGCACACTAGGTTTGCTCTTTGAGAGCTTAGCTGTTGAACACAACCTTGTGTGACCTTCGTGGCTTCTTTTCTTCATTTACTCTTCTCGCTGTGATACGCTTGATTCGTTATATGGTAGCACTTATCCGGGAATATGACCCAAGGACCACGAGGCCGATGCGCATGAGCATCATACTATGTTTCGTAGGGGTCCGCCGTCCGTCCCCTGTTTGTCTTTGCGCCCGCAGAATCAACGCCTTTAATTCCTCGCCGCTGTACTCGAAAGAGTGGTGTCGACGTCTATATCATCGCAGTATTCTGTGCGGAGCGTGTCATGGAGCTTGGCACCTGGAACATTCAGTGCCGACTTCAACATGGTCTTTTTAACGTCGTCGGAGCCTTAATTGATCGAGTAGTAAATGAAGAGAAGGCCCCTGAGATAGCTAATGTCGAGACTAGCCGCTTTCTTGAATAATGTGAAGAAAACGGGGAGAAGAAAACATATTTAAGGTCGTAGCTGGCGGTTTGAGACTTCCTCATAGCTGCCTCCAGTAGTTTTCGTCACCGCAGGTGATGTAGCAGTCTATTGATACTTCTCCGAACTCAACATCGTGCGAAACAACGTAAAGGATGCCCATATATGAGAGTTAGAATCGCAAACATATAACATATACATGCGTTGACTGAGATTACTGAGATGGTGATAGCTTTGACATGAAAGTACAAATACCTACCATCTGTGAGCTTCTTCTCTAGGAAACCGTAGAAACA
This sequence comes from Sphaerostilbella broomeana, assembly GCA_930272545.1. Lineage (NCBI taxonomy): Eukaryota > Fungi > Ascomycota > Sordariomycetes > Hypocreales > Hypocreaceae > Sphaerostilbella > Sphaerostilbella broomeana. Next base: position 90,151 of record CAKNET010000035.1, read on the forward strand.
ACCCAATTGCATATTCTCCCATGGCGAATGCTTACTCTAGAACTGGCACTTCGCACTTCTTACTTGGAAGTGTCCGCATTCGAGATAAAGAGGTTGGAAAACAACTTCATCGGGTAAAAATCTCGATAAACGCCGAAGTACTCCAATGAAGAGAGTTAAGAATAACCTTGGGAAAGAAGCAACCAAGCAGGACTCATGAAATCCGCTGCGGAAGCATGTACAACGTAGCCTATGCATACTCGACCTACAAGGTCGCCAATGAGCACAGTTTTGATTCAGGCTGCTAGCTGCGCCGGTTTATGCTGCAGAAGATTAAGCAACTCCTTGAATGAGGCCGAAGTATATGGCTGGGCCAGGCGTGATGCTTCTAGTGTGGCTATATAGCTGGAGTGATCTACCTCCCAATAATGTCCTGTGTAAGCCGCGGGTTATATGCGACAGAAGTGTAGAAATGCTTGACTGTGAGAGAAACCTTGACACGCACGTGTTACAGCCATTCAACCCCAGAGCAATCAGAAGAAATTCTAAAAGTACAATGAGCGTCATGAAAAGCGCTGAGAGTCCCAAAATGGTTCAATAAATAAAGAAACATATGGGACCAATATACTAGAGACTAAAAACGTATGTCTTGCTGTCTGAGAAACCACGCCATAGGTTCAGCTTGAGGTACCCTAGGGAGAAACTGATTGAATGCCTTCACGTTGACTTCGGTGGGAATATATTGAAAGATAGTCACCGTATTGGCGTATGGCTGGAAAATAAGATCATACTTCTATAGTTAACCTTTTTTTATCGCCAAATGTCATGGGCATGATCCATAGGTTGAATCAAGTAGGATTCGGTCAATGTATCCTATATCTAGAGTATTAGATTTGACTCCTAGGTTGGAGTAAGCCAGAAGCAACTGTTTCTAAGATCATTTAGCCTTGACACAGCTCGTTACATTCGCAGCTGTTCATAGACGGCGAGCTTTTTAGCCAGCCAGGCACTACTTACGTTAAATCGCTCTTAACTAACTATTTATTGAGAGCCGATCGATGTCAGGGAGTTTGGATCTCAAGTTAACAGCATATTAGAGTGTCACCGAACCGGAAAAGAAAGGAAGAAGGACAGCAATGCTCCAATAGACACAGTCCCGAACGAGTTCATGAGCCAAGAAGGTTGAAATTGGAAGTGTTGCTGGTGTTGCCGGAAGACATCCTTCAATATGGTTTGGTAATTAATCTACAAATTCATTTAGGTGGTCAAAGTAGCAAGTTAAATATCGCTGTGAATTTGATAGGAAGATTGGAGCTCATTCCAACTATGACAATAACTGTGTTGAGAACGTCTGTGCTTCAACTAGAGTTGACTACGCTAGGGTCTTACTATATTGCAATTTTGTTCCTGAAAGGGTTGTGCATAGGAAAAGACTATATAAGCAAGCAATACGGAGCACACACAACTCATCTTTAATTCAACAACGATATATCAAGGCAGTGGTGATGAGATAGGCACAAGTTTGGCTAGCCTCGACAAAGGCTTCTGGGCTTTATTACTTGACAACCTGGAACTAGTGTATCGTGACGATGAGATAAGATCAGCTGGCCGAAGCCACCGTGCATCTGGCCATATGGGGGGCAGGTAGCTAAACCCCGATTATTGGCCATGTCTTGCCAGATCGTGCAGATAGATCGGAGGACTAGGGCGTCAGTGAGATGCAGCCCTGGACTGAGACAATTAGGCCAGGGGAAAAAAAAGGAATTCTGCATGTTGAATGTTGACCCTTTTTTTCTTTTTTTCTTTTTAGGGAGGAAGAAGCTGGTGGACGCCATGTCCCTCCTTTTTCAGACCGATTGCGAGAGAAAGGGGTTGTAGAGACGAGAGTCGAAGGTTGTAGGCCTCCCAATGATCATCTTCATTAGTGACGAAATAAAACTTGTTCTCCCTTGTGTTCGGAGAAGTGAAGGTGAAGCGAAGCGAGGTGAGGCGCAGCCGCCGCCAGCCCGCGGACCCAGCAAAGCAGTGGTGGATGGCGGCGTCGCCGGGAACGGCCACGGCAAGCCCCACTTTTGCCCGTTCGCCTCAAACCCCATTACGAGCAGAGGGAGGCATCCGCTGGCGGGCGGGCGGGCGGGCGGCCAAGGGAGGGAGACAGAGAGAGACAAGACCATTCTCTTCAACGTCATCGCTGGAGGTAGGATTCATCTCCACATGAAGGAGTCTAAAAAATTCCCTTTTCTATTTTAATTTTAATTTTTCATCATTTCCCTCTTTTGTCTTTCGAGGTATACTAATCGCGCATTACATTGCATATGCATCAATGGGCAGACCGAAAGCGGGAGAGCCCTGAATAAACTACTTGACGCAGCAGCACCAACAACGCAAACTTTGACGTTCTTGCGCTAATTGTGCTGGATCGAGTTGGAAAAAGCGATCATGGCGGGCCAGGGCGATAACGTCTATACGCTGCACTACTTTCCATTCTCTCTGTATTCGTTGATGGTGCGGTTTGGTATTGTGCTAGGGGAGAGACTGAATCCAAGTACGGCACCAAAGATTGAGATTAAGCTGGTGAATCTGCATCGAGGGGAGAACATTTCTGAAGAGTATCTCGCATTGGTAAATTCCAAGGGACAGGTGAGCCGAACTAATCAAGTGCCAAGTCGGGGAGATGAGAGAGACGGGAGGAATTTTAGAACTGATTTGATGGGTTCTTAGGTTCCCACGCTGACCTCACCATCACTACCATTGCCATTGACGGAAAGCCGTGATATTTCCAGGTGGCTTTGTGAGAAGCAGTCTGAACTCATCCCGCAGCAACACGAGGATGATATCAAGCGCCTCATGGACAAGATTTACAAATTCCACGCCCAAGGCCTAACAGTCAATGCGGATGACAGAAGACACGGCATTCCCAACCAGGCAGCGGCATTATTAGAGAAATCCAAATTATCAGACAAGTATCGTCGAGCACTCGAGATTAAAAGTATTTTGTAGGTCTTATCCTTTATGAGACTGCATGGATTTAGTTGTCATTTCACTAACACGGTTGGCTAGCCACGATACCTTTTACGGAAAGACTCTCGAGCCAGAAAACGTCCACTTGGTAGAAGAGCAGGCTCGAGATTTCATGCAAGACCTAGAGCAAGTGCTCAACGAGCACAGCCAACAGGGCAAAGCATGGATTTTTGGGGATCAGCCAACCATACTCGATGCACATACCACGGCTTTGGTGGTGCGGCTGCTGGACCGAGAACGAATCGACCTGCTCCCCGAGAGAGTGCGAGAGTATGGCAACGCGGCGAGGGCAACTGAGGAGTGGCGTAGAGTCACGCATGGGAGGCGGACAATGTGGGATGTGTCTCTGGGACATGTTGCGAATTTGGATCCGTTGTAGGGGGCTGGGAGGCGCTTGGACATTGATATCACTTGGGAATAATTATTTGGTATAATAATCTATGCGATCTATGGATGCGCTGCGTTCCATTCTCTGAGAAAGGCACTTATATGGGATGCGAAATGGTTTTCACGTGCTTTTCTGCTTCTTGTGTCAGTAAAGAGGACAAGCAATGATATATACATGTATGCCATCTTATAAGAGGTCTATATCGGAAAAAGTGAGGAATAGGTCGGGTGTGACTAGCAGATGGATCAGCCGCTTAGAGATCGGGACTACAATGCCGTTTTAGGAAGCACGCAAAAATAAAGACTATCGATCGATTAGATTGTAGCTAGCATTGGTGACCGAGCGAGCCAGCAAGCTATAGATGAATATATGCCTTTGAACAACTGGTATTTTTGCATCCATCAAGATGCATATTGTCAGTCTCATCTTGAGATGGCGCCATGCTAACGCGAGAGAGAGAGAAGAAGAGATCAAGCGGCTTCAACTGCCAAGTAATAAGCGATATAAGACCAACCATGAGCGGCCCTTATTTAGAACTATAACATGCAACGAATTAAAGGAATCACTGGACTAGTGGATCGAGAATTAGTCGTGCCACGGCGGGCAATACGGTGGGTCACATGATGTGAGGTGCGGGCGGTGTCGGTGCCGGGCCGGCACCCGGCATGCATAGAAGATCGGAAGCATTAACGAAAAAGAAAAGAAACACAGGGGTATTTTGACAGCGTTACTATTTTTTTTTTTTTTTTTTTTTTGGAATAATAGTCATCCCCAGTCCATCACGTTTATTATGGCTGGAATTATTTGCATGCAGCAGCTTGATGGGACGCATTGAGACTTGTGTCAAAAGTCAGCAACCTACAGGAACCGACTAACCATCACTCATAATAGAGTCGTAGTCCGTTTCTCACAAACAAAGCCGGAAAAAAAAGGGGGGCCATGATGAGCCCACTGAACTGACTGACTGACTGACTGACTGACTGACTGACTGACTGACTGACTGACTGACTGACTGACTGACTGACTGGCTGATGACTGGCTCAGGATGCTTTGTGAGAAACAGGGCATCCAGCCGAAGGAAACACAAAAGTTCTCGAACCAAAAAAAAAAAAAAAAAAAAAAAAAAAAAAAGAGGCGACGGGCCGGTAGGCAGTTAATGCCCGCTATTATGGGAGAAACACGACCGCTTTATTATGCGTGCTCGTGCTGCGCCTAAGAAGTCGAACCAGACATACTGGTACACACAGCAGAGAAGGATGGGGAACAAGCTGGAGGAGGGAACTTCTGTCGACTTGGTCCCTCCGAGGCAAAAGTTCCAGTGGCGGGGGTTTTTGCCTGGAGCAGCACCACCAGCACCGCACAGGGCAGGCTCTGATTCTTAGTGGGATGGATGTATGTATGTAAGCGCTGCCAACATCTCGTCTTCCAAAACCTGTAATGTTACACTGAAGCCATAGAGGAAAACAAAACCTGTCGTATGTTTCTAAAAGAAAGCGCACAAGTTTACAGGCAAGCAGAAAATCTGGGGTAGGATTCAGCATCAGCGATAGATATGCTGGCGGCATCCATGGAGAGTATGCACATGTACCGGTAGGGTTTTGGGTGCTATCGCTTGGTTGTCTCCTGAGGGCGGATCGTCGTGCTGGCCCTTTTGTTCGGCGATATGCTGGAACGGGCAGGCGGAGAAGGAGGGGGGCGAAGCTGCACAGTCTGCAAACTAGAGCCTCTAAAGGGGAGCCAGTCAGAACAAATAGGCCGAGAAGGCACCAGCGAAGAAAAGAGCGGGTTGATTATGTTCCCTTTGCGGCATTTGAAAACAATAATAGTAATAGTAATTAGAGGAATAAAGAATATTGAACCCTTTTCAGCCATAAGACGACTGATATAAGTTGTAGCGCGCGTTTTAGTTTCTCACGAGGGTTACTGAAAGGAGGCAAACGACTGAGAATAGTATAGAACATTGTTGTAAATACAGTGTTTGCTAAGCAAAATACACACAGTACAGATTTTATCCTTTTGGGGCAGGTTCCGTGAAACATTCGTCTGTCTGTCTCGCTCCAGGGTCAAGACATCATCATCATCGGATCTTCCCCTTCCCACTGCCCGTTGACTTTGCTGGCTTCGCTGGCTTCGATTCTTGGCATTCTGGATTTGCGGAACATGACGGAGATTCGTGTTGATTACGCCAGATGCTCTCGGCGATAACATGTGCCATGTGCATCCATTGCAGCAGGAATCGCCAATTGTGAAAAAATCAATGAGAAATACGCCATCGAGAGGAGAGAGATAAGGGCCTCACCCTGCACTCCAGGGCAAGGGGACCAACTGGCCTGCCATTGGCCGAGTCGAAGGATGACGGGTGCGCCTCACGACCCGTTGTTCCCACGAAAAAGGACCGTCTCCCCGAGTGCGGAAGAAGCCCGCTAGAAGCTGTGGTCGCAGACTCGGCCACAGAAACGTTGCGATAAAAAAAAGAAAAAAAGAAAAAAAGAAAATCCATCGCTATCTCATCTAGCAGTTACTTGTCTATCATATATGTTGGGCCAGACCGTAGCAACTGACGGCGCTACATCTTTCACAAATTTCGTTCCTGATGAGTGTGACTCGTGGCCCGACTTAGGATGACACGATCCCAGAACGATCCACGGCTATCAACGACTTTTTTTTTTTTTTTTTTTTTTTATCTTTTGAGCGTCTTTGTCGTCCTCCTCCGTACGGGTTTCACTGTCTCTAGGTCAGCCACAGGATCACGCTATTGTTCTTTAGGAAGGTCGGATTTTCGCACAGGGCCGGCGTCCCACAATGGCAGCCGACCTGCAAACTGGCACGCACGCAGTCCGGCAGTCTCTCTGTTTCTCTTTCTCTGTGTGCCCGCAAACGGCGGCGGACCACTACCAAACAGCCAGCCGCGCGGGTTCTGTGAGGTGAGGGCACATGGCTCCACCAAACCTCCCCCATTCCGCACATGGTGGATGACAGGGACCCGAGGCTGATCACCGAGGATGCACTGTGCCACTGTCGGGCCTGGGCTTTGAGCGCCACATTGGCCAAGTTTGGGCGGGGGGAGGGTTCAGCGATGTGCGATGATGGGCTGGGCCTGGGGGGGCTGGCTGGCTTCCGAGCTGGAGTCGCCAGATGGCCAAACAGACGGCGGCGTCGTTGATTGGCACGCCGTGCTGTATAACAGCCCATGGGGTAAGCGTCCCATCCGCCCTTAGTTGGCGCTGGTGCTGGTGTGGTTGTGGTATTAGCGGAAGCCGTCGTACTCCTCTTCTTTCTCTTACCCCTTCCATCCACTCCTTCGCAACAGGAAAGAGAGAGAGAGAGAGAGAGAGCAAGAAAGAGTGAGTTGTGAGATACTCATCTCGCCCGACCCGAATCGACCTCGACTCGACGCGGCTCGTTCGATCTGTCGACGTCCAGACGGCGGCGACGGCGATAACGACGACAAAGACGACGACCATAGCAGCAGCAGCAGCAGCAGCAGCAACAATCAAGCAAAATTATAACTCGCTGCGACAAAAGCCGACACAGCAACCATGGTACCGTCAATCTTCCGCCGTCGCCATGAGGCGGAAGAAATCACTCCAATTCCAGGGCCGCTCGAAACAGACACCCCGGGCGCACAGTATCTTCAGCAACTCCAGCAGTTTGAAAAAAGACACAAGCTGGATCCGAATCTGCCCTTGGACGACTTGACCGATGTAGATGCTGCCATCGCCACGGGCAATGCCGAAAAGGGCATCGAGATCGAACATGCCTTGATGGAGGACAACAGCCCGTATCCCGAGGTATGGCTAGACATGAGAAATGAGAGATTAAGACGAGTGAAGGAAGGATTTATTGATTGATTGATTGACTAATCATCCACTTTCCAGGTCCGAGCCGTGGTTCGAAACTACGATGTTGATGTTCCCGCCAACACTATCCGCGCTTGGGTCATCGGTATGCTTCTCTGCACCATTGGCTCCGGAGTCAATATGCTCTTCTCGCTTCGCAATCCCAGCATCGCTATCACCACCTATGTTGTTCAACTCATCGCCTATCCCATCGGCCTCGGATGGGACTTGGTTATGCCCGACAGAGTGTGGAATCTCTTCGGCTTGAAATTCAATCTTCGACCCGGAAAATTCAATCACAAGGAGCACGTTGTCATCGTAGCCATGTCCAATGTAAGTCTGACTCATCCGGTGTTTTTTTTTTCTTCTTGCTAGATATCCTTCATTTTTTTTTTACCCCATAACCACCCCTCGCTGACATTCGTGCTCAGGCTGCTTATGGTGGAGGTGTCCTGTATGCCACTGATGTCTTGGTCTCGCAGCGTCTGTTTTATAAGCAGGACTTCGGCTGGGCCTTCCAAATGCTTTTTGGCATTACTACGCTTTGCACTGGATACGGCTTGGCTGGCCTGGCTCGCCGCTTCTTGGTCTGGCCTGCCGCCATGATATGGCCGTCCGACTTGGTCAACGTTGCCCTCTTCTACAGCTTGCACGACCATTCGCCGTCTGATCCCTCCAAGACAAACGGCTGGTCTATCGGCCGCTATAAACTCTTTCTCATTGTTGGCTTCGGCGGCTTCATCTGGTATTGGTTCCCGGGTTGGATCTTCAGGGGCCTTTCATCATTTGCTTGGGTTTGCTGGTTGGCACCCAACAACGTCGTTGTCAACAAGATTTTCGGCTCTGCTCACGGCTACGGCCTCATGCCCACCTCGTTCGATTGGTCGATATACAGCGGATTCTTGGGATCGCCCTTGATTCCGCCCTTCCATGCCATTGCTAATGTGATTGGTGGCATCATCGTCTTCTTCGTCTTCATTTCCATGGGCATCCACTTTACCGGTACTTGGTACGCCGACTACTTCCCCGTCCAGACATCTGAGTCGTATGACAACATGGGCAAAGTCTACAATGTGTCGCGTATCTTGACCCCCGACCTGCAATTCAACGAGACTGCCTACAAGGAATATTCCCCGCTTTTCCTGTCGACACAGTTCGCCCTCGCTTATGGCCTTTGCTTTGCTGCCGTATCAGCTGTGGTTATCCATGTTGCGCTCTACCATGGCAAGGAAATCTGGTCCCAGTTCAAGTTGGCTCGCCATCAGGAAGATGATGTCCACATGCGATTGATGAAGAAATATCGAGATGCTGAGGACTGGTGGTATGCTGGTATGTGCTTAATTCCGCCGTCCCGCCCCCCTTTTATCCCTCATGAATTTAATCTTGTCTTGCTGATTACTGACATTGCTATCTAGCCTTGTTTATCGTCATGTTCGCAATCTCCTTCGGAGTTGTTGCTGGTTGGGACACAGGTTTCCCAATCTGGGCCTTCATTATCTGCATGCTCCTCCCCATCATCTGGATCATCCCCATCGGCATTGTTCAAGCCATTACGAATATTCAACTTGGCCTGAATGTCTTGACAGAATTCATCATTGGATACATGGCTCCCGGTCGGCCCCTTGCCATGATGATGTTTAAGAACTACGGGTATGTTACCATGGCGCAAGCTCTCTACTTTGCCCAGGACCTCAAGCTCGGTCATTATATGAAAGTCCCTCCCCGCACCATGTTTACCTCTCAACTCGTTGCCTCGATATGGTCTGCCGTTGTCCAGATTCTTGTCATGAACTGGGCTCTAGACCACATTCCCAACGTATGCGATTTAGACCAAGAGAACAATTACATTTGTCCTGGTGGGCGCGTCTTCTACACAGCCTCCGTCATCTGGGGACTTATTGGCCCTGCCCGCATCTTTAGCCACGGAGCCATGTACTCCTCGCTGCAGTGGTTCTGGCTCGTCGGTGCTGTCACGCCCATTGCTACCTGGCTCTTGGCTCGCCGCTGGCCCAAGTCCATGTGGCGATATGTCAGCACTCCCGTTATTTTTGGAGGGGCTGGCCTGCTTCCACCTGCTACCGTCAATATTTATCTTTGCTGGGGTGTGGCTGGTATTGTCTTCAACTACTTCATCAAGCGTCGGTATACCGGCTGGTGGCTTCAGTACAACTACGTCCTTTCGGCGGCTCTGGATTGCGGACTTATCATCAGTACGCTTCTCATTTTCTTTACGCTATATCTGACGAACATGAGCGCTCCACACTGGTGGGGCAACGATGGCGCCTTGCATACACTTGATTTTGATGGGCTAGCTATCTCTAAGCAAGTGCCTGCTGGCCAGACAATAGGACCATCATCATGGCCATGAAAGGTTTTAGTGCGAAATTGTCGTCATTTATTTTTTGGGATACATTGGGGAAAAAGAGAAAGGGCAAGCTGAATGGCGTTGGGGCTGGGACTTTTTAATTCCTCTACTTTTTGAGAAAATTTGGCATATCTCTTGATTGTGAGATGGCATGGAGTCTATGACCTATGCTTGGGCAAAGAGGGATGGAGTTTGGTGGTTTTTGTTTAAGCTCATGTGGATAACAATGGCGTTGATGATACCTATAATCTACGAATTTATGTGTTATTACATGAATATTGGCTGTCACTTGATCTTTGGAGCTGTGATGTGACTGAACTTATGACAACTGGCTTAGAGGAACGTAAAGGCTGGAGTGACCGCAGCAGATGCTTGTTCTAGTGGTGTAAGTGGTGAGACTAGCAAGCGGTGCAAGAACAAAAGGAGGCAAACACATAGTTTCGTATAATATTGAAATGGAAGTAAGCTCTTGCAGCCTCCGTAGGCATCTTTTGCAATAAAGGACGATTAGCATATATATCGTCTATTTAGGTACAGGGAAGAAAGGCATATTGGATAATAACTACGAGGGCCGCTTTACACTCTGCAAGCCGAAATAGTGGATCACAATAAAATAGTGCCGCACCTCGGGCGGAGTAGCACCACGTGACCTGACACAGAGGGTATAATCATGTGACTTAGGCGGGAGTCCACGCGCAGCTCCCACGCAAAAAATTAGGGCTAGCAATTCGACACTCCACCGCGAAAAAAGGTATCGCTCTCCCCAAACTGACAACTTCTTGATCGTCATCCAACTACACGCCGCCCAAGCACCACCGCCAAGATGAGTATGTGTGCCCTCTCTCTCTGATCCTCTTTCGAGAGACGATAAGCCCTCCCACGACGAAGTTATTTCTTGTGACCGAAAGGCTGACGGTGTTTGACGTGTAGCGAAGGGTACCTCCAGTTTCGGTAAGCGTCACAACAAGACGCACACGCTCTGCCGACGATGCGGTTAGTTCTTTTTGCCTTGACCCGATTGTGTGATTGTGCGAATGGGTGGAAATCGATTTCGAGAGCTGGTAAAATGGGGATTGCGACTGCGTTGGGATAACAGCTCTCGTGGAGGGGAGGAAAGAAGAAATTTGCGAAATACACGATGCGGGGGATGATGATTGATATGGGAAATAAAATGCTGATGGAATTGGCACAGGTCGTCGGTCTCTGCACGTCCAGAAGCATGAGTGCTCTTCTTGCGGATACCCTGCCGCTAAGATCAGGAAGTGTATGTTGCTTTTCCCCTTCTCTGCATTTAACGTCTCGTTGTTTTGGTGAGAAACGGACCCTCTGACCTTGATTCTGTAATAGACAACTGGAGCGAGAAGGCCAAGCGGAGAAAGACTGTCGGCACTGGTCGCACACGCTACCTCAAGGACGTTTCCCGAAGATTCAAGAACGGCTTCCAAACCGGTCACCCCAAGAATGCCCGAGTTGGCAAGAAGGCGGAGCAGGAGTCTTAGATGACTTGACCACCCTGTTTTTGTTCTTTTTCCTTTTTTTTCGTCTCCTGTTTTAATTTCTTTTCGTCGCTATACCGAAATGTTGCAACAAAAGGATAGAGAAGAAGGAGAACAGGGCAACAAACAACAATGACCAAGAATAAAAAAAAAAATTCCAGAAATACTACGGCCACCATGAGGAAACTATCTTAAAAGCGGATCTTGCACAGTTCTTCTCGGAAAAAAGTGATGAGCGATTCCCTACCGGATATTTCTTGATTTTTCTTTTTTTCCTGTCATTCATCTTTTCCCCTCCCCCCCTTTTTGTCCGGATGGATTCGACATCGACATGGAGAGCGGGAAAGCAAAAAACTGGTTAGACGTTACACGACACTAGGCGACGGCGGTTGGAGGGAGCATGGGATATGGTGTTTTTTTGCGGACCCCCCATCTTGCTTTTTTATTTTATTTCGCGCCGGAGATTCCGTAGGGATTCGGGGTACGAAAGTCTGAAATGGCACATGCATCTTGATTGTACATGACTGGGTGTGTTTTTGACTAAGTGATCGATTGGCGACAGTAGAGCGGCCTATTGCTATTGTGTCTGGGGAATGGATTGGCCATGTCCCGTTTCATGGATTGTAGTCCTGTAAACACAGTGCCTAACATTCATTCATGATTATTATGACATTCCCGTCGTTGCCCAGTTGGATTGTCTTCTTCACTTATTCATCCCTATACACGACATCTATAACATCCCATAACGACACATAAACCAACCAACCAACCAACCAACCAACCAACCAATCACCCACACAACACAACACAACACAACACAAACAAAACAAACCACTTCAAGCCCCCCTCTCAAACACCCTTACACCCCCATCCCCCGCCACATAATACAAATACTCAATACCACCACCGCCCTCCCGTCCCGTAGCAATCCTCATCACACCACTCACATCCTTCGCTACGCCCGTGTCCAGCAACCTCAGACTGACCACCTCGTCTGCAGCATGTGCCTGCGACAGAACGAGCGCGGCGTGCGATCGCTCAAGCGTGGTGTTTTGTGCGTGGAGGAGGGGATCGTCAGCCGCGAAGGTGAGGATGGTTGCGTGGGTGCGCTGGGTTTGCTGTGTTAGCATTGGGCATTACGCTCTTTTTGTGTCGGCGGTGTATATTCGTTTTTTTTTTTTTTTTTTTCTTTCAGCAAGATAAAACAGTATTTCGTATACTCTTCATGATGATGAAATGGAGTACAATAAAGAAGAAGTAAAAAAAAGAAAAAGAAAAAAGGAAACTCACCTCCCTCAACCAAAGCAACATATTCTCCACCCCCAAACTACTCACTCCCTCTTCCCCCGAAACAGCCAACAGCTCATCTGCCTGATCTACAATGAGCACTTTCTTCCTCGTTCCTAGATGGCTTATCGCTGCTTCGATACCTCGTTTCACATCCTCTAGCTTTTCGCTCTTTAGGACGACTGTGCCTTTACTGCTGCTGCTGCTGTTGTTGCTGCTGTTGATGCTGCCACCACCAGCACCAGAGGAGAAATTGATGTCGTCAAAGGCGAAGAGGCCAGTAAGGCCGTCGACGAAGCTGAGTTTTTGGGATTTGATGAGCGTATCCAAGTCGAGGCCCTGAAACCATCATCAATCACCGTTGTTTATACGTTTGTCATATCAAAACAACAACAGCAACAACAGCAAGACCAGGCCACTCAAACTAAACTCACCAATCTACTTGCCCCCTCCCTCCAAAACGCAAAGTCCCTCATAAAACTCACAAGCACCACTCCCGCCTCTTCCTCTCCCACATTCTCCCGTCCCTCTACATTCTCTCGTCCCTGCACCAGAATCGAGTAAACATACCGCAACACCAACCAATTCGACCTCGCGCCAAGCACGTTCGTCAAGACTATGAGAGACGCCTCCTCCGGCAAGCCGAGGTACGACTCTAGGAGTGGGGGTATACGGTTTGACATGGGGATGCAAAATGTATATAGATTGGAAGAAAAAGGGGCCGGGTTTTTTTTTTTTGGCTATTGATTTAGAAGAATGGGTATGAGCATCTTGATTCTCGCGGGATTGGAAGTTGATGTTGAAAACTGATATTAGTGGGGGCGGGGACTGTATGAATGGATGTCGATCCGCACGGTACGTTCAGTTCAAGTTCATGAGACTTACATGAGAGGAGTATAAACCATTTTGCTTCCCTCGTTACCAGCATACTCCTGTTGTATGTAATGGTCTCTATCACTCTCATCTATCTTGGATGTTTTAAAAGACTTCTACAAAGCCGATAAGCTAATCCACTCCCCTATTCGTATGTAGTTGACCAAAACTGCCAATTGTCGTGTCCCATCCCACACCCCTCCACCACAGCGTCACATTCAACCGTGATTGAATCCCTCCAGCCAGTCTAGGTATCCTCCGAGCTGTTATCCCTAGGGTATAAATAGGGACGACCGTCTGAATAGGTAAAGAAGAGATCGCCCCCCTCACTACACTAAATCCAAAGAGCAACCTAAATGCGTCCAGACTCCATTCATCACGAACATCATCACTGAAACCCTCATTCACGGTTTCTGATTACCAAACCCTCATTACCATGAGTGCCATCCTCAACCCCCTCCTCCCACGTCACATCCCTCCCCTCTTCGTCGCATCCGCTACCACCTTCGGCGGCTTCTGGCCCTTCTACTCAGCTCACGATGCCATGCTCGAATTCGGCCTCCCAACACGTATCGCCTCATCTCCTACCGCCGCTCCCGTCATGGTGCTCTGCTCGGCACGCACCACTGCCCTCGGGATGCTCATGTTCGTCTTCTTCCAGCAGGGCAAACTCGCAGAGGTGGATACCGTCATGTCAGTTATGGGCGCCTATCTCGGCCTGGTGGACGGCTACGTTTGCTGGAAGGAGAATATGCCAGGGAAAGCTGTCTTTCGCAGTGTGTGTGGCCTGATGATTGCTACTTGGGGTATCTTTGGCCTGACTGGGAGTAGTACTCTCTAGCTTGTGGAACCGAATGACTTGAAGAGTGCTGCTATTGTATGACTTATAACCATTTATATAACCAGAGGCAAGCTATGCAAGCCGGCCTCTGCTAGTTCATGCTGAGTATCGTAGAGTTCAACTGGTATCAAAAAATTATCCAAAGAACAAAAGCTATTCCAAAACCACCACTAACCATCCAAATGAGGCTTGCCAAAACGCCAGAATGTCCGCCGTTGGACTTGATGATGCCATAGTCAAAAGTAGTTCTAATGCGCTAAAACCGCTCCATAAGATTCATCCTTACCGTCCACATACGTGCCCTCTTGCCAAAAATAAACATGGGAATAGAAAAGAGGCAAAATATAAGCTGGATAATCCCGAGCCACATATACACATTCTTGGAGCCATCGGCAGCAAGCCAATCTGAGACAAAGAGACTAAATACTAATCCATGAAAAATGTTCTTGGAAAAGTTAAGCGTTACCAATGCCTCACCAGCGTATTGACGATAGCTATCGACACAGAATGTAATGGAAGTGGTCGAGCCAAGTGCGCATCCGAAAGAAGTTATGCCAAAGAAGATTGTCGGAACGATCCAGGCATCCCTTTCCCGGGCTGACCAGCCAAAGCCTATGAGCCCTGCACACGTGGCGATTAGAATCGGCACTGCCATGACGAGACGAAACTCCGGTTCGTAGAGGCCTCCATTTCGCCGGGCCATGGCTCGGACGACAATATCGCTAACCTTGCCGGCTACACCAGTCCCTAAAATGCCGCCGATAAACGGCGAAATATAGACAAGACCAGCTTGCAGAGCAGTGAAGTTGTATGTGTCCGGATTGCGATAGATGACTGCCAGATTCTCCGAGATAACAATCAACCAGCCAATGGAACACGAGTAGATGACGGCAGACCACAGAACAGCAGGATAAGCAAACAAGACGAAAGGGCGTATCATAACCTTGAACCAGTTATCTCCATTCAGACGCCCATGGAATGGCTTCAACTGTTGCGTAAATGTTTGTGCCGGTAGTTGGCGGAGATTGTGAGTATAGGCGTGGATTTTAGGAGGCTGGCGGAGATCAGAAGCTGAGATCTTCTCGTTATCGAGGTTGGGAACTCTTGAGAAGTAGTCAACGTTGGCGGAGCTATCTGCCGCACTCTCAATGTATGGAGAACCAGGAGACCTCAATTCGCGACCTGGTTGAAAGCTAGGTTGGGGCGATGTAATCGACACTCTGCGGCTGGCAAGAGATGCGGAATCATCTATGGTCTGGACGAATGGAAGATTTCCAGGTACCGGCGCTTGCGAAGAGGCATGAGAACCTGGCCGAGCAACTTCTTGATTGCCCTCTGATAGCGGATCCACGAAACCAACCTTGGGATCCTGAGACTGATTTGCGGAAGGGTTGTCCGACTGTACGGCAAGGTCTCCCTCAACATTGTTTCCAGTCGTATGAGGATTTTCGGACGAAGTATCAAGCTCATGATTTGGTGCAAAGCCAACATGGAGATCTTTGTGGCGTAACACAGCACCAGGGGAGCGTGGTCTGTCCGGCGTCTTGCCTCCTGGAGTTGCGGGAGCGGTGGCTCTATGCGTAAGCACACCATGACGGGAAGAAAGTCGTCGCAGAAAGCTTGGTCGTTTGGATGGCTTTTTAGTTGGAGTTCGGTCCCAGAACGTCTCTGGGACAAAGAGGACCAACAGGACGAAGGCAAGCCCAACAATCATGGCGACAATGCTGTAAAACACGTTAGAATGACGCACACATAGAAGGAACGTGGTGCGTAAGGGGGTCAAAACGTACAAGAAAACCCATCGCCAGCCAAATGCACCGATAATGGCTGCACTGACAAGAGGAACCAAATTCTTTCCTCCGAGAAGTAATAGAGTGTAGATGCCGATACGATACGCCCGTTCGTGCAAGAAGAAAATCTCGGCAATAGTGGCGGACGGCAGGCATTCAACGGGACTGACAGCAACGCCTTGAAATACTCTTGCGGCGATCAGCGAAGAGAAGCTGGGTGAGTATCCAGCCCAGACGCAGGTCCCGATGAGGAGGATTGTTCCGGCGAGGTAGACGGGGCGTTTGCCGAATAATATGGCGGTTGGGGATGCCAGGACGGAACCGAGACCCATACCCATCATGTAGAGGCCAGTGGTTAAGGAAACCCTCTCGACCGAGACGCCATAGTCTGAAGCAACGTTTGTGAAGCCAGCTGCAATGACGGGGGTCATGCCGCCTCCGATCATGCAGTAGAAACCTAGGGATAGGAGGGCACAGTCACGACGCCAGGTCGGCCAGTTCAGGGGATCGTTGGCCGATTCCTCGGGCTGAGGTTCCAAGATGATTTTACCATCTTCCGTCTTCTTCTTGTCCTCAGCTTCCTCCGCAGGAGTCTTGGGATGTGGCAAAGGATGAGTACCGCCGGGAGTCATGGGAGGAGTCTCGACAGCGAAGCCAGCGGGAATGGAGGAATGTGAGGTTCTGGCGTGGACATTCCGCAGACCAAGTGGCTCGTTGCGATCACTAGCAAGCAACAACACAGAACCTGAAGAGTTTTCATGGTCAGCATGTAAAAGACACGGGAAGAAACAGATGCTTTATTACCTGGAACTTCAACAGTCTCCCTGTCATTAAGCACGCCCATGCTCCATCTGGACGGCCCTTGTCTCCCTGACTTCTCTTGGTCCGAGTCGCTCCTGTCGAAGAAATGGCCCAAAGGCCAGCCGCGACGTTTTCCGGGCTCGTTGTCCGGCATGATGCGTGTTTTTGTTGTCTGTGAAGACTCTATCTAAAGGTTGATATGGAACAGGGATAAGCGCTAAAGATGATTGTGATAGAAATACACGCGTTTGAACAATTCTTAGGTTGAGGATTCGACGAGGATGAATATGCCGGAAAGAAGAATTAAACGGCTACGCTAGAATTCCAGAAATGATGCTTAGGAAATATGCGGAAAAGAAACACGGTAATGATTTTTAGGGAAGAGAGTTGATTCCAGGAAAAGGTCAACCGAGGAGCTCCTTGCGGTAGTGTTGTTCTGTTATGGGGGAAGCTAATAATAGGTGATTTATTAAAGAATCCGAGCGGGAAGTAGGCCCTTGAAAGGCAGCAACAACAACGGAGGATGTCTCAGAGACGCAGGCCCAGACGGCACCAGATCCGAGAGAGCTTGAAGGGAGGTGAGACAGTGGGTCGAGACCCTGGAGCCAGCAAGATGAGGAAGAGGATGGTGATGGCGATGATGTCCTGAGCTGAGTCCTGGCTCCCCAGTCTTCTAGAGTGGCAGCGTAGGATGCTCTCTGTCAGCCTTCCACCAGGGGAAATCGTTCCAAGAGGGAAGACGTGGTCGTGGGTAATAAGGCGGGAAAGCAAAGAGCAGGTGGATGTGAACGGGGGGAAGGAAAACAAAGGATGATATAAGAATGGGATGAAAAAGGAAGATGAGATTTAGTGCGAGATCTGACCAAGCTAGGCGTCGACCCCCCCTGTACGTACCTAACTCTATAGTGCCTGCCAGACAGGTAGCCACTGCTGGAGAGCTGCAGAGCGCAGGTCAAGATAGGGCATCTTGATAAGGCCATGTCAGGCGGCTAGAACACCGTCATCTCTCTCCACCGGCTCCGGCTTGGAAATACCTAAAAACATGCATACATACATACCACGTACCTCGAGGTAATAGTGCATTGGCGCAGGCAATTTGATTGCCTACCTTTGACTCCATACGGGTCTCCCCCCGCAAATCACTTTTGGCAACCCCCAAACACGAAGATGGAGCTGCCTCGCATCATGGCAGGTCAGGTGAAGAGAAACCCTCCCTGTCTGCTGCGCACATGCCGCCGCCCATCGCTGGCTTGAAAGACCCCCACTGGCTCCGAGAGTTAACGCCACTGATGGAGCGCTGCAGCGTGCAGCCAGGGTGGCATGGCCCCCGGGGCCCCTGTGGCGCACCCCGGGAGAGAAAAAGGTGGCCGCTAGAGGACACCTAAAACATAACATAGGTAAACTACCCAGGCGGCGATTGAGAGGGGGCCACGGCCCAGGTCATCTCCATCGAACTATGTAATAAACGGCGGTATGTGATGTGGGCGGTGAGTTTATTCAGGTTTGTATATATAATCACAACCACTCTATCAGCTGGGTTTAGGTAGGTGGCTTGGGAGATCAGACGTATTCGCCAGCCGAGCTGGATTCATCCATGCCTATTTCTTTTTCCAGATGCTTCCCATGTTGCTTCATCAGGGTGCTCCCCTTCTCTAATCCCGACCCGGCTCTCAGTGGCTTATTCTTTACTGCTCATCCCCTCCTCCTCCTCCTCCTCCTCCCAGTAGGATGGATGCGGCTCACGCGGCCATGCCATTATTTCCTGCCCCCTCCTCTTCGTCTCCCCCCCGCGCCATCAAAAATGGATCGCCAAGTCGTGCAACAGCCGTTGTGCGCCACCAAATGCAAAAATGAGACGTTTTGGTCCCGAGGCGACGGACTGACTACACCTGCTCGGAAGGCCTGGAAGAGGAGCCGCGATGAGAGAAGGTGTTTAGTGGTTGCAACACGAACAGACTCTGATGTCGCTGGTCATGGGTTGGTTTTCATGTTGATATGATCAAGAGAACAAGAGAGAGAGAGAGAGAGAGAGAGAGAGAGAGAGAGAGAGAGAGAGAGAGAGAGAGGAGAGAAGGAAAGAAAGAAAGAAAGAAAGAAAGAAAGAAAGAAAGAAAGACGCTTCATTTCTCAAAGAATCGTCCAAGTTCAAATCCCGCCTCTCCTTTGTCCAACTGTCTGCTTGAAATCTCCATCACCATCTCTATAAATCAACTCCAAGAATCAGACCCAATGATAACAATGTAGGTCTCATAACCTTCGCTGCGGCACTACGCACCATCCCGGCCCAGCTGGCCCCCAATGCCACCACAGTGGATAATTTAGGTGCAGATGATAACCGCCCGACCCTCTAACCTCTAAAACTCACCCAACCTTACCAACCTTGCTCCCGTCTAGCGCCGCACTGGATTATATGGGCTCCAGCACCCAACCTCTGAAATACATGTGCATACCTTCGGGCACGCACATCAGCGTCGTCATCATCATCATCCCTCCAACCATCAACAACACAGTCACTCACTCACTCATGAACGATATTGGAATGACATGCTCCTAAACGCTCTGCCCCCCCCCTCGCTATCCACCACCGCCCTGTTCGAGCTGCTCTAGCCAATGCAATCTTTTGATCATCACTGCTCTCATCCACCTCCCAAAAGTCTTTCAGAATCATATATCTGCTTGTTTGTTTGCTGTTCGACCAACGACGTCATCCCGCAGTAGTAGGTAGTCCACCATTATCCCCGGCAGCCTGCCATGCGCCGATGCTTCAGCACCAGCAGCGCGAACACCACCAGAAGCCAGCCTACCAGCATGGTTATTACCATCGCCAAGCGACGTCCGTGGCTGCTGACCTGGAATCCTCGTCACGCATCAACGCCTTTGCGCCCATCACCACAACAACCACCACCACCACCACTTTGGCAGTCACTACCATCACCAGCCCGATCAATATCAACTACATCCTCCCGCCAAAACAAAAACCAAATCTTCGATCCGTAAGCCTCAGCATCCCCATATACTTGAATCCATATACACATCCATCCCCATACATACCTTACTAACCACAGCCCCCCCAATTCAAACAAAACAGCATCCGCAACTCCTCCTCCTTCCACACCCACCTCTCCCTCTCCTCCTCCCTCTCCACCCCCCTCCTCACCCTCTGGACCGCCTCCTGGTGTCCCACCTGCCGCACCGTCGAGCCCCTCCTCCGCGACCTCATCTCCTCCGGCGTCGGCGAGCAACACGGCGGCGTGCTCTTCGCCCCCGTCGAGTTCGATGCCCCGGAGATGCTCTCCTCCGATGTCCCCGGCCCGGAGCTCGCCATGACCTATGCCATCACTTCCGTGCCTACTTTGCTGAGTTTTGATGCTGGCGAGGCCCAGGTTACTACCAGAGTGACGGATGGGAGAAAGTTGGCTGATCGGCAATTTTTGGTGGATTGGATTGTCAACGAGGCGAAGCGGCGCGGCGGAAGAGGAGGAGGCGGAGGAGGGTCTTTGTCGTTTGGGGGGTTGTTTGGTAGTAGCCGGTCATGATTGTCAAGTCGGTGGTGGATTGAAATAAAAGTCATCCAGTACTATTGGTATCGTGGATTTTAGTATACAGTCATCTAAATAGCATCATTTCCGCCTTTTCGCATTTGTTATTTTATATAGCAGTACACCTGGATCCGTAATCAATGCTATCCCGTCCCATCCCATCCCATCTAATCAGTCCGTCCCATTTGCTTGAAAAATGATCCTTCATCCCTCATTCCCATCATCACATTTTTACATCACCACACACTCTCCTTCTTGCTGCTTCTCAATCCGGCTTCGAGAAATTCGCTCCCTCGGGCGAGGCCCGCTTTGCTTGCCTGCTCTCTTGAGGTCCTCTAGTCGCTCTCTGGCTTTGGGGAAATCTTGCGCTGTAAAGAAAAAGGAAGAACAAAAAAGGGTCAGCCGTGGCTTCGACAAGTTGGTACAAATACAATATGCTGCGACTTACCTGTTGCTCTCCAATACCATCTCTTGGCATCCTCCAGATTTGCCGGTACACCAATTCCCACCTCAGTGAAATAGCCCATTGCATACTCAGCCTTGGCCAGGCCGGCAACAGCCGCCTTCCTCGCCCACAGATACGCTTCAGTATCGCTTTGGCCAAGGACTCCCTCGCTGCCTGTCAGGTACCAACCACTTAACGCCAGCTCCGACTGGTGCTCCTCTTGCGTTGCAGCCCGTGAATACCACACAATCGATTGCCTGGGGTCAATAGGGCATCCCATGAGACCATACTCATAGGCGCAACCCAATCTAAACTGTGAAAATTTGTACCCTATCTCAGCTGCCTGCTGGAAAAGAGTGAGGGCATATCGCTCATCCCGGATGATGACATCGTTGCCTTGTGCAGATTCGTACAGCAGGCCTAGTTCGTGCAGAGCATGGGGGTTTTCCGCATCTGCCCGCTCGGCCGCCCGCTTCAGCCATCCAACAGCTTCCCTAGGGTTCCTGGGCTGGCCCAACAATCCCTTGAGCAGGATCATGCCAACTTTATACATGGCCGGTGGATCGCCTAGTGTGGCTGCTCGCTTATACCACTGAATGGCCTTCATAGGGTCCTTACGCGTACCACCGCCTTCTTCGTGGCCAATCTCGCAGCACACGGCTGTGCGGTATGCGGCCGCCGCGTGCCCAAGTTTGGCCGCTGACTGATACAAGGTGAATGCTTCCTTGGTATCTGGCTCTCCACCAAATAGACCTCTTCCCATCCCGTCGGCTAACATAAACATTGCCTCCTGATTCTGCGAGTTGGATAATTTCTTAAGAATCTTCTGAGCATCCATCACATACCGTTCGCGAGCCTTGGTTCGTCCTCTCGGGTCGGGTATGTTTTGAACAAGAACATCGGATGCCTCAATGAGTCGCTTGGCCAGTCTTAATGCTGATGCTTGATCGTTTGGGTTGCTCTTAATGGCCATTCTGAGTTGCTCAAGTTCTCCAGGAGTCACCGGGGGGAGGCTCTCGCGTTGCTTCTGCTGTGGCTGAGGCGGCGGCGGTCCAGGAGCACCCTGATTTTGGGGTGGAGGATAGGGTTGCTGTTGTTGTTGTTGCTGTTGTTGTTGTTGCTGTTGTTGTTGCTGCTGCGGCAGTTGCTGCTGCATTGGAGGTCCAGCTTGGGGGATCCCGCCGTAATTGCGCACTGGAGGAGGTCTGCCATTTGGATTCACAACGGAGCCATCCATCAAGCCCGCACGCACTGGTGTAGGATGAGCAGGCAAACTATCAGGGTCGTTTGACCGCGGCGCCGCCGTGCCGGGGCGGTCAACGGGTAGGTTGTTCCCGAACCCTGGACGGCTTCCCGGCCCTGGCGGTGCGCTTGGCCCTCGTGGTATCGGTGGCTGATCGTAGCCCCCAGGCCCATTATATCCTGATGCATAGCCAGACTGATGCATGTGAGGAATAGCGGGTACATCAGGTACATCGCCAGCCATTTCAAAGACGGCTGCCTGTGGTTCCCTCATCTCTACCATGGACTGAGCGTGATTCAGCTTCGGTACTTGTTGGGCAACGGGTTGTGGCTGTTCCGTCCCAGGGCGCATAGATTGTTCAAACGAAGCACGTTTATCATGTAGCGGTATAGCGTCGAAGTCTGGCATGCTGGAACGGCTTGATTGACGAGCGTGGGAGTGTGAGCTGTGGTCCGTCATGCTGTCGTCGTAGTATGAGTCGTATAAATCATCAATAGCACTCGTGTAAGATTGATCATAGTCGTGTCCATCATGATAATCTGGACCGCCGTATGAATTCTGTGGTGGCCCTTGTGGGTCCGCGGTATAGGTCCTATGAGGAGGAGGCCGGTTACCAGTTGTGGTAGACGGTCTCGGCGGCCCACCCTGACCAGCAGGGTCCATGTTTGCCGGCATCGTCATGCTACGCTGAGCCGCGAATCCCCCTGGGGGTCCATATCCGTCATTATAACCGCCATAGGCATCGGGTGGGGGTCCTGGAGGACCTCGTCTTGGGTCTGGATATCCATGAGGCGGACCACGGGATGGAGGACCACGAACGTTTGCCGGAGGCCCCCTACCTGGAGGTCCATTTAGGTCCATTGCTGACATCTGCTTCGCCAGGTAATGTCCATCTATAGAAAATATTAGCGGCTATAGTTGAGTCATGTTTCTTAGCCAGATCGAAGCTTACCCGGTGCCCCAGGCCTCCCACCTCCTCTTGGTCCAGGTGGCATGCCTCTGCCTCCAGGAGGGCCCATACCTCCTCTAGGGGACCGGAGACCACCTCGAGACCCATCGGCCGTCTTCGGTCGGCTCGTAGGAGGTCCTCGTCCCCCTTGAGGTGGCGGTCGACCACCGCCTCTTGGAGGGCCATAGCGATCCTGAGGCGAGGGGCGAGATTGACCGTATCCGGGAGGTTGATAATAATTTCCAGCATCTTGCCCATAGCCACGTCCACTGCCATAGTTATCTTGGTATTCTGCATATTGCTGCCCCGGAGGAGGCGCGTTTCCATAGTTTCTAGGAGCTGGAGGCTGCGTTGCTGAACCAACATAGGGTCTCTGTTGACGTCCTTGTCCCTCGTCGTATGCCATCTTTTTTTGTTGTTCTGCTGTTATTTTTGGATTAGGTTGCCGAGGTGACAGACTCTTCTCCCCAGTGTAAAGGAGTGGATTGAGGAGCAATGGATTAAGAATATTGTATCCGGCACTCAAGGGATACGATGTGGCGGCCCATATCCAAACCCACGGAGTTTTTGCGGTTGCCAAGACAGGTAATCACAGTAGCTCCGCCTTCCGAGTCGGTCTCGGTGCAGTGTTGATTCCCGCGAAGGAGTGGCAGTGAGGTATGATATGTCGTGCTTGTCACAAGTTATTACTTGCGATGCAGAGTGTTGATATGGATCGTGAAGTTCGGGCAGTCAAGATGACAGCGGCGGTAGAAGGGGTCGCTTATCGGTGTCGCTGACCAGTGTCAAAGTGTTCTCTCGTAGCAGTAAGCAAGATACACCAGTTCCAATGCCCCCCCAAAATCAACAGCGAACCGTGGAAAATCGACGTCCGTCGCCGTGCACTGGCGCGCGTGGACGTTGTGGACGCAGAAGTTCAGCAACAGCAAGCAGCTGATGCCTCTTGCGCGAGGGGTCGTTGGGCTGTAGCGGCAGCGATTGCACTAGCAGGTGAGCGTCCTGTTGGGTCGGGTGATTCACAGAACCAATGATGGGGATAAATGAGTGATTCAGCGGGCGGCCAGGGCAAATTCCCTCTTCCTGGGCTTCTCGGCGCCGTGCCGTATTGACAATATCAAGAGCAACAGGAAGTGGGTAGAAAGACTGAAAGGAGCGTAGTGGTAGAAAGAAAACGGTTCACCCAGTGTGCTGGTAAGCGTGTAGAGAAAGAAAGTGCTGGGGCAAAGCGAGGTTTGTTGGTGGAGTTGAGTCGCACCAGCAGCGCGAGGAATTGCCTATTAAGCCGGGGGCTCTTGGGGGGTCTACAGTGGCTTGAGTCCCCACAACACCAGTGTCGGAATCTTCCATTACGCCTTCGACTCTCCAGGGCTGTCTTCTTCTGCATCGTGGCTACATGCTAGGTACGTATGTACGTTTTTACGTGCATTTGCCATCTTAGCAGCGAAAGTTTGGCTTATTATGATAACCACCACACTGATAACCCAGTCAGTCAATCAGTGGATTGGACGCCGACATTGATACTAACACTGACGCAGCCCAGAACAAGGGAACCGATAGCCGAATGTTACTCACCAGAGGCCGTCAGACGTGGCTTGTTGAGGCCTCTCGACGTGGCGGTGCCTCGATTATGGTGGATGAGGAGAGGGATAATGATCATCAATGGCAGACTTGTTACGGTTACCAAGGTCACCCGATGTATTG
Organism: Sphaerostilbella broomeana; assembly: GCA_930272545.1. Lineage (NCBI taxonomy): Eukaryota > Fungi > Ascomycota > Sordariomycetes > Hypocreales > Hypocreaceae > Sphaerostilbella > Sphaerostilbella broomeana. The sequence goes on from CAKNET010000035.1 coordinate 114,708, forward strand.
GCTTGCTATGGCATTCCAGTCGCTTTGTTGTCACTGTCGTCCTCTGCAGGCGATTGGCCCGGGAAATGCACTTGGACCTGCATTAAGACGCCAGCCTCCGTGGAGCATCACACTCGTCAGCAACGGGCACGAGAGACAAATGTTCTGCAGTTGGCAGTTCTGCTTCTTCACCGTTTAACGTGCCCATTTCGCCCCCTAATTGATGGGCCCGCAGGCCATCATCTACAATTTCCCCATTTTAGAGGCCGCTCCAGTTCTTCAGGTACCACGTCGATCCCTCCCCGCAGTCCGTTGCTGCCAGCGCGCTCATCATGATGTCTTGGTTGGCTGACATCGCACAGTTGATTGATGTCCCTTGCAGGTTCTAGAGCCTGTGGCACCGGGTGTGCCTCAATGCATCCTTGCAAGCGCTGCGCCCGTAATACGACTACAGCAGTCTTGGTTCAAAATCCCCGACCCTTTTCTCGCGTGGCGTCCGTGAATCCTTGGCCGGTTATTGGTTAGAAACGCACTCTCCCCAAAGACTCGGGAGCAGAACGAACAGACCTTGGCGTTTTCAGACACGGGCCGTTAGAAGGTGTGACATCAGCGTAACGCTAACAAAACGCTTCAGTATCAGAAGTAATTAACACTGATTGGGTTGCTAGAAACTTAACATTACCACGGCCTCTGGCCTTCGGTCTCGATATCTTCATTGGCATGATCATACCATGCTGAACTGCCCAAAGCAAAGCTCTTCAGCATAGGCTTCCTACCTTGACGATGTAGCAAAAGATCTGCAAATCAATGCGTTGAGATGGATTGCTGAGAGGCATGCGATTCGCATCGCTGCCGAGGACTGTCACACAGGTGATTTGGTTGCTAGGCTTAAGATCTAGCGATGAAGTCTGATGGACAACGGTCAAGAATATTCTCTATCCCAACGGTATGGGATTTTTTTCTAATTCTCCAATTCGACTGGGAGAGCTCTTGAGTCGAGATATTCAATTGATCTATCGAATGACGCCCTTTTTCAAGCCACGGGCAGATGTCGAAACCCTCCTGTTCGGATCCTTGTACATTTCAAGACCTGAGCACCATTGTTAGGTGACCAGCCCTACAAGTAATAGAGGACAAGACATTTCTACCTTATTGCTTTTTATATATGTCCAGACAGCTTTACAGGCTAACTTACGGCGACATTATCTAACGCACCTAATAACGTATGGATTGTTGTTGCATCGTCAACAAAGACTCATTCTACTAACGTAAGCTAGCGGAAATTTGACCGCCCTTATTAGCGTCCAGGTCTAACATTTCATCATCATCATGCCGTCAGCTTCAATACCTCGAGGCTTGTCCTCAAAAGGCTGGAAGGTCCGAAGGCGACTAGTTGACAGCTTCGTGGTTGCTTTGTCACCAATCCGCGCCTTAGCAATTGGTTGGATCTGGTAAATCCGTCAAAAAACAGTAAAAGCCGCTGGCAATATTATCTGTATTGCGACTTTATCGATTACCTGATCCACAATAAAGTCCGTGGTTTATTAATCAAAACAATCTCGCAATTTGCGTCGGCCCAATCGGACTGAAGTGTTAAAACTTGCGTCTTACATGCGGGTACTTATATCCTAAGTAGGTTTTAGCGTCCGATCTCACAATGAGGTGACTGGAAGCTTCGCTGATCATTCAGATACTACGACGGAGGAACTGCGTTTTGACAATTAGGGTTGTATAGATGCGTGGAGCTATATAAGCTGCCTGTCCTTCGTCAACGAACCACTCCCATTCTACCAACCGACGTGATTCTGCATCAATTGAATTACCACCAGATCAGCCAATAGCTATTCAGGATGCGGTCCTTTTCTCAGATTGCCCTCGGCCTGCTTGGTGCCACCCACGTGGCTTATGGCACCAAGATCCACCAACTCTGGCAGTTTCCCAACGCCACCCAATGGATCGAGAACTTAGTCATTCGTCCCAATGGTCACCTCCTTCTGGACACCTTTGACGACGGCAAGCTGTATTCTCTCGACCCTCGTGCCAAGAACCCAGTTCCGAGCGTCGTAGCCCAGATCCCTGGCTTACATTCCCTTACGGGCATCACGGAGGTCTCCCCAGATGTGTATGTCCTGGCGGGAGGTAGTCCGGACCAAACAGGATTGACATTCCTGCACGGAACCGGCAAGGTTGTTGTGGTGGACTTTAAGGATTGCGGTGATGAGAAGGACCCGGTTGTTAAGACGATTGCAGAGTTTCCTAATGCCGGTCTGCTAAATGGCGTTACTACTTTACCATTATTCCCCCATGTCGTTCTCGTCTCCGATTCTATTCCTGGAACAATCACTCGCATTGACACTTTGACCGGCCGTGTCGACATCGTCTACCAAAATGAGCAACTTCAACCCGTTGAAAACGCCACTATCCCTCTCGGAATCAATGGTCTCAGAGTCCACGGCGATTACTTGTACGTGACCAACACGGCCAAGCATTTCCTCGCCCGCCTCAAGATCAACTCTGTCGGCAAAGCTGTGGGAAAGCTTGAGATTCTCGCACAGTTTTCGAGCGACCAGCAACCAGACGACATCGCCGTTGCCCGTGACGGCACTACGTATGTGTCCAGTCACCCCAGCTCCGTGCTCAAGGTCACACCTAGTGGAAAGGTTTCAGATCTTGCGGAAAATAGCAACGTATTCTTTGATCAGCCTACCTCGGCCCAACTGAGCAAAGATGAGAAGACTTTGTACGTGACTGCTGGTGGTGGTACCAACGGAAAGGGTGGACAAGTGGTCGCTATTGAGTTGTAAAGCGTGGCGATTAGGGAGATTGGGTAAAAAATAGAGCTTAATAGAGGAAAGCCTGTACTCCATACTTCAATTTAAACTGCATGACTAACCCAAATAGCCATGCAAGGAGCTATATTGACCATCTCACTGCCCTTTCGTCAGCACCACAACAAGAACCCTGATTAAAGATAATGTACTGCCAGCCTCGCTACTCGTGAGTTGGGTCTTCCCAATAACCGCCTGATCAGATATTGCTCTCCCGTGACGCCAATTTAGAGTAGCCGCTTGACTGCTGAGCACCATTACCTACTAGTCCATGCAGTGCTATCAACTTAAACCTAGGGCAGATAAACAGCTTCAATCGGCTTTAGTGTAAGGGAGATCTGAAGCGCTATGCCGGTAACAACTATTATTATCAGGTGTACTTTCGGAACGCACACTGCTTACACCCAAATGACCGATTCCTACTCTTGTTCTTCCAGATGCAGTCGCCGTTGTCGTCGACTTTGCATTGCTCGCTGCAGGGGCATTTGTTGGTGTAGCCATATCTACCTGTATTACTGGCCACATAGCATCAAACAGTAACTGGGTTGCTAACTGGCTCAATCCAGAATATCGTCGAGGTCACTCTGCTTAGAAGCCTGATATTGACACCTCTAAGGCAATAAGATACAGAGCCCACGTGTAACCGACATATAGTTAAATGAGGGTCTAAGCCATACCTCTCAGGCGAGAACAGAGCTTGTTTGACATGAGCCATGATGAAGAAAGTAATAGCCTTGGAGATACAGCCACGCCATATTTATGATATTGGACTTTTGAGGTTGAATGTATGTATGGCCTTCCCTGTCAATGATCTGGGTAAGTAAGATGTCCGGCGGCCATGTAACATGCCAGTGAATAAAGCTGTTACATCTCATTGCGAGCGGGTAAAATTCTTTCGCAATAAAGCGAAGGGTTTAGTTATCTCAGGTGGAAATCTACTAGGTAGTCTGTATACTGATGTAGGAGTACACTCATGACAACTCTGCCGGCGACTAGTGAATATATTAGCCCCCCAATCTCCTTGAGGCATGAAGAGACACCGGTCGGGAAACATACCAACTCTTCTTTACTGCGCAAGTAGAGGTTTGGCTTCGTATTAGGAAACTCTAGAAGCGCCTGCTCCAACCTCTCGAGGGCCAGTCGAGTCCGCCCAAAGACATGCTCGAACTGGGCAACATCGTCAGAGACTTGCTCTGCGGCCGTGTCAACCCGCGTGCGGTACTGAGCGTTGCGAGCCCTATTGGCTTCTGCACCGTGCTCGATGTCGTCCAGCAGCGGCGACAGATCGATCTCGGCGGGCGAGGTGTGGAAAAGAGCCCCCCAGTCCTCAAACGGCGCATAGCTGATGGTCGTGTGGCTGTCAGGCATACCGGCGGGGTCGAACCAAGGCGCGACGATGACGAGGGTCCGCAATGAGGCGCAGCGGCTCTTGATGAGGTCGACCGTGTCCCAGAGGTAAGTCCAGTCGCGGGGGTTGATAACGATATGCTGGACGCTGGCCAGGATCCCGCTGCGCTTATCGGCCAGCTCCATGAGGCCACGGTCGAACTTGAGATCGCGGAAGAAGAAGAGATGGTGGCCGAAGTCGATCCATCCGCCCAGGTCAGCCATGTCTATGTGCGTCGTCCTCATGATAGCGCGCGCCTCGCGGCAGGACTGACTGACCTCGCGATGGACTTCACCGACGAGTTTGAGGCGCTGGCTGACACGTCTGATCCTGGTAAAGGACCAGCAGTGGCATAGGGCAATCCTCCATATCTGCTGGCGGATCTCCGGTGGGAATTGTATGAATAGAGGAAATGCACAATCCATTCTTCTTCGCGGTGAGGAAGCACAGGATGCTTTCCGACGGGTTCTGCCTTGGGCGGAATATTGAGGGAGCCTACATATGATCGTAAAACAGCGAATAAGGTAACGAGGTTGATGCAGCAAACAATCACCACACCAACGAGGGGGGGGCAGGCTCAAGCCACAACCCTGGTTTAGATTGCAGTCGAATGGGAAAACACGTTGATTGTTGAATATTTTAAATGCGGGAGTCCCTCATAAGTACGGTAGTCAGATTGATACATGAAGGTACGACGATGGGGCATTCCCGAAACCCTATTGGACTGTGTCATCGGAGGTTCTGGATACCTCTGGGTAGGTACCTTGGGTAGCTAATATTTTTGTACTCAACAATACCTAACTTTGGGGAAATACACGTTAAACAAATGTATGTTGTGAGATATTTCACACTATAATCATATCTGCCTTACCTTAGGCAGGTACCTAGGCAGGATGTCTTTTTTATATACATGGTTACTTATATGCTAGTATGTTAGTAGTTCTTGATAATTCTTCCGTCCCTACTGTTGATCTGAATAAACTGGATCTTCCCCAGCAACAACATTGAACCTACTGCATAACTCATCGCTTACGCAGATTCCTACCTACCTAAGAGGTATTCATTTTTTAAACCAGCCTTATATACTTTTAGAATAATGATACCTGCGGTAGTGCTACAAGACGGATACCTAGGTAGTTTATTGTGTCACTAGTACCATCGCTTTATTTACATAGAACATGTTGAACTATAATTCTATCATTAGATTTCGTTAAATCTGTAAACAGATTCCATTTCACACCCTATAAGCGTCTAGGATACTATATCCAGTCTATCAACGAGTAAGAGTAAGCCTAGATTCTGCCTCTACTCAAGAATAAGGTCTCAGTGATGGTTTCAATTGTTCTTCTGCCGAGTGCTACAGGGTAGTAGTCGATGTCCTAGGTCTGACGAAACAACCGAATAGCATTACCACGTTGGAAAGGATGTTTGTAATTATAAATTGAGAATGGACATGAAATCTAATGCCTTGTCCCCTTCTATTTTTTAAAGGTGCTATGCTAGAATATACCTGAGACACTACTTTGTCTGTAAATAATACCAATATTTTCTTCAATCATTCTTCAATCTGGGGTAACGCCCAAACTGTCCAGCAGTGGGGTCCAGCACGCACTAAACCGCCCATAGGAAAATTGACCGCTTTCCTAATTAGGATCCCAATTGGCAAAATCATACTTCCATGACGGTGCATCGCGAGTTTTGCCTCAGGTCGGAGCGCATTGTCGTCAGCATCCAAAGTTTCATCACCTCGACTCTCTTTTGGAGATACCAACTCCACACGAACTTCTTCAGCCGCCATATACTCAACTTCACGATGCCCGCCAAGGGTATCAACTGGAGCTTGTGGACCAAAGTCCTAGTGGGGTAATTGCGCTTGTCGTTATCCACCATCATGATGGACACACCTACTAATACCATTATCATCATAGTGGTGTGGCTATCAGCGTTGGGGGACCAGCTCTTACATATTGGTTAACGCCATCAGAAGAAGAACTACGATCGAGGTATAACCCCGAGCTACGGAAGCGAAGCCTCGAGGGAAGGGAAGAGAGACAACAGGAATTTGATCAATTCGTCACGAAGCTAAAGGAGTATTCCAAATCTGACAAGCCAAGTTGGTCCACTACAATGTCTACAATTCTTTCTCATGGGCTTAGATGCTGATACGCTCAAATAGTCTGGACTGTCGTCAAGGAGGAAGAGGAGAGGAGGAAGAAAGCAGAGCTCGACGCCGGCAGAATACAAAAACAAGAGGCAGAGGCTCGGCGGGAGGAAATGCGGAAGGAAGCTGGGCTTACTGGGAAATAGGAAAAGGAAATGCAACGACTGGGCTGAGAATCTGGGGTGTACCCTTGACTTACCCACATACCCTCATTACCTTCTCCGTGTATAATATATGAATAGGGGGGGAACTACGAGATCGATGCTCGATTCACCTCCTTGAAATGCATGTGGTGGCGTTAGGTTCATCTGGGGACAATCTATTATTACCAGGAAGGAGGCTATAACAGTTACGTGTATATGCCGACCTCCTCTTGAATAACAACATGTACTTTGACACTGCACAAACAACAACTGGTGTCTTGTGACTGGACCTGATTTAGCAACACACCTGGGAATTGCTGACATGACGATTTTTGGCGCGCGCGTTTGCTTTAAAACAACGCCATTAGCTGACGGGTAATGGCATGTGGATGACTGCTAGGTTGGGCACTCGCGTTCGGCATAATTGTCTTGCAGATGAGGTTGAAGGTGATCGCAGGCTACGCCGGAATCAGTTGGATGCTTTACCCCTCGAAGCCGACTGTTTTTATCTCCAGGGTTTGAAGACAAAAGACCCTTTCGCCAGGGGATCAAGACTCTGACTTGAAAAGCAACGTTGCTTAAACAGGCAACTCACCGCATTCAACTGCGATGTTTAGGTATCTGGTGCTAATAGATACCTGGCGCCTGCACCGGCGGAGCCGATGCACCAAAGTGGCCTATCTGGTATGCTGGCAATGCCATCGAATTCGGGATGGCTTTTGGCTATGATGCTGGGGGATTCCCCCGACTTTATACATGGTCTTATTTTACAATAATGGCATTTGGAGGCCCTGAAGAGCACTTATTGACTGTTACATGAAGACCTAACTCCGTTTTTAAGGACTAAACCATGACCGACAGGTACAATTCTATATCGGCTGTCATCCGCTGGGTTTCCACATTCACCACGACCGCGCTCGTCAGTAGCTCTAAAGGAGTTAAGACGAGAAGGGTCAAAATAGTGTTCAATCCTTACGGTTCTGCTCTCCCCCCATAATTTCTCCTAATGGGAGCCAAAAGACGGCTTGGAAGAAGAGTGTGCGATGCATCCGAACAGTTCGGCATTGGACTGACGATACAAAGACAAAATGGCGACCAGAAACTGGAAAGAAATCCCCGCCTTGCCTCGGTTCGATGAGAAATCCCTGACTGATGATGGTTCTGCATAATCCCCGTTGCCCCAAGTTATAGCCATCGGTTGATCCGCACGTCTGCACGCGCCGCCTGGCCTTGGCATCTGTCGGGGTAAAAACTACAACCGCCAACAAGCTACCGTCAATTTCCACAGGCAATACCCTTGGATGGAAATTATGTTTGACCGAAATACCATAGGCGCTAACTGATGCATGAGACTCTGACCGAGACCAACGGCAGAAGCCAAAGAAACATGTTCCAAGTTGGGCTTAGCGACATATCGTCCGCATAAATTTTGAATATCTGGACCCTACAGCACACAATTGGGAAAAATTGGTAGGGTTATTGTTGGTGGAGAGTGCCATTTGACAATTAAGGTTATTGTTTAAGGGCTCCTTGTCAATAGTTGTTCGTAGTCTATTTCTAGGTGCTGACTGAGTGAGACAAGATAGGATAGGATGGTAGAGGCAGACCCCGTCGCACTGCCTTGGGGTGGAAATGATGGGGAAAAGTGTATCCTGGGTAACCCAGCTGCGCTTTAACCTGCCAAGCTTCGAGTCTATTCGCCCGCGACAAAAGTTCACCTCCAAGAAGAGATGGGACTATTTGGGCAAACAAAAGTCCGTCTTGGAACAAATGATGCTGCATGACGGCCCCTTGTCTCGTCTTACCTGTAATAAGCATACGACTCTCTGGCCCCGCTTCGGAGAGGACTGTTGGGGGTTCGATTAAGTCGATGGTGTTGGATGGATGGTTTGAGCTCGTATGCTTGTGATCTACGGGAGGTAACATGAATAATGCCAAGGGAACCTATCTCACGGTGTCACAGCTGTAGGAGGACCATAATTATGCAGTCCTAGGTGTCTGCCAAGCCCAAAGAAAGGATCTTTTGTTGGAGGGCATGACAGCAAGATGCGGTCGATTCCGGGACAGTTCCATTGATCATAGATGATGGATTTATGACTGAATTCATCTGCGAGGACAATCGCGGCCATTCGAAAAGCCAGTTAGCATCGCGCGCGTCGTTATCACTGGCATGAGGAGCCAGCAGAATCTCTCACCGACCCGTAACCCTCAACCGTCACCATGAGTACGTATTTTCGTGGGAAAATGCTCTAGCAAATTGGGGCAGAATCAGATTAAATGACGGCATCATTTCGACGCGTCTGGAACAAAGGCCAAGTGCCGGAAAGATCTGGGAATAGCCGTTCGTTGGCACTGTCATCGATTTGGGGGGGGAATACAAAAGTGCGTTGCCGCCAGGACCAAAGATAAGAGATGGCGCTGCGACCAGCGCCAAGGGCCTAATACTGCTCTTTGCTTGCCAAAGCGGCGATAGTGTGTGAGTCGAAATCAGAAGTTCCAAGTTCCGCTCGTGCAGTGATTTCTGCGTATTTTGGACTGATGCCATAGGTAGGTGGTTGGACACATGTTCAGGAAGGAGCTCGTCCTCACCCCCCACTAGACTATAACCCTAACTTTAAGTTTAATCCACTATATTGCATACTGAAGTAACTAAAGTAGACCGTGTCTTATATACTGGATTGGTATTTAGTTACCTTTCTTTCATTTAACTCGCACTCTGGTATTTGGAAAAAACAACTAGGATTGATCTATATCAAGATGTATGTTATTCAACAGACATTAAATCTGTAAGAAATAACGCTTATTGCCCGTGCTCTACAGATTTACCGAGTCCCCTGTCACATGCAGGAGCTTGCTAATACGAGAGATTCTTAGAACGGAACCGTAATCCGATAATTGTTGGCTGTGCTCTCTCAGCGAAACGGGCGTTCGTTTTTCTTCAATCGACGGCCTCTTGGCTAGATGTCCTAGCTTCTTCGCGGCTCTGGCGCCGCCATGCCACTAAACTTGCTTAATGTCATGAGAACGGACATGGCCTGCCGCTGTAGAGCCTCCGGGGTTGGTTGGGTGGACGTTGTCAAAACGATTGTGTGATGTCCCCTGTAATCACCTCCCCCACATCACCTAACCACCACTGCATATGCAGACGCAGACGACTTGCAAGCCTCAGCTGGTTACCTCAATGCCAAGCGCACTGGGGGCGCCTTTACCCCGGGATGCCGACTGGATTGGGCAGGTGGGCATAACATCCAGCTCTTATGTATGGCCTCTATCTCAGCGACGGAGAGCGTACGCTGGGAGGAGGAATAACAGAACTCAACGGGAGGCGACAGAGCTAGCGTGTGACAAACAGTTGAACCTGGTCGGAGACTCTGCCTCCTCTGCCTCCCCCCTCTTGATATCAACCCCTTCCCCAACTTACTAAGGCATTTTCCTCACGATATGGCTGTGGAAGCCAAGGCATGGGCGCTTGATCCAAATCTCCAGACTCCATCTCTGACCTAGCTTCTAAGAGTATTGTTAGATGGACCGCCGCCATGCCTGCCAAGTTGATCTTGGCGTTATGGGAACCATGCCATAACTGGCCTCAGTCCCTGATCTCTTGGCCTTGACACCAATTCCCACACCTGTTATCAGCCCTCCCATCAATATGTGGGAGCATGGAGAGAATGAGACCAACAGAAGCCACCTGGAACGAAAGTTAGATCAACACCAATGTGCGGCGAAAGCCATGACCGGGCCCCCCCTTCTCAAAAAGAACCCTGTCCGTCCAGGGCCTAGATGGATGCATGACTATGGCTTTTGGTACCTCTGTAACACAGACCACGGACAAGCCATTGTAGAGATGGGAATCATTTAAACTCTGCATGTCCCCTCGGAGGGAACTGTGTCTCTCCCTCTTCAGCAAGCGATAAGTCTTGTTCCCGTGAATCCACGCCGCTTGGTCGTGGAACTGATCGTGAAAGTCTCCTCTTCAAAGAGATACGCCATGGGCTTCCTTCGTGGAAAGGGTGACGCTCGCGTCGAGGCCGAGGCCGTAACCTCTGGAGCCGACATCCTCCCAGAATCAGGTAACCCCAGGGCTGAGCTTCGAAACTTCAGAAAGCAACACCGATGGGATCCCTTCCTGGATATTGATAAACTCGACAACATCGACGATGCCCTGGCCTCTGGCAACCCCGACAAAGAGGCTGCCATTGATGAGTCTCTGATTCAAGAGGACTCTCCCTATCCCGAAGTCCGCGCTTCGGTAAGGCGTTTTTTTTTCATCGTCAACTCTCGTCGACTCATTCTGACTTACATACTTGATTCTAGGTTCCTCCCACCGATGAAGACCTTCCAACCAGTACCATTCGTGCTTGGACTTTGGGTGCCCTCATGTGCACTGTGGTGGCTGCCTGTAACATTTTGCTCATTCTACGACGTGCCCCTATCTCGATTACTTCTACTGTCGTGCAGTTGGTCTCCTACCCGTAAGCCAATTACTATTCTACACCTTTCTCTAAATAAACGCAGCTGTTTCTAACACATTCCCAGCATTGGTTGCTTCTGGGCCCGCGTTGTTCCGAACTATACATTCACCGTATTCGGCCACAAGCTGGAACTGAACCCCGGTCCGTTCAATGTCAAGGAACACACTATCATTACTATGATGACGGCTGCTGGGACTACTGCCTCCTACGCCATCGATATTCTCTTGGCTCAGGAAATCTTCTATCATCAGAAGCTTGGCTGGGGTTTCCAGATCCTCCTTGTTCTCTCGACTCAGGCTATGGGTTTCGGCATTGCTGGTGTTGCTAGAAGATTCCTTGTATTCCCCTCTGCTATGATTTGGCCCGCTGTTTTAACAACTACCACTGTTATGCACTCATTGCACGACCATTCTGCGGCTGATCCAGCCACGGCCAACGGCTGGAAGATTGGACGATACAGCTTCTTCCTGCTTGTGGCTGCTTGCACTTTTGCTTGGGAGTGGGTTCCGCAGGTCTTGGCCCAATTCCTCCAGCTTTTCATGTTCCCTGTCTGGATTGCTCCCAACAATGTTGTGGTCAACCAAATCTTTGGTGGTAACTCTGGCTTGGGTCTTCTGCCCATCTCTTTCGACTGGAGTATTATTTCTGGTTACTTGCTCTCCCCTCTTCAGACTCCGGCTTTTGCTATTGCCAACGTCGCTGCTGGTATCTTTATCATGTTGCTGGGTATCATTGGCCTTGCCTACGCAGGCCCTGAATACTACAGATACCTCCCCCTTAGTGCCAACCAGAATTTTGACCACTATGCCCAGCCTTACAACACCAGCCGTATTCTCAACCCCGACTACACCGTCAATCTTACTGCCTACCGAGAGTACTCCCCAATCCTGTTGGGCCCAGCCTTCTCGCTTTCTTATGGTATGGGCTTTGCTGGTCTCATCTCCACCATTACCCATGTTGCTCTCTTCTACGGACCCGATATCTGGGCTCGTGCCAAAAATTCGCGCTATGAAGAGCCTGATATTCACTTGAAGCTTATGCGTAAGTACAAGGAAGCCCCTGAGTGGTGGTTCTTGAGCATCTTTGTTGTCAGCTTTGCTTTCGGCATGGTTGCCTCATTGGTCTGGCCAACTCATCTTCCTTGGTGGGCTTATATCCTTTGCATCATTATCGGCGTGGTGTTCTTCATTCCCGTTGGTATGGTTCAGGCCATCACCAACCAGCAAACTGGTCTCAACATTATCACCGAGATGATCTTCGGATACATGCTTCCCGGCCGCCCTGTTGCCATGATGCTTTTCAAGTCCTGGGGTTATATGATAACTGCCAATGGCCTTACCTATGTGTCTGATATGAAAGTTGGCCACTATATGAAGGTTCCTCCCCGCAGTATGTTTGCTGCCCAGGCATTCGCTGTTATCTGGTTATCGCTTGTCCAAATTTCTACTTACAACTTCCTTCGTACCAACATTAATGGTATCTGCACTCTTGAACAGGCACAGGGTTTGACTTGCCCCCACTCCAGGACCTTCTACAACGCCAGTGTCATTTGGGGTGTGATTGGTCCTAAGCTGGTATTTGGCGCTGGCCAACTGTGAGTTTATTCCCTATCATATTGTCGAATATTGATAGTTTACTGACAGCCCTTTTAGCTATTCTTGGACTAACTACTTCTGGTTGATTGGTTTTCTTTGCCCATTAGCCCAGTTTCTCCTTGCTCGACGCTACCCTAAGAGTATGCTTCGATACATAGTCTTCCCCGCGCTCTTCGGTGCTGCTGGTCTGATTCCTCCGGCTACTACCTGGTTTCTGTCTCAGTGGGTGATCGTTGGTCTCATTTTCAACTGGTGGATTCGGAGACGGTACATTGGATGGTGGAGTAAGTATTTCCTGGAAATTCAGTCCTGGTCACGCAGTTCACTGACAAACTTTCTTTATAGCTCAATACAACTATACCCTGTCTGGTGCTCTCGATATCGGTACGGCGCTTTGCACCGTCATTGTTGGTCTTGGATTGGGTCTTGGCAATGTCAACATGCCAGATTGGTGGGGGAATACTGTGCCATTTGAGAATTTGGATGCCAACAATGCAGCTGTTCTCAGAATTGCCCCGACCGATGGTCCGGGTATTGGACCTGCTACGTGGTAAGAGAGGTCTTGCATACTGCTAATTTTGGCAATATAGAGCTGTATATGTGGTCAATACAGATTCTCTTTAATGAATGATGCGATTCCGGGAATTGTTTGTGCTCAGTTCAGAAAATATAGTATGGTATATACTGTAAATAACTCAATTTATTTTGAGTATTTCTATTCGGGCAGTTAGTTTTTGCTATTCGGGCAGTATGACCCATATACTAGCCGATTTTAGGCCTAGTGTCATGCATCCCATTGTATCATACCAAAATACAGTGTTAACTCATGGATTTCTTTACCATAAGCTAAATGCAACGCCTTTTTGCCGCGATCCTAACTTTAAGGCTCTCACGATCATCAGAAATACAATGGATCCTGACTTTCAGCTTGACGAAGAGCTCTCCGAGTCCTCTATCGCGAGGCAGATCCCGCCGAGTTTGCAGCAGGGCAGCAGCAGCAGTAACACCGGCCCCATCGTCGGTTAAAGAGATCATTCCGGCTACGCAAGGCACGGAATAATATACGGACCGTCAATATATGCATATTCAATGAAAATGCATTTTTTAAACGAATTAGCTTGGCTTAGGATAGCTATATTTACAGGCTTAGATGAATTAAACTACGTTGCTATAATATTCTTGAAATCCATGTGTTGCACTGTGTTTTGGCGTGGCGCAATGGAATACATAAATCTAGCCCAAAATCAGCTAGTATGTGGGTTATACTGCCCGAATAGCAAAAACTAACTGCCCGAATAGCAATACTCTTTATTTTTTGCTAGATGGTGTTGTGCTCATATAACTGTAAATCTGAAGTGAATGCGGCTAATTCTGGGGGCGAGGAGGCCTACGTTGCTTCAGGTACATTACCTGGGCGCGTGGGTTCATGTTCATCTTGACCAACTCTGTCATATGAGGCCCCTTTGTTCCGGTCGACTGGTAACACTGCGATCAGACTATCCGATGCAGAAGAACACATTTAAAACGGAAGTTCCGTGGAGTCGACTTTTTGGGCCCCGAAGTTACACCTCAGGATTACACAGTTCCACACGCCTTCGCGAATGTTGCATTGTGATTACACTTCCGAGGTTGGTAAGCTGAGGGCACCTCCTTGCGACACTGACCGGCGAAACAGAAAGTCCGCTATGCGAAAAAGTCTTGGCACGCACAAAACCTACTCTACTCTGAACTATCACAATCGACGAAGCCGACGGCGACAACCAGCTCTTGACGCTACCTCTCCAAATCTCGGTACGTCGCAACCCGTCCGAACCCATACTCCTTTCAATTTTGAATCCTTCGAATTTTCCGTTTTCGCAAGCCTTCTATACCTACGACGGCTAATATAATTGGGATTTTTTTTTAGTTTTTTCAAACGCCTCCGATCCCCCCGCATTTTCCCCCGGTCACACTCTTTCTCACACATCATGGCCGATATCCAGGAGCGCCTCAAGAAGCTTGGCCAGGCTGGTCGAATTGGTACGTTTTTGGACGAAAAATTGGACGGGATATAAAGCTCTCTTGAATTTTACTGACCGATTTTTGAAGGGTATGTCACTAGGAAATTACACTGAAGACTTTCAAGGAAATTTGCCCCTCACGAGAACGTCCGATCGCTAATATTTCTATTTTGTGCGCGCTTGCAGTGGAAAGGGTACTCCCCGAAGACCAGTTAAGCGTGCGCCCGCCAGATCCGGCGCCGACGATAAGAAGCTGCAGCAAGCCCTCAAGAAGTTGAACACCCAGCCCATCCAGGCTATTGAGGAGGTCAACATGTTCAAGTCTGACGGCAATGTCATCCACTTTGCCGCTCCCAAGGGTATGTCTGACAATTTTACCCCGCGATGGTGACCGTGCGTGTCGGATGGTCGTCGTCTAGGTGTTAACGCTGGTGGTACTTCTAGTTCACGCCGCTGTCCCCGCCAACACCTTCGCTATCTACGGCAACGGTGAGGATAAGGAGCTCACCGAGCTCGTTCCCGGCATCCTGAACCAGCTTGGCCCCGACTCCCTGGCCTCTCTCCGAAAGCTGGCCGAGAGCTACCAGAACCTGCAGAAGGCCGAGAAGGGCGAGGATGATGACGATGATGAGATCCCCAACCTGGTCGAGGGCGAGGACTTTGAGAGCAAGGTTGAGTAAAGAAAAGGACAAAAAAAATTCATGGAAACTACTTAGCTCGGCGGCATGTGTCTTGGTAAACGGGGTGCATTTGAGGCGGAGGTTGGATCTTCATTTGTCGAACACGGCAGGGGAACGGCAAATTTGGGTTGGACGAGCAGAGACTGCAACGGAAGTTAGGGTGGAACCACTGGTCTCCTTCGCTGCAGGACATCTTGCGAAGTCTTCCACTGGATGGTTTATGATTGCGGTACGCTATTGCCACTGGTTGCAAAGAAATAAAAATTGCCGGCATGGGATCAAAGCGACGTTTTTATGTGGTGTGGTTGTTACGATGGGCAGGTCTGTACAAACATGCGAAAACTGCATCCAGAAAGAGAATACCAAGTCTCGAATGATTCATTTGCTGTGGAACTCCCATTGATGTTTTGACGCCAACGCTCCAGGATCTATAGTAGCCCAAACCCCGAATCACCTCCATTCTGTACCCAGCCCCTGAGAGCCGATTGCCGCACATCAGCTTTGACCAATCTTCGCTCGGCCAGCATCGGTCCATCTTTTACTTCTTGGTAGCTTCCCAAGGATAAATCCTGTCGTATTTCAGAAACCTCATCATCAAGTTGCTCTGCTAGTTCCCGAGCCTTGGTCCACATTTGTCTTCTAGAGGTCCGACTGGCGCCTCTGATATCAAATGGCTTCCTCCCTTGAATGACGCCAGCTATTATAGTCTCTTCGAACCCAGGATGTGACCACGTTGCAGCGATATTACTCGCAGATATGGTGTTAGAACGATCTTGTACGGATCTCTTGGAAAACTCAAACTCTACGGTCGTGGTTTCAACAGAGAACGGCTTGAAGGCGTATCCTCCCGCCCACTCTTTATCAGCTACAGGCTTCATCCTCCCTTGATTGGAAAAGGCCCTCTGGCATGCTATTTCGGAGTAATGCGATTGAGGCAGCACAAGCGTGTCAATGTACGCATTTGCCGGACTGACAAATAAAGAAGACAGGGATGAGAGCAGCGAGGTGCATTGCTTTAGAGCAAGTTTGTCAGAGCATGACTTGGAGAGGGTTAGAGGAGCATCGCCGCGGGCTGGTTTGCGACGTACGACTCCTAGTTGGGAGAAGTAGGCTCTTCCTGGGAGTGTGGATTCGGATTCAACAGCAGAAGAAGAAGTTGTGTTCGATGCAGAGGGTGGGACTTCCCATGGAGAAGCGTCTTCTTGGGCGGCCATGATTAATTCCATGCTGGCATCGCCACCTGCGGCAATGATGAGAAATTATTTACGCGAAGGAGGTCCATATTAGACGTACAGGGTGCTTCAGAGCAATACATGTGCAACTTGATATCATCTTTAATCTGAAATGCTTTGGCCGACTTACGATGACGGCTCATTGGATCACAACGTCCTAGGAAGTCCGATTCTGCATTATTGCTAACGCTCTGACATTCATCAAATATGAATCGATTAAATGTGCGGATTGCCAGAACCTCGGCGTGCCAGTCATGAATGCCTACGCCATTGGACTCTGGTAGCTTAGATGCTGGGAGACATTTCATGCCTGTTCTGTACTCACAAAAGTTCAGACATTGGCGGCCAAAACAGGTTTGTATGTGAACTATGATGAGCTTACGCCAGGGCCAAACAAGTCAATTTCCCACCCTTCTCAGCAACGATACCGCTGAGAGGGACCCATTCATGAAGGCCATTGTCTCGAATACAGGGTTTCCGCTTCGAGGGGAGTTTCTCGAACTGGCTTATAACGGCGCGAGCGATGAGATTGGCGCGAGAAGTCATTTGTTCGCTCATGAATTCATGGTAGCAGCTCCTGAATCTGAGCTCTAGAGAATTGCCCTTTAGCAAAATTAATAGGTTGAGATTAGGATGGATGTCGCTTTCTTTACTTCAGCACAGAACTGATAATGCACCACCACGGATTACCTGATCACCAATGATCATGGGAGAAAGGGTTAATGATGAGGAGGCGAAAGCGGGCCAACCAGAACGGGCAATGGCTGACATGCACCTAAATCACGTGCAGCGCACCATGAATTTTAGCGCACTCGCCTGCCCTAGACCGCTTAGTCATTTTTGGCACACATGCCCCAATTCGAGAAATTGAACGTATCCAACGAACGGCGCTCATCTTTTGTCAACGCCAAATCTACGGTCCCAACCAAAGACACCTTGTCGCCAATAACACATCAAACGCGGCAAGATGCGCACCTACGACGACAGCTTCTCCGGCCAGAGGATTTACCCCGGCAAGGTACGCTACCTTTCTCTATCTAGACCCTGCGACGTCATGGGGAATACTGTTGGACATGAAGGAGGGGTTGGCCAAATGTTTTGACTATGTTGGCGATGAAAGATGAAAGATATACATCTACGGAGGGGGCTTGCATTACGAATACAGAATATGGTGGCTAATATATGCGTTTGTGTCTTCACAGGGTAAAATCTACGTCCGTGGCGATAGCAAGGTGTTCCGATTCCAGAATGGCAAGTCTGAATCGCTGTTCCTGCAACGAAAGAACCCCCGTCGCATTTCCTGGACGGTTCTCTACCGACGACAGCACCGCAAGGGTATCTCAGAGGTACGGACGACTTTGAACTCCCCATCCCACCCTCGAACTTTCACCCTTCCGAATTATATAGGGCATCCAGTGCCACAAGCTTTTGGAGGACTTCCGTATACAATTGGGGGGTTTCAAAAAGAGGAAGCAGGACAATAGACTGACCCCTTCTATAGGAAGTTGCCAAGAAGCGCACCCGCCGAACCGTCAAGGCCCAGCGAGGCATTGTTGGTGCTTCCCTTGATGTGATCAAGGAGCGCCGGTCCATGCGACCTGAGGCCCGAACCGCCGCCCGCGCCGAGGCCATCCGACAGGACAAGGAGAAGAAGGCTGCTGCTCAGGCTGCCAAGAAGGCTGAGAAGGCGAAGAACGCTGCTGCCGCCAAGGGCCAGACCCAGCGAAACGTCAGCAAGCAGGGTGCGAAGGGTGCGCAGGTCAAGGTTGCTGCTCGAACTCGTTAAGACGGAGAGGAGCTGAGGGTTTAGGTGAGCGATATGAAAAACTCAAAGTGTGGAGTCAGTGGTTCTTGTGTGTCTTTTCCGGCCGGTTCATTCTACAAATATCGGGTGCATGGAAATGCCATAGGGTGCATTGGTAGTTAAAGAGCAAATGACATACCGGTGCAAATGGTTTTTACAAAACAGGAGCTCTTCTTGCTGCGACGACGATTGTCCATGTTCATAGAGGCCTAAGTCTAGGCTCGATATACTCTCCTTTGTGAAGCTTAATGCCCTGATTCTGTTTAACGTTGCCTTTGCATCTCAAGTCTTGAATTGTTTGTCTATTTTACTTGTTTGTTTGAGTGATTCTGTTTCTCTACATATCTGTATTCCTCTCTATTGAGTTTGAGGACCACGGCTAGCAGTTGCTAGCTTTACAGCCTAGCTTTACAGCTTAGCCAGAACACCCTCAGCCCCAGAGACCTCAATGCCCCTGCCAGCCTCTCTCTCGGCGTAGGCTACCTTGCCGTTATCAACGACAATAGCGTATCGAGCAGTTCTGTCGCCCAGAGTCCAGCCGATAGACTTGCTGAAGGAGGTCTCGGAGTCCGTAGCGAAGATCTAAGATGAGGCAAGACATGTCAGCCAATGTACCCATACCCTTCTCTTGCCCTTGACAGGCTATACGGTGGTGCAAGGCCAGAAGGGAAAGCGAAGTTGGAAGGGAATTGGAAGAAGAAATTCGAAGAAGAAGAAGAAGCTAAACTTACAATGAAGTCGTCCTCGGTGTAGTTCGCCTTGCCCCACGCAGACATGACAAAGGGGTCGTTGTAGGCAATCACGACGACCTGGTCAATGCCCTTGGCCTTGAGAGCATCGACATTGTTCACGAAGCTGGGGACATGGCTGACTTGGCAGGTGGGAGTGAAGGCACCGGGGACGGCAACGAGGACGACCTTTTTGTTCTTGAACTCTAAGTAGCGGCGGCAGCAGCAGCAGCAGCAGAGTATTAGCATTATTACTTTATTGGACTTGATTATGAGAGCAGGCCTCAATGGAAGATGGAGAGGCCTGGAGAGGCCTGGAGAGTTTTGAAACTTACCCTCGCTGGCATTGAAGAGCTGGGGGATACCGCAGGTGGTGATTTCCTTTTTCTCTGGTGTGAAGGGGATATAGCCAAAGGACACGCCTTCAGGGAAAGATTCTCCGACCTTGAGCTCAGACATGATGGGAAAGTTATTATTAGGTATTGAGAGGTAGTGAAATGGACCTTTAACTGGCTCTTTTTTTTTTTCGGTTTTTAAGTGAGTTGTTTTTGTAGAGAAATTGTTCAACGAGCGAAGACGGTGTGACCGAGTTGTTTTATCTACTAATACCAACCAACCTACCTTACCAATTGCTACCTACCATAGCATAACAAGCAAGCAAACAAGCCGCTACATCCATCTCCCCTGCAAAGAAAGCTACTAGTGGGGGAAGGAGTTTAATGGAGAATCCGAACTTCGCTCGATCATTCCTGAACCAGTAATTAACCGCCGATAGTCCCCCTTTTCTGCAGCGCCAATCCCGTCTGCCATTTTTTTCTTCTCTCTGTCTCTGTCTGTCTCTTTGCACCATCGCCGTAGGCTACAGTACAATGTACAAGGGGCAGGATTTGGAATCCGTACCAAAATTGCGCGATTCGCAGTTTGCGGCGGGGTGGGTATGTCCGTGTGTGCGTAGTGGTGGGTTGCTTGGTTGCTTGACAATGGAAGAAGAAAAAGAAAGAAAATGGTCCCGCGTGGAAGCAGACGGAAAGGCAAATGGTGGGGTTCTGTGTTAGTTTTGCCAGTGCCTCGGTCCACTGTCGGATAGATAGGGAGGGGGAGGCTATGCTGCTGCTATGAGTATGAGCGAATTGTGGTGAGTTGACGATGATTTTTTTTACGAGTATGTATTATGGGAATACCTCGACGAGTTGCGTATTTGCTATTCGAGTCGCATGCACCAGTAGCTGCACATACATATAAAATAATGCTGATGAGTGTATGTGCCTGTCAGCAATCCCGCCGCTAGCGCCGATCCTGCACACTTATCCGAGCGGGATGGACGTCATACCCACGGTGGGAGGAAATCGATAAATCATCATGATTTACCCGGTTTTGGTGTTGAGGCACCGAAGACTTTCATCGGCGTCATCGCGTCCATTCTTGATAAACTAAACGACTGGAACGTACATATATGTAAGACGCACCCTATTTCATGATTCACTCTTATCAGGTAGGTAATTTACATTTTGGAAGCCATGATCGATGTTGTATCCATATTCAGGATGGGTGCCGAATTCAAAGTTCGGTGCCAATATATGTAGCCTCGTCCATTGTTCTGAATACTGCTCTGTTCCTCCTTGATCGAAGGAATGCACGTCTTATATGACTCGTTTCCGATTACACGCTCATGCCGTCCCCTTCATAGACGGATGCGGGGGACCTGTCCTCCTAACCGAGGTTTCCCCTAAGGTAGATGTTGAAACAAATAACTAGAGACAAATGTTTCGCGTCGAACGAGGAATTTAATATTCATCACCTACCTGTACCGACAGGTATTATCAAAAGTGCCCAAGGATCTGAATGAATGTGCATCGTATCTCGTTGCTTGAGCATCCTCCTGTCCTGTTCCCCCACCTAATGGCGGGATTGCGGGGGTCAGCGACATTGTTTGCGACAAAGGGCTATGTTCTGGTTCTAGTGTATAACAGCAATGACAAGTAGTACAAAGTGGCATCACCGAGACCGCTCGCGCCATGAGAAATTCTAGGTGTAAAAGGCCCGAAGCTCCCCCCAATTCTGTTCCCGAGTTTTCGGACCTCGACAGGCGGTAAACGGAATAATATTCCCGGTCCGCACTCATGCTAACCCGACCTTCCATACGAGCAAGAAGAACGCTGCTCTGGAGAAGCTGGCGACCAGGTCATATTGGCGGTTTTCGCCAGGACTCCACAGCTATTTCTAGGCATGCGTCAACCAAGAGTTCTGACATAGGCAGACCAGGACCCAATGCTGCTCCCAAAATACCACCAGGCTGGACGGGTAGGGGAGTCGCGGGGATAGCTGTGGTTGCTGGAATAGCTGGTTGGAGCATTGCCAACCTCACGTTTTCGAAAAGAGACGAGTTGATCCCGCCAGGCACCACAGCTTTGATCGAGAATGGCGCTGAGGGAGGATTCGCGAACCGAGTTCAGATGCAAAAGGTGAATTCGATTGCCGTTCAAACACAAGAAAATACGTACTAACATGAACTCAGGCCATTGCAGAAATCGCGGTGGAATTAGGAGATGCAGAACTCATCTCGATAGATCCTGATGACTTACGGACCCACGGTTATTCGAATTGGTCGACCGTAGATCCTGACCAATTACCAGTGGCCGTGGCATACCCAAGATCGACCGAACAAGTCTCTGCAATTGTTCGTCTATGTCATCGACATAAAGTGCCCGTCATCCCCTATTCTGGCGGAACTAGTCTTGAGGGCAATTTTTCAGCTCCATACGGCGGTATCAGCATTGACTTTGTTCACATGAATAAAATAATCCAGGTCCACAAAGAGGATATGGATGTCATCGTCCAACCCAGCGTTGGTTGGCAAGACTTGAATAACAAATTGGCTGAGATGGGAGCTGGTCTCTTCTTCCCAGTTGATCCAGGTCGGTAGACTCATTAGTAGACTCAATCAAAAGACAAGGGCTGATAAGTATAAATAGGGCCGACTGCCAAGATTGGAGGCATGATTGGAACAAACTGCTCAGGCACTAACGCTGTGAGATATGGCACGATGAAGGATTGGATCATCAACTTGACTGTCGTGCTATCAGACGGACGAGTAATCAAAACGCGGAGACGGCCACGCAAATCCTCTGCAGGATATAATCTCAACAGTTTATTTGTTGGCTCGGAGGGTACTCTAGGACTGGTCACTGAAGGTGTGTTCGGAATGACTGCGTGATCATGTCTACAATTTGACGATTGGAATATCACTAATCATTGATGACAGCAACGCTTAAATTAGCTGTGGTGCCAGAAAAAACGTCCGTCGCTGTCGTGACCTTTCCCAGCATCCGCCACGCAGCTTCGGCAGCTGCTGGTGTGATGCAGGCGGCTATTCCTGTACAGTGCCTCGAAATCATGGACGAGGTCCAGATGAAGGTCGTGAACTTGAGTGGTTTTACCGCTCCACGGACTTGGATCGAAAAGCCCACGTTGTTTCTCAAGTTCTCCGGCACAAAAGCGAGCGTTCAAGACCAGATTAGGCTTGTTGAAGAGATCACAGAGGCTAATAGTGGAGGCAATTTTGAATTTGCCAAGGACGAAAAAGAACAAAAGCTGCTCTGGTCTGCGAGGAAGGAGTCATTATGGTCGATGCTCTCTCTCAGAAAGGACGGCGAAGACGTTTGTGAGTAAACTCTCCCGATGGTCAATGGATCAGAAACTGTGGAAGCACGCTGACAACAGAACAGGGAGCACAGACGTAGCAGTCCCCTTTAGTAGATTAGCTGACATTATTGAAGTTAGCAAGAAGGAGATGGACAACCTCGGCTTGTTTGCAAGTATCCTCGGCCATGTCGGGGATGGCAACTTCCACGAGAGCATCATGTACAACAAGAACAATCCAGGCGAGCGGGCCAAGGTTGAGGCCAGCGTAAATAATATGGTGAAGTTGGCATTGGAGATGGATGGGACCTGCACTGGAGAACATTCCATAGGCTGGGGGAAGAAGGATAGTTTGCTGTTGGAAGTTGGTCCTGAGACGGTGGGCGTCATGGCCGCCATCAAGAAATCGTTGGATCCTCACTGGATTCTAAATCCTGGCAAGATCATGGATGTTCCGTGGGATCAAAGAGGGGGAAAGATATAGCTTGAGAGAGAGGAGTGTGGTGATGCGATAGTGTTAAGGGACAATCTCTGAAGATGTTGAAAGGAGGAAAATGAAGTACGAGGTGCGTTGATAGAGGGGATGTAGCGCTCAATGCATATCATCTACTTTCAGTATCAGTTTGGAGCATACATTAGCATGCTAACCTAACTGATAGGGGACAAACGAGCACTTTCTTGAATATGCATAACAGTAGAAGGATTCGTATATGAATGACACTCTCATTTTTCGCTCGTCTGGTGTTCTGCAGTTTTCCGCTCAGAGTGTCCTGCCGGCTCTACACTTGAGCGGCGGCTCGTTGCTCTGCAAACACCACCTGCACTCTGCACACTGCATAAGCTACCTACCTCCTTCACCTCCTCACCCTAAGAACACTTTTTCTCCTCATCCACTGTGTGCTGTTTCTCTTTCCAAAAAAATTACTCCCGATGTTACACTGACATAGGAGAATATTTCCTCCTTGATAGTCGTCTGACGCTCCAGAATGAGGATTGCACTGCAGCATTGTTTCCTATTTGATCAAACGCGCGCCTGTTGGCAATTCTTGACCGTCAAGCTCCGGCACCCAGGACCCAATACTCGCTTCCTATTAATCAAGCATCAGCAGAAACTTCGTTCCCAGCTTCAAGATTCAAAACAAGAATCGGCCTAGCCTCTGATCATAACCATGAACCCGACAAGCTTGCCGCAGCAGCCTCCTACAACTCCGCAAGGAGGAATCATAGAGGCTGCTTCACATAAGAACAACTCCGAAACTGGAGCTGCTTGGCCTCCGCCCCAACCGAGAAAAAAACCGGACGATAAGAACTCTCCATCGGAATGGAGAACATGGCCGGAAATTTCAGTCAAGCTCGACGGCTTTCCAGCCGATGTCACAACTCTCACCCTTTGGCAGTGGTTATCCGAAGAGGGAGAGATTAAGTTTATGCAAATATTTGAGACAAAGAATAGACCTGGAACCATGTCCGCGAGGATTATATTCCAGCCACCGCCGAAGCACGCGTTCTGGTTAAGCAAGCGGATCGTCTTTCCGCACCCTGATATTACGCAGTACCCTAAAGGAGTGAAGATACAAGCAAGGATTAACTATGGCTCTCCTAAAAAGATTTGGAGCGAAAAGAGCAATAACCCGGAACGCTGCTACCCGCTCAAGATACAAGCGAACTTACGATCTCTAGACTTTGGGACGATGGCTGGGCCCATTTCGATGAATATCAGGCGGTCAATGACTCCAGCCAGACAAACTATGCCAGGCTTCTCCTTAGAAATCGAGCACGAAGCAAATCGCTTGACAGTGTACTTCCATACTGCGGTCAAAAAAGGCAAGAAGGTTCAACGTTTCAAGTTCTCGAGCGAGATATCCCAGATAAAGGATGTCTACCAAGTTTCAGACAGCAGTGGTATTAAATATTTAATTCTGCCATTGCCGACTCCACCACATTACTTCTACCAGAATGATGATATGTTACAATCATTCAGTGCTTCAACCTCTTGGAGTATCAGAGACACCTGGCACAGGGCAACAGATATTATTGAGGGTGATGATGTTAATCTGCCGTTACGATTCCCAGTTTCTCTGATGAACCAGATACCTGGTTCATTGGATCTTGGTCGCTGGACAACATTTCGCCTGGGACTGAATTCGGAGACAGAGAGACACAAAATTGCACTTCAGCATCTGTGGATGGCTTTGGAAGACTTCAACGTCAAAATCCAAGTCTGTGATGATTTTCAATTTGTGAGCTCCAACATTACAATGTGGGATTATCTCGAGCACCCGTCTGTTCTGTCTGAAGGACATGCTTCAAGCCTGCTCCAATTGCCCGAATCACCGTATGTTCACCTCGACTTCAAGGTTCGGTACCAGCTTGAGGTTTGTGTTTCTCGTGGAATATTTAACGAGCATGCAATAACGATTGAGTTTCTTCACGAATTGGCGTCTCTTGAGCCACTTGACGCAGCGCGTCGTCTCGAATTTTGCGTCGATCAGAATGAGAGTACGCATGATCCAATGACAATGCTTACTTCCCCTGGGGCACAGGCACATCTTCCCAATACCAAAGTTCCATACTATTGTGCAGTGGTTCGCAAAGCTGTTGTCACTCCAACTACGATACGGTTCAACTTGCCCACAGTGGAGACATCCAACCGCGTTATGAGGCACTACAACCATATGCAAGATCGCTTCTTGCGAGTTCAGTTTCTTGAAGAAACAGAAAACGACCGGATTACGAAACAACACGAGAACAATGATGATATTTGGAAGCGTTTGCTCCGGACTCTGTACCAGGGTATCAAAATTGGGGATCGCAGGTATGAATTTCTGGCATTTGGTAGCTCTCAGCTTCGACAATGTGGAGTTTACTTTTTCTGTCCTACAGACCATCTTTCTTGCGACGACATTCGGCAATGGATGGGCCAGTTCAACCATATAAAGGTTATAGCCAAATATGCAGCCAGGTTGGGTCAATGCTTTTCCACAACCAGGGAAATGCGAGGCATCCCCGTCCCAGATATTCGGTACATTCCAGATATTGAGCGAAATGATTATTGCTTCAGTGACGGTGTTGGTATAATATCTGGATTTCTGGCCCGAATGATCATTGAAGAGATGACTCTCGACGTGTTCAATGAGCCATCCGCTTTTCAGTTTCGCATGGGTGGATGCAAGGGAGTCCTGGTAGTTTGGCCACACGCGACAAAAGGGGAGGTTTGCATCCGTGAGTCTCAAGAGAAATTCAAGACTGATGTCAGGAATCTGGAGATAATCAAATGTGCGCGGTTTTCCACTGCGACACTCAACCGCCAAACCATCACGATATTGGAGGATCTTGGGGTGCCAATACAAGCGTTTGTAAGCCTCCTAGACCAGCAAATCCAATTATTTGATGAAGCGACACGCGACACCAGTGCCGCGGTAGAAATGCTCACCAAATGCGTGGACGAAAACCAGTCCACCTTGATCCTAGCCGAGTTGCTTCAGGCGGGGTTCAAAATCGAGGACGTCCAGGAGCCTTTTGTGATGAATCTATTACGTCTCTGGAGATCATGGTCGCTTAAAATCCTTAAAGAAAGAGCAAGGATCCAAGTGGAAAAGAGTGCCTTCGTTTTGGGATGTGTCGATGAAACGGGCACCCTGAGAGGACACAAGAACTCTACCGAGGGGTCAAAAGATAAGGACGTGAAGAAACTTCCTCAAATATTCTTACAACTTTCTAATCCCAAGAGGTACAACGAAGCAAACATCATCAAAGGCATCTGTATAGTCGGAAGAAATCCGTCTCTTCATCCAGGCGATATTCGCGTGGTTCAGGCAGTGGATAATCCAAAGCTGCACCATCTCAAAGACGTAGTGGTATTTCCATCCACAGGAGATCGTCCAGTTCCCAATATGCTTTCTGGGGGAGACCTTGATGGCGATGACTTTTTTATCATATGGGACACCAGCCTTATACCAAAGGAATGGAACCACCCAGCCATGAATTATTCTGGGCCAAAGCCACAGGAACTGGATCGCGATGTCAATTCAAATGATTTGAGAAACTTCTTCGTCAAGTATATGAAGAGCGACATGCTCGGGCTCATAGCTACATCCCACCTGGGGTTTGCGGATCGCCATGGCCCGAGATCGGACACATGTAAGTGCTGATTGCAAATGCTCCATCCATCTATGTGAGTATCTACTTACAGATACTCCAGGTTTGCATCTAGCAGAACTGCACTCCAAGGCAGTAGATTATCCTAAAACAGGGGAACCAGCAGAATGGAGCTCAAAGTATACTCCACAAAAATGGCCGCACTTCATGGAGAAGAAACGTTTTTATAAGTCACACAAAGCACTTGGGATTATCTATGACAAGGTAGTGGAGCAACCAATCCAGTTTCTCCCTAATTGGGATCGTGCCTTTGATCAACGAGTCAGTAAGCGCTTTGAACTGGATCTGTCAACTCTGAAAGAGGCTCGAAAAATCAAATCGCAATACGACAGAGCGGTCCGCCGGATACTGACTCAGTACAAGGTCGACACAGAGTTTGAGCTGTATACTGGGTGGGCTATGTCCAGCCCTGCCATCGGCAGCGACTACAAACGACAAGAAGACCTTGGACACGAGTACGACGCTTTGAAGCAGCGATTTCGTGATATTAGCGTTCAGGCGGCCGGTGGTCATGATGATGTTCGGCTGGAAAAGTTTGTGGCTGCCATGTATAAAGTCACAGAGGAGGAAATCAAGATTGCTTTGTATGAGCACCACCGAGGCCCAACGAATGAAGGGGGCCATATCACCCCAGCTCGCAAATTGGAAGCGAGGTCCATGCCTTTGATCAGTTTCCCATGGATATTCCCTTGGGTGATGGCTAGGATTGCTTCTGAGGGGAAATATGGGCCAAAGAACTCGATCTTGGCTGCTGCTCACAAGAGAGCACGGATGTCGAAACCTCTCATGGACAATGGGAGTCATGACGTCCATTCCTTTGTTGGAGCACCTGCAATGGCACCAGCACCAGCACCAGCACTAGCACTAGCATCAGAAAATAATAATGTCCCTAAGAATTCGGAAGCCATTGACAATGTGGTTGAAGCTACTAGCATGGATCATGCAAGCACAGGGTCTCAAGGCGGGGAGGTTGGAAATGGAAACCCAGTAGAGGGCGCGATGGATCGACTTGTTGGGTTGGTTGACGATGATGATGATGATGATGATGAAGACTAATCATCTATTGGGTAAGGGAAGGCACGTAGTTTTGAGTTTATGTGTAATTATGAGACGGTCCAACGATACTATTTAGCTTTTAACAAACGACAATCAGGAAACATTGGGTAGCTAGGCTAGGTAGTCTTTGGTTAGATAGCTACAACTTGCAGATACTCGAAGCATCACCCACCAGAAGGCCTCGATGCAGCTATAACCAGACTATATTCTACATCTTAACCCTTAAAGATCAATGAATCTATGTACAAGGAAGGGGCGATAATTGCTAAGAATAAAGACAAAGACAAATGATTTCAATTGTCTCTCCTCCTTCCCATTGCATTGCATTGCATTGCATTGCATTGTCACTGTGCCTTGTGAATATTTGACAGGACATTCCATCCATTTATTTTCATTAACGACACATGATCAGGGAACGTCGGGTGCAGAGTGGCGGCGGCATGTCGGTTGCTGGGTTGTCATGCAACTAATAACTGTGAACGATTTGGAGATGCGGCTACGACGTTCTTAGTGGTTTACTCATTTGGGGTCGCCGCCGGGAAGGCTACCCGTACCCTTGTACGGAGTACCTGGCGCGGTAGTAGTAATACAGATGTGGGGGTGGGTGCCGCCGGCCGGATACACAAGACGCCACTTACAGTTTGCTGAGCTTAGGAGCTTTTTGACATTTTCATATTCGTTTTTAAAGTCACAAGATAAAGCACAACGGCATCAGCATCTCCTAGCCGTATTACGCAAAGCATATCCAAACTAAGTAGTACAATTGTATCTTCAAAGATAATTCCCCAGTCATGGCAGAGCAAAGTCACACCAGCGCAGCGTCGCCTCCTCGAGCTGTCATTGTCGCTTCCCGCAACCCTGTCAAGATAGGGGCTGCGCGAGACGGCTTCTCACGCATGTTCCCTTCTACGAATTACACATTCCAGGGAATCAGTGTGCCTTCAGGTGTGCCAGACCAGCCTATGACAGATGCTGAGACGCTTCAAGGGGCGCTGAACCGCGCTCGTAACGTGCGAGACTTGGAGCCGCAAGCCGACTATTGGGTCGGGATTGAGGGTGGGGTGGATGATAGCGGAACAGCCATGGAGTCGTTTGCTTGGGTGGTTGTCTTGAGCAGAGATAGTCGAATCCACTCTGATGGCAGCAAGGTCGATGACAAAGGAGAAGATGGTGTTGGTCGCATAGGAAAGGCTCGAACGGCGGCGTTTTATCAACCCGAAGAGGTGGCACAGCTGGTGCGAGGGGGAATGGAACTCGGGCATGCAGATGACAAATTGTTTGGAAGCGAAAACTCAAAGCATCATAGTGGTTCTGTGGGGTTGTTGACGGATGATTTGATTGATCGCTCATCGTACTACGTGCAGGCAGTCATTTTGGCGCTGATTCCGTTTAAGAACTCTGGATTGACATTTCCCCAATAAGATCGGATGAACGGGTAGCGATGAGATAACCGGGTTAAGCGTTGGCACAGGACCGGAGGATGGAGCTAATGGTTAGGTATATCGGGTCGGTTCTTGAGCAGCATCCGAATGGTTCTATAGAAAAGTCAGTGAGGGTTGTGAATCCTGATGGTCAGTTGCCTGACTAGTCTCATTGCCATGTTGGTTGCGATGAAAGTTGCTAGACAACAGACTGCCTTGACACCCAAACGGCATTCATTGTTCGAGATCACCCCGCAAATTAACCCCGGCAACTAGACCAAGGGTCATGCGCTCAATGACGACGGCGTTGCTTATGTTCCTAGCCTTTTGGGAGCGGCCCCAGATTTGTCAAGGCCTACGATGGGGTAGGCTGTGGTGTTGGCATCTGGGCAACACCCCAATTTGTAGGACTGCGGAGTAGACAAGGCAGTGATGGGGTGCTAATAGCGGGGGTTTTCCTGCAACTATTATCGGAAAGCCGTTGGATGGACGGTGTTGCAGCGAGTTGGACATGTTGGCTTGTTTGTCTGCGTTGTTTGACTATATTGTGTTGGGCTGTTATGTGGCTCATGCTGTGCCATGACGGAGGCGTCGATGCTGCGGGGGTGGATCTGATGCTACACATTGTCTGTTTTATGGATGAATGATCCAGGAGATAGATATCCAGGCCTATCCATTGGAAAACAAGCACTTCAGATTGGAATTAATAGCTCCAGGCTCATTTGTGACTCCTGACAGATCCCCTGTCTGAGCCGTGCGTTTCTTCCGCTGACGTCGTTTGTGGGAGTCTTCGAGTCAAAGGGTTGTGGTAGTTATTGATATGGTCGAGATTGGCACGATGAATGTTTACTCCCGTACACAAGATAGGTAATGATGAGATTACGGTGATAGTGGTAGTGATTGTGATGGTAGTGGCAGCTAGACAGGCTCTTTCGTGGCCCTTGCCCAATAGGAGAATACCCTTCGCGCCTTCCCGGATCCAGCCTGGAGAAGAGAGCAGGAAGGTGCAAAGAATGACTGATTGATGGGCGTAGCTTCCAATCATGAAAAATACCAGCCACCTGCCAATCAGATGCCAGGTGGGTATCAATTCTCCTAGACTGTGTAGGTAGTTACTTTGTACTTGTTACTCCCTATTCCGTGCAAGTCCAACGAGCGCCAGCGCCAACACCATCGAAATTCTATTTCCATCAGCATCAGCATCGTCGTCGTCGTCAAGTTTCAATCAACACACGACGACAAAATAATGCTACCGGCAGTCATCCTTTGCCGATGGGCCCTCGTTACACACGTGGGCTTCTGAAACCCTTCCCTCAGCCAACTGCAGCCGGTGTGCTCGTTCTATGCTGTCCGAGTTGAATCCTATGGGATCATCATCTCTATCTGCCGTCTGCGACCCACAGCCCTAATAATAAAATCTTGGTAGGCCGACTAGCCTTGAAATGCAGATCCAACTTTGCTGCAACCCCCCTGGATGGAGGGCTTCAGCGTCTTCTCTAGCAGCTATTCCCTTGACAAGCCTCGTCTTTGTTGCTGATGGCGCCCACCAACAGACGGGGATCAAGATCCTGGATTGCTAGCGTAGCAAGGATATCCCTTGCTTGCCAATCAATTTCATGGAGAAACGGTGCACCAGGTAAGCTCATTGCTCGGTTGGCCTCTAACCTGACGACCAACCAACTCAGCAGCGCAGAAGAGCCGTAAGTTGGCGGTGATCACGGCAGAACTCATCTGCAGACAATTATTCTCGCATACTGTATACACACATGCCAGTCAGATGTCCCTTTGAAGGGGGCCAGGACATGTACATGCAGTGTCCCGACCAGAGAGAGATAGCCTGGTCAGAGCTCGTTCGAGTGTCTCACTGCGCAGACTGGATGGCGACACAAACCGTCGGCTCGACCACTCGCCCCCGTTACCACCCTGGATCATGTAGCCTTCTCTGAACAGGGTAAAGCAACGCCAATCTCGTCCATCGAACCCCCAGCTGGTGATAAGACGGCTCCTCCCCGCACTGGTGGAGTGAATCGTCCTCCTCGTGGATGGATTTTTTGTTTTACCATCGTGAATCGTGAACCATCAGTACTGTCCTTGCAAGCTCGCCTCCTCGTGCAATTTCTCGCGCGTCCAGCTTGCAATATGTCAGAGGCAATCGAGAGACATGAACCATATCACTCGCCGTCGGGGCTCGTCGAGGATGAAAAGGTTGTAGGCATTTACTTTCCTCGCTGCCGCTAAGCAATGCACACGACTAACTGCTGCTACTCCAGCCGCACAATACTATCGTCGAGGATACACTGCTGGACGAGACCGAGAACAGTGTTGCGGAGCGCGATCTTGGCGTCACTGAGGATGATTTGCTCGAGGCCAAGGAAATTGCCGCAACCTACTCTCTTGAAGATGTGCGCCGAGTACGTAGTCTCTTCATCCCCCGAATGCAAATAAAACAACCCTCAGTCAAACCGTTGCTGACGAACCAAAAAGTTGATGACCGTAATCTACAAACGTCACAAGGACGACCAAAACTTCTCCTTATCAGTTCTTCAACGGATAGACGAGTTTCTCAGTGAGCTAAATTTGTTATGAACTTGGGAAGCCCTCCTAACCCGCCACCGCAGACAACGACGACGTCTTAGAGCAGCCCGAGAAGCACCTGCAGCTCATCAACGAGATGAAGATTGAAGCTGCTATCATAACCCACAACTCACCCTACGCTCTGGTCCGAGCCATTGTCGATAACCATGACGATTCTACATTACCAGTATCAACCATTCGAGCCTGGTCGATCGGCATCGTTTTCTCTGCAGCCTTAGCCTTTGTCAATGCCTTCTTCGCCATCCGCCTGCCTCCTCTCATAGTTGACTACAATGTTGTACAGCTACTTTCTTATCCCGTCGGCAAGCTATTCGAGAGGGTGCTACCCGACTGGGGAATCACCGTATTTGGTGTTCGTCATAGTCTCAACCCTGGCCCTTTCAATAAGAAGGAGCATATGCTCATCGCGTTAATGGCTGCCGTCTCCATCTCTCAACCATACTCCAATTTCATCGCTTGGATCCAATACCTACCCACGTTTTTCAACCAGGCATGGGCCAAAAACTTTGGCTATCAGGTTATGATTGGCTTGTCTACAAACTTGATCGGATACGGTCTTGCTGGCATCTGCCGTCGGTTTTTGGTCTATCCTTCATATTGTGTCTGGCCAATCGTGCTGGCCACCGTTGCACTTAATGCTGCTTTCCATACTGAATCCAACCCCACCGTTCCCGGCCCTTTTAAACGGATGTGGTCCATGTCTCGGTTGAAATTCTTCTTGATCACGTTCACGGTCATGTTCTGCTGGTTCTGGATACCAAATTTTCTCTTCAACGCTCTACTGACCTTCAGCTGGATGACCTGGATTTCTCCCAACAACAAGCATCTCAGCATTATTACTGGTTCTACACACGGGCTGGGGCTTAATCCAATCCCAACTCTTGACTGGAGCGTAGTTAAAGCACAAGTCGATCCGCTCCTTGTTCCCATTTTTACCACTGTCAACCTCTTCATTGGCACCTTTTTCTTTGCGATAGTTATCATCGGCATTTACTATACCAATGCATATAGCACTGCTTACCTCCCTATTAATTCTAACGCACCATTTGACCACTTTGGCCTCCCGTATAATATTAGCTTAATCCTCGACAAGCGTGGCATATTGGAGCCATCCAGATACGAGGCTTATTCGCCACCATACATATCTGCAGGCAACCTTACTCTCAATTTCGCATACTTTGCTACCTATTCTGCAGCCCTCACCTACGGGATACTTTACTACCGTCGTGAGATGGTGCTGGGTTTCAAGTCGCTGATCAATAGTTTTCGCTCTTCCAAAAACCAGACCAGAGAGGAAACTGAATCCCTTGATGTGCACAACCGCTTGATGAAGGCTTATAAAGAAGTACCTGAATGGTGGTACTTGATTGTTGTGGTCTTTTCTATTGCTCTAGGCTGCGCTGCCATTGCTCACTATCCAACCCATACAACTGTTGGTGTCGTTTTCTTTGGTGTATTTTTCTGCCTCGTTTTTATGATTCCAACTGGGATCATCTTTTCTATGACCGGCATTGAAGTCCCATTAAACGTGCTGTCCGAGTTCATCGGTGGCTCCTGGGTCAATGGTAACGCTGTGGCCATTTGTTTTTTTAAGACATTTGGCTATGTTACTTGCTCTCATGCCTTGCACTTTAGTGCCGAGCTGAAGGCTGCTCATTACCTAAAGATTGCACCTCGCTTCACGTTCTTCGCCCAGATGATCCCGACAATCATCTCCACCTTTGTTTGTGTTGGCGTTATGCAGTTTCAGATGAACCTTGAGGGCGTATGCACCGCAGCGGCATCCTTCAAATTCCTTTGTCCTTCACAGGTTAGCTTCTTCACCGCCGCCATCATCTGGGGCTCTGTTGGCCCGAAGAGATTGTGGGGAACCAATGGTACATATACTGCCACACTTGCAGGCTTCCCTGTTGGTATGGCGGTTGTGCTCGTTTACTGGCTAGCGAAGAAGCAATTTCCCAACAACTCTCTTTTGCGCAGCGTCCATCCAGTGATCATACTATACGGAGGATGCCTCTGGGCTCCATACAACCTTTCCTACATATGGCCTGCGGTGCCCGTGGCATGCTTTTCCTGGATCTTTCTCAAGTCCCGTTATCTCGGACTGTGGTCAAAGGTTTGTTCTCCCTCATGTATTTTCGTATTTTAAGGAAGTGAATTATCAATGACTGACTGACATTTCTATTTATAAAGTATAACTATATCCTTTCAGCTGCTCTTGCCAGTGGTATTGCCTTATCCGCTCTCATCCAGTTCTTTGCTCTCAGTTACCAAAACATCTCTGTGAAGTGGTGGGGCAACACGGTCACTGCCCAAGGGTGCGAATTGATTGCCTGTACCCTCAAAAAGCTACCTCTCGGCGAGACTTTTGGTGCTAGTCCGGGGAATTACGCATGAGATAATTTAGTTCCGTATCAGAATTAGCAGCGTGAGCTAGCTGTTTTTATTTTACTTTTTTATTCTTTTCTTTCTGTTACTGTTGCTTGAATATGAAATGATGAAATATGATAACTTTTGTTTGATACTTTCATCGACTTTTGAGGCACATGCATTTTATGGGAATAGGCTGTTATGTATAACCATATATGATCAACTGGCGCCATAACCTGGATACTATTTCTAGGTTACTCATTCCTATCTCAATAGCTCTTTGTGAGAATTCAGATTTTGGGTAAGACTACGAATACGTGACTTAGACATCCTTCAAATTAGCATGTAAAGGCATTGGGCTAGGGAATGAACCACAACAGCCCAGCCAACTGCTACCCATATTGTATTTGTCTAGTGGTTTCATTCCAAATACCAACTCCTAAAAAGGGGGGTTCTTTCATTCTGCGTACCAGGTATTGTCACAACTTAATTACAACTAATTCTTAAAGTCCTTACAACCCAGTCACACTAGACTAAAAGATGGAAGGGGGCATTGCG
Organism: Sphaerostilbella broomeana; assembly: GCA_930272545.1. Classification (NCBI taxonomy): domain Eukaryota; kingdom Fungi; phylum Ascomycota; class Sordariomycetes; order Hypocreales; family Hypocreaceae; genus Sphaerostilbella; species Sphaerostilbella broomeana. The sequence goes on from CAKNET010000035.1 coordinate 149,514, forward strand.
CGATGTGAGGGGGAAACAAGTGATTCAAAATATTTCCATTTTGCAGGATCTATGATAAGAATACCTAGAACTAAGATTATTCGTTACAGTTGGCTTCCCAAAGACCAACGACATCCACAACAGGATGCTGTACAGGGGAATAGACTTTCTGAAGAGAAAAGTGTTTGATGCTCATTCAATGAGGCACCACTCGGAAAGCCCATAACATACGCACAAAAAAAAAACTGCACCTCTATCATAGATAGAGACGTACAGCCACCGACACAAATCGCTCATACGCCTTAAAATGTGAACTCCCAAGTATTCATTGTCCCAGGCAAGCTGGGCGTTAATTGTTAAGGAAAAGGTTTGCCAGGTAACCATGGGCACAAGAGTAACAAGAAATGCAGAAGCTGCTTTCATCGTCCATAGCTCCTATGATAGGCATGTGATTTTCATTGGGTATCCTCCAGTCGTCTATCCTCTTCTTTATGCTCGATCCAATGACTCGTTCGAAGAAATGTCGATATAGTCACTATTCGTCGAGTGTTTTGATAAGAGGACTCTAAACTGTGCGCGACTTCTTCCAATGTCACAGATCGAGTGACATGCCGTGCTCCTTAATATCGGAACGATCAGCAAGACTCATTAGTTTTTTTTAAATGGAACTCATGAGTTGTTGCCTTTACGCTTAATCGTAACCAGCGCCGCGTTGCCAAGGACTAATGCAAATATTAGCAATCAATATCATACGTGGTTGCGAGTTACTTACCTAGCATTATTCTGTGCCCGATAACTTTGTTGATTCGGGTTGTCGTAGAATTGGTTTTGGCTCATCGGTGATGCGGAACGATGGAACGGGTCTTGCGAATGTTGGCTGTTGGCTGGGAAGAGTGGCACGGACGGGTTCACTGGAGATCGCGGCCGAGAATGCTGAAAAGAGGCTTGAGAGCTCATTGCCTGAGGAGCATAGCCCATATGAGAGCCTGCAGAACTACCGTGGTGTGGATGATCATCCTCCGAAACAGACTCCTCATCGGCTCTGTAGCCCTCCTTGTCACCTCGAGCAGTAGCTGCTAGCGCATCCAACTCTGTGGCGGCATTAAGTTGAGTCTGCGATTTCAGGAAGGAGGCTCGATCATCTGCCATGAACTGATATCGAGCATCGGGGTTCTTGCGGACAATAGAGAAAATAGTGGAAATGATAACCATGAGCAACAGGATAAGAGAAAAGGCGGCATTAAGGACAAAAAGAACAACACCAACGACACCAATAGCCAGTTGGGGTGCTCCAAATACATTGGTGAAAATCAGTAAGAAAATGGCGTTGAGTAAATTGATAACCTGGATGGCAATGTTGAACGAGTTGGTCTTCTTATCCATCCAAGGCCGAAGCACGCAAGCGGCGATGAGAAAGCCAGCTTCCAGGACAATGAAACCGACAGCCTGGGCAATACCAGTGCTTTGCGCGAAAGCCACGAACATAGCTTTGACTAGTGTATAGACTAGAATCGGCACGATGAAATAATAGGCTGAGGCTCGGAATTGAACATAAAGGAAACCCCATTTGTTGAGAGCTTGAGGATCCGCAAAGAGAATGTATGCTGGATTGCGATGCATATCGATGGATCGGCGAGCGATCAGAATGACCTTGCTGGCGCCCCAACCAAGAGCGATCAGTGGACAGAAGAAATAGAACACAGCAAGAACAACCTCGGCCGGAGAATCCCGTTGTGTGAATTCCCAAAGGCAGAGAATACAGAGCTGAGGGAAGCCGATTAGAGCAACACGGAAGAGAATACCCTTCAGGACTGTAACCCAGCCGCTCCGGAATTCAATAAACCTGTCACTCTTCATGATGCCTCGTTTGGCAAGCAGCTCGCAAATGCCTTTGAAAGCTGCTATTCCGATAACCGTCAAAATACCAAATAACCAGAAGAAGGTCAATCCTGTGATGAAGAGATTGGTTGTTTCAATCTTAGCTTTAAATGCGACACGCTGGATGCCATACACAACGTACCCTCCGGAACGGGTTGTGATGTTTCCGCGGCGGGCGAGCTGGACAGCTTTTGTTGCGGCCATGGGCATCAAGGCAGCACCTCTTCTGAAGATATCAAAACCACGCTTTTGCACCTCAACAGAAACCGTAGCCAGGTTATCAAAAATATCAGCCGGTGTACCCCCTGTCGCTCGCTGGAACCAGGTGAATATGGTCTGCATAAAGCCAAGGTGGATAATACCCATAGACCATTGAAAATTTTGGGTCCATGATTGCACAATAGGTGGCAGAGGCATGCCGGTGAGACCAATAATAGCTTGAGCTTGGAAATAGCCAAATAACGACAAAGAATTCGCAGCAACATGAGCTGCCGTATTAGAATGGCCTAGTCCATTGATTATAGCAGAGGCAGCGAGAGCAAGACCGGCAATAACGGCAGTGGCCCATTTCACGCCAAGCAGATCAACTGTTTTACCATTCGAGATATCAGCCTGAACACACGCTATACTTTGTCCTGTGCTGGTCAAATTGATGTGAATAGTAACACTGGCGTCCAAATCTGGAATGTTGTATGCAATAGAAGGAATTTTTGACGCAGCATCCGGACTGACGGGAATATTGAACGGGATATTGAACTTTCCAGGGTTCATAGGGCAAAGACCAACGATGCCGGCCTTACACGGATCGATCTGTGTCTTGAGGAAGGTATAGCCATAAGCTGAAGCCGACACGTCAAATATGACTTTGCCTTGAGCAGAGGACGTAGCCTGCATGGTGATTGTGGCGGAATTGTTGGCGGGCGTATAAAGCAGATTAAATAAGCTGGCCTGGAAACCTGAGCTATCGTCACAAGAGTTGAGCGACGTTGACGTCAGCATCCTCTCTGCGGAGACAGGCGACAGTAGTGTCGCCATCGCAGCGAGGATGGACGTGGTCTTGAATGGAGACCACATCGTGTCGGTTGCCGTAGAAGGCCCCGGGAGGTCGAAAGGCGATTGTCAAGTTTCACGAAGCTGCCGTCCCTGCGTGAGTTGTCGACCTGCGAAACGCCTCGCTGTCGTGTGAAAGGGAGCACTCGTAGAAGCGATGATGTATGATTTCAAAAGATGTGTCTGGAGAGCTGTGTCCGTTTTCGCGTCGGCGGTTTAACGAAGAAAAAAAATGGTCGGTTGGTTTGCGCTGGGTAAACGGATGCGAACCGAGTTAGTCGAAGGATTCGAGAATCGTGGTCGTAGAGACGAATGAGAAAATGTACAAAGTATAATCAAAGCGAGAGAAACAAGCGAGCGAACATAGTTTGTCAAGTTGGGTGAAAGGAAAATGACTGCAGTGTGACCTCGCAATCAGACAAGGGAAAAAAATTCAATCCAGGTGGACATGTGGTGTGGGAGTTCAGGGTCAAGGAGAAGAATGGACGAACAGCTTTGGGAGGGCGAAGTTTGCAGAGTCGTTACGTTACGTGTCCCACGGGGTGGTGGCTGTGTCGAACTTCGGGGCAGTTTCAGGACGCCTCAAAGAGAGGCTACAGGCCCATGTCCGCCTGCAGATCGTAAATATAGCACAGGGAATGCGCGCTGGCGTCGACGGACGAGTCGGCTTCGGGATACGAGGCGCTAGATTAAAGAAAATACGGGTCGGCTTCTCCTGTGAGCCCCGGGCGCCGTCACGTCAGCGTCAGACCGTGTGAAAGTAGGGTTGGCTCAGGGATGGCTGAGCGCTGCGAGGCGGCGCTTGGCTGTCTGTGGGCTTTTCTTCAGGGTTTCTCAATATGCCACACGCACAACCACGAGAGGGATCTGGCGATGTTTGGTTTCGGGGTGAGGCCGGTGAGAAGCGCAGGTGATGAAGAGCGATAGTGAAGAGGAGAAGAAGATGATGATGAAAAGAAACAGAATATTAGCGAATGCTTCGAGTTTGATGCTTGGGTCCTGTTGGGAAGCTGCGTTCCAGCGTGATTTCCCGTTGCCAGGCACACAGCTAATGACCAGTGATAACTTGATGTGTCGCACGGAGTACAGCCATCTCTCACCAATTCAACATGGTTAACCAAGTACCCAGCTCAGGGACATGCAAATGCCAAAAGCCCCATAATGTCTTGGCAATTCACAGTCCAAATTTCCATGCTGGCACGGACCAAAACTCTGAAACCCAACAGCGACTCGACGTTTCAACACACGTTTCGAGGCTTCGTCGCATCTTGTCTTGGAAACAAAGCGCCGGCATCCGTCTACTAGCGGTACTTGTGTGTGTTCTAGGGCACGGCACAGATGGCAAATGGCTTGGACTACCTTTTTGACAAGATGCTTCAACCTACAACGCTGCTTGATGAACAGACCAGGACCACAGTCAGCGGCAGCACTGTTCGCACCGCCACGGCCCATGGACAGGACAGCGCGTCGTCATGAAGGAATGGATGGCCCAGGCTGTCACAACTGTCAAGTCGTGAAAGATGATGGTGAATTGCAAGCTGGAGGGATAGCGAGAATCGGTCGGCGACAGTGACATCAAATGCTACCGTCATTGACCCATTTCAAGACATCTGAGATCAAAAGCTGTCATTGAAAACCCTCGACTTCATCGACGCGACCGACTATTTCTAGAGAACGATGAAGGCAAGGGTGTGGCACTTGGCTGGCTCCACTATGCAATCTAAGAGCACGTCTCAAAATGAGATCTTCAAAGGAAGCCACAGCGCTAAATTTGAATGACGAAGATCTCAACCAGACCCGTTAAACCCCACAGTGGTCAGGTTCTCTCTCTCCCTCTGCAATTATCTATCGCAACTCATCAACAACAGAGACGACGACTGTTGATGGTTTCTTTGCTGGTTTATCTGCTAGCCGCATTTGGATGCATTTGCGGCTGTGTCGGGCGTTGCATGAATACAATTACGAAAACCTTCAAAAACAACGGAGACAACGCACACTCACATACGTTCTGATCAATAGAATCTTGACACTTGATGGCGATACTACCCCATAGGTAACGGACAATATCAAAAATCAAAAGGAGGCTGTTCTTTGTCCGCTGAAAATGCAGCCACCTCAAGTCGCAACAAGATATGACCGAATACAGCCCATGTGGCAGCTGCAATCTGCATCCGCTGTGAAAACCCTGCAGATTTCTCCGCAAAGGCGTTCTACTTCCCCGTAGTTCCCGCGCGGCTCGTCGCGTCGCATGCATGATATGCAGTCGGTAATATTGAGAAGCAGATGCATGAAGATGCTCCATTGGCAGCGTGGTGCATCTAAAATGCAGTCCTGCCGAAGACTTCTGTACCCTGCCGGGGTATAGGTTATGCTCGCACAGAAAGCTGAAGACGAGCAGCTTGGTGATAGGATGCAGATGCGAGTCACCCAATACTCTAGACCAATTTGGCTCTTTAGGGTAGGATTGCGTCTTCGAAAATTACCAGCTCCCGTCGAATAATATATCCCAAGTGGGCAGTTCCTCCAACTCTCCAACACAACAGTTTTCATGCGGATTAACGGAATAGATGCAGTTTCCGCATACTGTTACTCCATCACAGCAAGCCACAAATGACATGTCCAAGTTGAGAAGCGAGGATCGTTGAGTCTTAAGATATCACTATGACTATCTGTTGTACTTCATTCCCATCACCCTGCCTGAAAGAACCGAAACAATGCCCGCAGTCTCTAGCCTCCTCCTATTTCCCATTCTCACCGATATTGGGGTGGGCTTAATCGTACGAGCCACCAACATTCTCAATGGCACCCACCAGCAACTCCAAGAACTAGACTCATGCATTAGTGCTGCAACTGATCAAATAGGAAAGATGTGACCTGACTAAAGTGCTCGCAATTTCTTCCGGCCTGTTTTGACTGGCTCGGTACTTGTTTTCGAGGACATCATCTGATAGATCATAAGCGCCAAGTTCAAGTTGTTTTTCTCTCATCCAGCTCTTTACCTTCGTTGACCACGTCAACATGATCTCGAAGCTCTGGTGTCTTGATTAGATCGCCGAGGAATGCTCTAGCGTCTTGGTCATCCCCAACTTGTACGAGTCCAAAGGCGATTGCTGGACTGGCATCAATGTGTAATTCGTGGTTCACAGCGGCAGTTATTGGTACTCACAGGCCGGACTGTAGTTCTTCTGCGAAAGAGCCGTTTTGCAGTCCAGAATAGATTGCTTGAGCGCCGTTCTTGGCTCAGCGGTGGGCTGGACACATGTTAGTTTTAGATAATGTCACTCGGACCATCTGCTGGAACTCGCGACGCACTTCACCATCTGTGATGATATAGACCAAACAAGGTCGTGTGAACTGGGAAGAATTGTTCACAATCTTGGACCAGACCTTTTGCTTCAGGACTGTCCCCAGTCGTGTCGGACCGCCGAAACTGACATTCTTCCACAGATTCTCAAAGTCATTGCCCGAGGAGATTGTTGTAGTTGGATCAGTCTCGTTAATGAGATGGAGGTAAACTCCTTTCTCAAGAATGGTGCTGTCAATATTGATAATCCCTCGTACGGTGGCATGAGCAGTATCGATTCTAGTTCCTTCATACATAGAACCAGTGTCATCTGCATGTTTTGGGAGAAGCAAATGGTCAATTGCAATTCTAGTGCTCATATATTGAGAAAACACTTACCCAACAGAATGTGGATCTGATAGAGTGAGAGCAAGAGGAACGAATAAGCATATTCTTCCATCTCCTTGGCAGAAAAGTATTGCTTTGCTTGCTCTCGCCATGCATCTAGCTTCCCAACCGCCGTCGTGGCGATCTGGTCGAGCTGAGACGTCGTGAAGAATTTCTCAAGCTGATGCTTTTTCACACTCTGATTGAGGTATTTCAAGCATGAATCTTTAGTGAGAACCATTTTGAAGGCAATTGACGAGTGAAGATTGACGGTTTACAAAAAATAAAGTGAAAATGAGTAACTCTTGATCTGTGAAGGGGAAGGTCACCTGTCGGTATAAGACTATGTTGTCAGAGATGTGTCTTTAAGAAGTTGAATCCGAAGAAGCTCTTTCTGGCATGTGTGGATTAGGCAGAAAATTCATAATTACCCAACTTATGACATGTTATAAAAACAATATCGAGGCTGGGATCGAGGCTGGCTGATGATTGAGGCTGGCTGGTGGTTACCAATTCGGCACACCACTTCACAGGGCCTAGATGGTCCGCAAGTAGTGTTAACATACGTGCATGTGTGTGGACTACTTTGGGGTCCCTCCTCCCGACTCAAATCAAACTTATTCGATGCTACAATCACCAAGACCCCAAGACAAACTGAATTTCTGCCAACATTGACTATCTACCTTGCCATCAATCATGGGCTTTGCAAGCAGAAGTATGGTTAATTTCAGTTTCTGTCTGTCCAAAACCAGCTAATAGTCTTACAGCCAATAACCCTGAGCAGTCTGGTGATAAGCCAGCTGACAACAACCCGAGCGGTTCCAAAGGCAATGATCCCCAAAAGACAACTGATGGAAACGACAATAAAAACACCCCATCCAAAGATCAGCCTCAGGACTCGAAAACCTCTAATGGATCTTCTAACAGATTCTTCTATCAAGTGCCCGGTGGCTTAGATGATCTTGACGGACTCGTCGCCAAGCGGGCTGAATGGTCTTCTCTCATAGACAATGCTATGACTACATGCATTCAAGACAGGAAGACCAAGGGCCTCGATGTACTTTCGTACAATCCAGCTAGAGAGACTAAATCTTCTGCTAGTACATCCTACATCAAATGGCTGGCATTTCCTAGCAATTGCAGAGTCAAGAGACCTGATGATGACTCTTATGACCCTTATAAGGCCGCTGATATCAGAGAGAATCAAGACGAGTATTGTGAGTGGGAGGTAGAACGTGAAGGCGGGGAGCTCAAGAGCGTGACGTTTACTACTGAAGTCCCAGAGGTGTGTATCTGAATATCATTGTTGGAAGAATAAACACTAACGCAGCCTGAAGTATTGGAGCTACTTTGCCAAAGCGGATTCCACTGGTGCCTTGCTTCTTCGCCAATACAAAGCATTGAATCCTGATGTGGCAGACCAAATCAAAAAAGAGGACCTGTTTAGTGCGGATGGCAAGTATAACTCCAAGAATCGCTGGAACGCTCGCGAGGGAGGCGGCAAGTCCGGACAAGACGGACGCATCGCACACCTTATCCGAGACAACAACTATGTTTTGGAGGCAGCTAGCCTTGTTGTGGATTCTACAGTCGTTCGCAAGGACAGTGACGGTCGCTTCATTACGGATGGCGCATCTTTGCTGCGAGCAATGGATCCTCCAGTATCTGACAATAGTCCCAATCGCAACTCAGATCCTAATGTGAGCCCCTTCTTATACTTGGGCCCATTATACGTGCTAATAAACCACCCTAGATCACCGCTTTTATCAACAAGTTTGCTAGAAGTGGCAAATTGGTAACGGTGGCAAATCCTGTTGGCCTCTACATTGACTCTTTTGAGCATACTAGCTTTGTCACCGACGACGGAGGCAGTGTATCGAACCTATGGACTATTGAGAGGAAGAGTGAGGACGGCAGGTATTCTGTCCGAGGTAAATTTTCGATCCCAGCGGGTCTGAGAGGTAAAATCCGTAACAAGCGGTCTGGCAGGAAGCTTGAATATGGAAGCCAGCTCGCCGAAAGCCTTTGGATCATTGTCTATGTCACCATTGCGGAGCCAGGATCTACCCCGAGTCCTGGGCCACTACAGTCTCATCCAGTTTACTCTTATATTGAAGGGCGTCAGATCAAGCCAACGCAGATTCCTCAAGATGTAGTCGACAATGAGATTCGGCGTGAGCCTTTTGGTGCATATCTTGCGTCCACCGAAAAGCCTGCAAAGACACTGAAGGATCTTATTGCCACCTTTGAAGACTACACCTGGGCAGCTTTTGCCGCAGATGAAGGTATCGGCTTTTACAATGATACCGTTCGTGTGCGCATGGTATTGATCTGGTTGCCAAACTACCCCGCGAAGCCTCGCGCAGGCCAGACATCCTCCAAGATGGGAGATATTCAGAAGCTCAAGGAGGCAGCCTTCAAGACTGCAACTGTCACTATTGTGGCACTTCCACCGTTTGATGACAAGCAGAACATTCACTCGGAGAAAAGTATTCTCCAGATTGCAAGCTACGATCCGGAACTTGGGTGGTTCAACTTTTATGATGTATGTGTTTGTGCCCTTCTTTCTAGTTGTGCGAGATCTAATAAAGTCCTAGCGAGAGAAATCAGGGCAGGGGCGTTTCCTATATTTTGGAAACTCAAAGGATGCTTTTGATGCTGCCACACACGGGCTGGGTCCATTTTGTGGCCATCCGAATGGAGGCCTTGCCATGAAGGAGATGCAAGCACCGTGGACACATTGGCACTCCTCATTTGAGCAGCTGGATCTGAAAGACAATCACCCACTCTTGAAGGATCCTCTGTTTCGCGACCAACGTTCTGACTCTTGGTATTTTGGATTTGCGGACCATCTGTCTACTATTGTTGCCGAAGGAACAAGGCAATGGTGAGTACAGCAACATTTCATCTCCTGGGCTGCCAATTAATATATTCTGAAATAACTAGGTTCCAAACTCGTCGATTCTTGGACTTTGGTTCTTATGGACAGCCTGCTCCTATCGCGCAGCGTGTTCATCAATGGATTGCTCACGTTTGCATGAATACTACTGTAGAGATCACCTCGACCACTAGCCGGATCCCATCCTCGTCATCGGCACAGGGGTCTTTCTCGATCCCAGAGACGTTCTTCTTGAACCTGGATGCTCTTGGACTTGTGATTGATAATGTGGGCACACTTGTAAGTTTAGATTCCTCAAAAGCTTGCAGGTGAGGAACAACGTATAATTAATAGTGGACCACAGACTGAGAACATCCGCAACATTCCTTGGGATAAATATCTTGAGGCGTCTTCAAAACTTGGACTGGGCACCTTTTCTGAGTTTTCCCTCACAACTGACGATGACAAGTTTGCAGTGAAGAGCGAAGGCGCCGTAAGAAACCTATAGACTCTTCTTACCCTTTGCATGCGTACCGTACTGACCATTTTGCCTGTAGGTGGCTTGGAAAAGCGTCACGCCGAGCTTTGAAGATACAGAAGGTATTTCGCTACTGCTGAAATCGGGGCTGCTACCAAAGAATATTGTAGCTGCTATCTTGATGATTGATTTCAGGTAAGGATTTCCGTCCTGGCCATTTGGATGATTTGATGATTAATTCTTTACATAGCAACCCAGTCTTTTCCTCTCGTCGTGCCCAGTTGATGCGATACGTTCCATCTACGGCTGTTTATGACCAAACGGCCCCCCCAGCAGATAAGTACACACTTGGAACAGATTTCGTAGAGGCAGTAGAACGTGGTATTGCTTTCTATGGGTATGGCGATTCGAGTCCCGAAGCCGAGTTTGTGCGACTGGCGCGGAACCCCAATCTCTTCAAAGAGTCATTTGAGAGACTCAAGGTTTACGTAAATGGCATAAATGCGCATATGAAGACGTCTGAGGGTGTCTTGGACTACATGAGAGTCGCTGAAACTCGGAGGCGGATGTTCAGGCCGCCACCAAAATCTCGCAGGCCGAACCATCCGCTGGCAGAGTTTGAGCTTACTCTGCCATATGCTCAGAAGATGGATCCGAAGTTTGTGGAGTCTTGGGCTATGAAACCGGACGGCACAGTTGAGAATGTGACGAGTGCGCAGAGTGTGTGGCATCCGAGGGATACCCAGGCGCACTTCATTGCCTCGGGGTGTCCGTTCTCTCAGGGGGTCTAGTTAGACCGATACATTACTTTGCTTATATCAGATTGAATAATATGACTGAATTTGGTGAATGAGGGGAATGCATATGCACTGTTTTTTTTTGCTAATCACTTGCGGCAATGCAACTTGAACGAAGTGGTTGCCACACCTCATGGCGGCCGCCCCTGAGGCCATCCTATGCCGAAGCCAGCCAGCCAGCCAGCCAGCCAGCCATTGACAATATCAACATGGTATACCCGGAAAGAACACTGAGTCAATAGCAAGCTGAAAGCTATTTATACATTTTTTGAACCCATTGGATCTTCTGTGAGAGGAATAACTGAATGAGGGGAAATAATGTATCAGGTGGCTGTAGTCCAGCCAGCCATGGATCGGAGCGTGTTGCTGTTTTCGATTGTCACCTCTGTATGATCTGTATTTATAATGGAACAGAAATCCTGGCTTCTAAATCTTTCCTACATGAAAATAATAAGTAAGATAAGGGAAAGAAACATATTCGTTACTATTGTTTTACTTTTGCATATCATCAAACTGAACATGGTGCATAGTATACCAGCTGTTGAAAGTCAAGGGCTGACAAGACTAACTTCTCATAGGGCGGAGACACTTCAACGTATTATCTTCATGACTCTTAAGGTCTTTGCTCTAGTTGATAAAAATATACTGACTTCCACTTTCAAATAGCGGCTGGACTAATCTGCATTATGCCGCGGCGCATGGGGAATCAGACCGAGACGGCATCCGCCGTGCCCTTGCAGCAGGATGTGCCCTTGAAGCAAAGACATCAGATGGCCAAACTGCGCTTCACAAGGCCGTGAAGTTCGGGTCAGAGCACGCTGTCAAAGCACTTATAAGTGCTGGGGCGAATCTTGAGGCTGTTGATGAAAACACTCAGACGCCGTTGCACCTAGCCGCATGCTACGACACCGTCGCGGAGCCGCTTCTCAAAGCCGGAGCCAACAAGGAAGCACTTGACTACTGGAAATGGACTCCGGTCTTTTGGGCCACCTACCGTGACTACGACCGCATCTTCATCCACCTCCGTGACCACGGAGCACGCACTTTAGATATCAAAGACGACAAGGGCATGACCCTCCTCCACTGGACAGGCCGTTCTGGAAGTCCCAAGATTTGCCGCCTCCTTCTGGACTCGTGCCGTACGATTCACATTGAAGCGCGTGACACGTGGAACTGGACGCCTATTTTATGGGCGGCCTACCATGATAAAGGGGATGTGGTGGAGATGCTGGCTGACTTTGATGCGAATAAGAATGTGACAGACTCGGATGGCATGACGCCGTTGATGTGGGCAGCCAAGGCGGGACAGGTGAATGGGGTGAAGGCGTTGCTGAAGAGGCATGCGAAGAAAGATTTGAGGGATCACCAGGGAAAGACGGCGAGGGATTGGGCGTCTACTAGTGAGATTAAGAAGCTGCTGGAATAGTTGAGGAGTTGAAGTGTAGGGGAGATGTGTCTGGTGGGTAGGTGGCGATTCAGGTGCCGTACTTGAGCTATCGTCGCGAGCTTCTCGAATTATAGTCTAGCTCACTGGAATAAATTTAGTTGGGGAATCAACCTTATATGATGTCCTTGTAGGTATTAGCTGTATTGTCTATTACAAGATGAATTGAGGAGTGGTTGCAATGAGATTTGTGAACAGCATGGTTATCCGAACTGCGGTGTAAGACGTTACAAAGTCCAATACGAAATACGACACGCAGGCAACCATACGAAAATGAGTGAAATAAAGCTTTTAATGCATTGCAAAAAAAAAAAAAAAAATAGATCATTGCAAGCCATATAGTAGGGTGTTGCTGATCCCATCTTACACATTCGCCGCATGAGGTATGAGAGAAGGTCAGTTATGAGTGACCACGACATGATTTACTAACAAAGTTGAGAAACGACTATAGATCTGAAGGCGCGGCATTCGAATCAGCTTCTGATAGACTAGGGCCAAGTCAGCTAGAAGAAAACACTTTAGCTGTAAGGCGATCCAGCTGGCCTTAGCCTCGGTGAGTTGACTCATCTCAACTTGGCCCGTGATAGAACTAGCACTTTAAAGCTATCTTTAAAGCTCACAACCTAGCCCACAGCCTAATACTTTCAAATCAATTTAAACAGCGTAAGAAAGTTTGAAGAATAAAATCAACGGTGACAAAAAATGGAATCTTCACCACCACTCCATCTCGAGAGCGCCACTCTACCACTCCGCAACCTCCCTACCAATTGCTTCCTCGTCCACGCCACGAACTGCATCGCAACCTGGGGCGCAGGCATCGCCGCCGAACTCGCAGAAATATTCCCAGCCGCCTGCTCAGAGTACAAGAAATTCTGCAACGCGGCCAAACCCACCGCTGCGACGAGATGGCCGCCACGTTCATTGGCGGGCAAGTGTCTCGTCATTCCGCCTCAGAAGGCTGATGTGGACGCCGGAGTGCCGAGGGTATACATTGTCTGTCTATTTACAAGTTATGGGTTTGGCAAGCCGAATGGTGCGACGGGCAAGCCGGGAAGAGATGGGCCGGCCGAGATCTTGCAGCAGACGGCTATGAGTTTGAAGGCGTTTCGAGAGCAGCTGGCCCAGCTGGAGGGATTAGATGAGGGTGATGCGGATGTGGTGATCTACTCGCCTATGTTTAACTCGGGCGCTTTCCAAGTGCCATGGGAGAGAACAGCAGCGCTTATCACGGAAGGATTTGATGGCTGGGAAGGGCGTTGGATAGTTTTGGCACCGCCAAGTGGATGAAAGTAAGATGCATGGTCTGTGTTCTGCCTGACATGTAATATGATGATGATACACATTGATTCACATAGGGCAGCATAGTACGTTCTATACTCGAGTAATAGATATTTCCGTCCTATCGTAATGCCAATGCTTAGGCGGAAGTAATTCTCCCAATCCTCTCCATACAAGCGGGGTGCTTCTTCCACAAATGTGAGAACAAGTCCATGGCAATCATGATACAATCAGCCTCGTTTTGGCCGTACATAAAACAAAAGTAATATATTCTGCTTCATTTGCGGTCCCTTGCCAGCCCATGTTGGTACACGCACCAAGTTGCAATGCCGTTACGAAACATCCATCATAGCGATGAGGGGATATAAAACTTTGCCAACATAGAGAGGCAAAAAGTCCAGGACATGAAAGGCTATATATATATATATATATTATATAGGAAGCCAAAACAGAACCTCACTGAACCCGTGATTCTGCATTTATGGTCTGGCAAGGTCAGCACTAGTATGTAAGGCTGTTTATAAAATATAGCGCTGTGGACCCCTTTAAGCACTGCACTTGCGCTTGCGCTTGCTGCCTTGCCGCCGTCCCTGACGAAGATGAGGTGGGGCCATGCCCACTGAATTCTAAGCTGCGGCGGCCTGGGCTGGGGGCGAGAGAAGACCCCCCACAGACGCTAAAATGCAGTGAATGAGGTTCGGTTACTTTCGGATAATGAGAATGCCGGATATAATTTTATTACCCCCTCCCTGGAACTAAGAGAAGGCCCTCCCCAGAGGCTAAAAATGCAGTATAAGCCTCATTTTTCAGGCTATTCTCTAGACAATGTTTATCATATATGGGTAGGAGGTGTTACCAAAGTCCTTGGCTAGCCCATCCGAATCCTACGTCTGGAAAGCTATCATATCTTTCTGGCGCAAGTCTCTCTTAGAGAGTATACCGAAACTCTGATAGGCCATGAATAATCATTTCACCGCGATCAGCCTGCTTGTTAAGGTGATGGAACCTCCAGCTCATCATTGCCGTCACGATGCTGGTGAGTACTGTGCAGCTAGTAAAAGTAGTTAGCACTCAGCTGTAGATGAACACCTCTTCTTTTTTCTAATCCGCAGAAATTGTTTCTTGACTTACACGATACAGGCAACCATCCCAGGCAAGTAACGTGGTGCATCTTGAGTCCGGAAGATGAGACTACCAGAAATACCGCCAATCGCCCCAAATGTGGTCAACATGGCAGAGCAGAATGCGCGCTCCCACTGCCCGCGGATATTATTGTGCTACAGAATATAGGCGTAAGAATAATTTTGGCATACAGTTAACAGCAGCATTGCTTACCTGAAAAGCCATCAGAGCTGGGATGTTGGCATTGACACCAGCTATCGCTACAAAGACTCCAAAATACTGGACCGCCGGGTTCGGATGGAACGCCATGATTGGCAGACCGATGATGCTAATCAGTGAATTGACTTGGATAATGAGACCTCGTTTCCTGTAGCGGTCTCCAGCCCAAGATCCTGCATACATAACTAGAGCTGCGACCGCGTAAGGTGGAGAGCCGAGGCATTGTGCAACTGCCACGCTGAATCCCAGTTTCTGTGTGAGAATGACTGGCAGGAAGAATGCAAAGGCAAAGGAGACGGTTGTTGCAAGACTTGATGAAGAAGACAAAATGTTAGAAATGTGCTTCCCTGACGCTGCTAGACCCAATCATTGACCACTCACTCGTCTACTTACAAAAAGTTGAATGCAAATCCCCAGACATCTAAACTCATGGCAGGCTTCAAAAATGCAGACATTGTAAAGGGTTCGACTTCAATGTCTCCCCGATCAGCATCCAGTTTGTTGATGACAGACTTGCACTCGTCAATTGTCAAGAATCGCGTGGATGGCTTCCTGACTTCTTCGTCTGGGAACTTGACCAGGACGAGTAGCGAAAAGATTCCTACAACGCATGTAATGACACCTTCGAGAATGAATATCCTAAATTAATATCGCATTAGTGATATTGTTCATATTTTTTTCGGTCACAGGGTCTTAAAGAACGAACGAACGAACCAGCGCCAGCCACGAAGACCGCCTTTGCCCTCAAGTTGCATCAATCCATATGCCAGGATACCAGATAGCGAGGCCAACAGACATCCTGTAAGATGGAAAATGGAAAACCGAATTGCAATCTCAACTATAATACATCCTATCAGCTCAGATACAACTTCCTAGAATGTAAATGTGTCTCACATCGAGTGTACCATGTTGACAAGAGGTAGAATGCGCCAGGGAAGAAGCCTGCCTCTAAAAGCCCCAATATGACTCTCAATGGTATCATAACACGCCAATCATGGACAAACCCAAACCCAATGAGGACAACACCCCAAGCAAAACACAGCCCGGAAAGAAAATACCGAGGCCCAATCTTTCGGCAGAATATAGTCATTATCGGCTGAACAACCGCAGATGCTATGAAGAAACTCAATGTGATGATGTTGTAGCCATAACCCCGGGTCAGATGCAAGTCGACCAGCATGCCGGCAATGGCTGCATTGGCGGTATTCTTCTTGTCCATCAACGAGATGCCGTATATGAGGCTAAGAGCAGGCAGGAGTCTCCAATCAATGCGTCGCCTGATGCTCGACATTCTTCGTGCGGCCAGATCGGTGTTGATCTCCGTCTCACTGGTGATATCACCATCGTCAACAAAATCGACATGACTTTTATTTTCGGACATTTCTATGGTTCTCGATTATTGATTGACGTGATGGAAAATAAAACATCAAAGTTGCCAATGTACACGTTAGGTTTATGAAGAATTGAGATGACTGACCACTTTTGCACGTCAACTCCATCGTTCTAGTTACCAACGAACCAAAGACACGAGCACTTGATAAATAAAGGAGGATTTAGTGCTAAAGGCCGAACCTGGAGTCTGGGGAATCACGCAACTCAAGACTAAAGCAACCCAATTCAGCCTTCCACCGGAACAAGCTCATTTCCTATTGGTTGGTCGATCACGGATGTGCTGTGTGGGGTCACATCAATATACTAATAAGATGCCGGACTGTCGGCGGACTCAACAGCGGGGGAAAAGGTTGCGTGCTGAGAAGTGAGCTTACAAATAGTATTCTTCCTTATTCACATAAAGATCAAAGCCTGTGGTCGAGGCTTCTGAGCTAAAGGTGAGGGAGCCTCCGAGAAATGGACATGTTGCACCCCACCGAAGCTGCTTTCACGCTCCCACCGGATCGATCCTAGTTTCATCGGCCAAAGTATCGAGTCTTTTTGACTATATTAACCAGACCAATATGCTAACAAATTTGCAACTCCAAATTTGACTGCATATTGGTCGGCATTGCATACTTCACAACATTATTATCCTACCTGCGCACTACGAGAATAGCCCCCCTCTTGCTGCCCAGTCAGTCGAAACAGAACTCGAGCATGGCGAGCGACAGCCTAGAACCCTCATTTGAGGACACTCAGGACTCTGAGAATGCCAACCGTGGATTCATTGCAAAACTTGATCCATGCGTCATCAAGGATGCCACTGGGCGTCCCGTGTGGAATAATGATGCCTATTCCTTTTTAGAAGGAGAGTGCCCGCCAACCGCAAACCCCAAACTATGGCGGCATAGTAGGCTTTCAGCAACCCAGGGCCTCTTTGAAGTCACATCTGGCGTCTATCAGGTTCGAGGGCTTGACATTTCCAACATGACCATTATAGAAGGGCAAAGCGGTCTCATAATCGTTGACCCGTTGACATCCATTGAGTGCGCACGAACAGCGTTGGATCTCTACCGCAAGAATCGGCCGGGATCAGAAAGCCTACCTGTTGTGGCCGTCATCTATTCGCACTCACACTCGGACCATTACGACGGAGCGCTTGGGGTTCTGCCAGAGCCATACACTGGCGTTCGTATCATTGCACCACGGGGGTTCATCGAAGAAGCAACTAGCGAGAATGTTGAATGCGGTCCAGCTATGCGACGACGTGCCCGCTACATGTATGGCACGCACCTCCCCAAGGCGCCGGATGGTCAGATAGGATGCGGAATCGGTACATGCGTCTCGGTTGGCTCAGGCCAGCTGATTCCTCCGAACACGTTGGTTACACAACCTGACGAAGAAATGGAGATTGATGGAGTCAAATTCATCTTTCAAATGGTTTCTGGTACTGAAGCGCCGTCTGAATTCAACTTTTACCTACCGGACAAGGAGGCCTTGTACATCAGCGAATGTGCCACCCATACTTTGCACAATATCATCACGCTGAGGGGAGCTCTCGTCCGAGACGCCAAGGCATGGTATAAATACCTCGACGATACAGTCGAAAAATACTGTCGGCGCTCAAAGGTGCTCTTTGCTGGGCATCATTGGCCAACGTGGGGGACGGACGAGATTGTGGCTCTTGTCTCTGAACAGAGTGACCTCTATGAGTATCTCCACAACGAAACAGTCCGGCTTCTCAATAGAGGCTTAAACGGCTCTGAGATTGCCGAGATAATAAAACTGCCTCCAAAGTTGCAGCGCGCCTGGCACGCACAGGACTTTTACGGCTCCGCCAGTCACAACGTCAAGGGCATATATCAGCGATACATGACCTGGTTTGACGGAAACCCAGCCTCGTTATGGCCGCACCCACCATCAGAACTGGGTAGACGCTATGTAGAATGCTTTGGAGGCATAGGATCCCTAGTTGAAAAAGCCAACCAGTTTGTTAAGGCTGGCGATCTCCGATTTGCTGCGACGCTCCTAGACCACGCTGTCAAGGCTGATCCGACAAACGTCGAAGCAAAAATGGCACTAGCCAACGTTTTCGAGAGACTGGGACATGGCGCAGTGAATTCCACTTGGCGCAACTTTTATCTCACCGGAGCCATGGACTTGAGGTCAGGGTCTCCTGCTCTCCCTCAATTATCTGTTTTGGTTTTGAACCCTCTAGCGGAAATGGAGCAATGGTTGGATATCTTGTCGATTAGAATGAATGGCCCCGAGGCAGCCAAACAAGATGAGCCTCTCATTCTTTTCCTCCGCGATACTGAGAAGAATATTGCCTGGAGGTTGAGGGTGAGAAATGGAGTTCTTGCTTATAGAGAATTGACCGATAGGAGCAAAGAGACGCCATCAAGTCTCGTAGTTGCTGCGTCAAAAGAGGAATTGCGACAGGTATTGCTAGGCAATGTGGAATTGGCCAGATCTAAAGCAATCAGGGGCAACTGCAATGCTTTGTACAAGTTGCTCGAGCTCTGTGAAATCAGTATGAAGCCAGATGTCGGAGCTGCACATAAGCTATGAATGAAGGGTTACATGTCTGGCGCTTTTCTCCGGCTTTTATATCGTTTTCGGGCCCTAGCTATGTGGACTAAGGCTTGGCTTGTCCATCTTTGTAATATAGAGAATATATATAAGAAGAAAAAACAAAATCTAGTGTTGTCGCCTAAACATGGAAGCATGCGCGTAGAAAACGGAGGTGCTTCAATTGTAGCTGTTCGGTGATCGCGGTTGATGTATGGAGTTTGTAGCTTGCAGGGCGTGTTCCCTAAATACATGTACACCCACCTAAATATCGCCCAAAAGCACGTCACCGCAACTACTTCCGAGGTTCTCCGCATTAAACATCAGTGATACGCTGTGAACGCAACTCAGCTTCTCTCCCAACATGTTACTGTTAGCTCTTTCAATCTATGCATGGCCTGGGGGATTCATCGAAATTTCAATTCAGTAGCTCAACTGGAAAAGAAAAAGAAAAAAAAAAGGACATGCGGCGCGGTCGAGTTCGAAGCGCCTGCAAACGTTGTCGACAACAGAAACTAAGAGTCAGCAGCCTCTCTTTCTATTCCTTCGTATTCACAAGTCGAGGTATTCAGTGCGCCTGAGAGCGAAGCTAATGTGAGCCCTGCAGTGTGACCCTGAGCTGCCCTGCCAGCTGTGTCGTCGCTCCGGGGTGGAATGTGTCCCATCAACGCTGCTTGGTGATGCGAGGTAAGACACACGCCGCATTGCCTAAGAAGCAAGGGTTTGATCACAGCTGAGCTCTCTTCGTTTTGTTCGATGTTTTCTTAGAAAGCGGAAATTGCGGAGATCAACTCCTTCAGGCAGCACAACCGCAGGATGGATCCCTTCACCTGTATCTGCAGGTCAAGCCGCAAATGGCGACGACCGATCGAGCATGTCGCCTCCAGCTGCAATAGACCAGGAGTATCAGGGACACGCTCCTACATTCAAGATTGCAGAAAAGGTAATTCATAACAGGAAATCCTCAGCCACTGCGTGAAGAATATTAATAGCACTAATAGATATTCGAAGGCCATCAACTGCATTCGCCCGCTACAGCACAGACAGATGCTCTACCGGGAAACATGTCGCACAAAAGGGGGCATTTACAAATCTTGACGATCGAGGAGGCTGTTGGATTTGAGCTTCCCTCGCATCTGATCATACATGATCTGGTGAATGCCTACTTCAAGGCCGTGCAATGGTACTTGCCGATTCTACACGAAACAGGATTCCGGAATCGCTTGGATACGATGCTTGAGTCAAATCACTGTACAGACAACGACCGTCCCTTTTTAATGCTTTTTCTCATTGTCCTGGCTATCGGTGCCCAATTCTATCCTGTGGAATTCATCGATCCTCCCTCATCCCATATTGACCTCTTTGCGCTGAAGAAGCGCTTGATATTCACCATTGAAACGAACTATTTGTCCACGTTTGATGACAGCGACCTTGACTGGACGATATTTAATGTATTGCTATCCTCTTATTATATGATGTCTCGACAGCCGAGACGATCTTTTGTGATACTTGGCTCTGCCATTCGAACAGCACAGAATATGCGACTTGACAGGGAGGAGACTTGGGACAAAGCAAGCGCCTCGACTTTTGAGAGTCGTCGGCGAGTCTGGTGGGCACTATTTTGCGTCGACAGGTGAGACATAATCATCCCGCAGCTAATACATCATGCTATGAAAGGAGACTTTCTCATACGTCCTCCACAGACACGCCACCATTATATCTGGCAAGGCTCCTATGATAACATATTCGTTTAACGTCAAGATGCCCTCTCATGGTGATTTAGAATTTGGTTCAATAGATTCAGAAACTGGCGGACAAGGCCAAGATGCCCATCGCACAGGGAAAACGGTCACAAACTCGTTCTACCGACTTCGATATTCGCTTTACCAGATTTCTTCGTCCCTTACGGACGATATGTTTCACAATAAGAGGAAATCACTTGAGGCTGCATTCGCCCATTCTATGAGGGTGAATCAGGAGCTGCAGGCCTGGAGACAAAGCCTTCCTCCTGAACTACGACTTATGACCTACCATGGTCACGCAACCCATGACGTAGACAATCCGACTACCAACTTATTCCAGATGCAGGCTCTTTCTCTCCAAATCACTTCAGACAACATCGAGCTCATGCTTTTCCGCCCTCTCATTGACTTCAACGTCGTTTCAAAAAGTTCAGAAGGGGGAAATCCTCCATCGGAGACACACGAGAGTAACATCAAGCGAATCAGTCAGAGCAGATGCTGGGACGCCGCGAAGCGAACATCCGCGATTGACGAATACCCACACGCCTTACGACCAATGAGCCGCACACCAGCCATAACTCATTTGGGGGTCCAATGCTTCACAGCTGGAGTAATGCTCGGAACGTTTGCTTTGTCGAACCCATCGTCTGACCAGGCTCAAGATTGTAAAAGAAGATTAGCGAGGATGATCAGAGTGCCGGATCGCTTTGGGTTTCCCGATAACCCAGTGTGGAATCAAAGCGCACAGATTTTGAGGGAGTTTTTGAGATTGATCGGACAGGAAGAGGTGAGATACTTGCTGACTGCAGAACCACCGGATGCGCGGCAAACCCAGTCGTCGGCTTTGGTTGGCATCGAAACTCCTGAAGCTAGGGATAAGCATCATAGCGTTGGTCAAAGGGGTGCATCCTCTGCGGTGCCGGGATATGAAAGAGGCGTAAGTAATACACCATATCCAGTAGTAGATCAGCAAACCCCAGAAGGCATCTTTCAAGAGAGTGCAGTCTTCCCAGATGGCGATGACTTCAACCCAATGTTCGATAGTCTAGCAACAGCTATTCACTCCATGCAGCAATGTGAGCCACCTATCACCCCTGCTTACATCGCTCAATCAACACAGCTAACGGCATATCAGTCATGCATGGAAACAAGCCAATTTCTGAGCTTCCCAATGCTAGTGACGAGTTTGATGCATGGCAAGCGTCGTCAAATAGCAATTCTACCAGCACGTTGGAACTCGAAACCACCGATCCGGGGCTCTTCTCCCTGGGAATGGATATGCCATGGCAGACATGGATTTGGGATTACAACACGTATTCCTAATGTATACTGAGATGTATCCATCTATCTTTCTTTCTATCTATCTATCACATTCATATCTGGTAGTCTCCTTCAACTAGGCTACTATTTAGCCACTAATCCCGCCTTGAATTACACAAAAGACGTAATTGAAGGGTTTCGGACTGCTGTAGCTGTACACCTACAAACATATCATATATATATATAAGTGAATATACATATGAAACAACTACGTCCCCACCATCACACAACAACAATATCAGTTATAAGTGTCTTCAGCCGATAAATCAAGTAATTGTAAGCAAGCTCCCGTGAGAAAAGGGGGGGGGGGTTGAATCACCGTCCCGTAGCGGGAATGAATTGCTGACACAAAAATGACAAACCTGCGTTTCAGTGCTCTAACTGGTGAAAGGAAAGCCATCTACAGTCCTCACCACAGAGACATAAAGATCTCCAAGTTCGCTACGACCCTATAATACGTCATCACCATCATCATCACATATATGCCCCTCAAACTCCAGCATCATGTTTATTTTGATCAATCGCCAACTCCAAAAACCCAACAAACAAACGCATCACCATGGCCGACAAAACACCAAACGCCACCACCACCACCACCCCTCCATTACTAGACCTCACCATCGACAACATCACCGACAATGTAATTCGCATCAACTCCCAGGGCGACAATGCTCGCCTCAAGTACGTTATGGAGCGCCTAGTCACGCATCTACATGACTTTGCTCGTGAGACGCGATTAAGCATGCATGAATGGCGGGCTGCTATTCAGTTTTTGACTCGGACAGGACAGATCAGCAGTGATGTGCGACAGGTAGGTGTAGATGAAGCTACGTATTATTACTTTCTTCTTCTTCTTCTTCTTCTTCTTCTGTGCTCTAGGACTCATATATCGTTTCCTCCAATTTTCTTTGCTTTGCTTTACTCAAGCGAACTGGGTGACAACATATCGTAATATTAACAAATACCTAGGAATTCATTCTCCTCTCAGATATCCTAGGGCTATCCCTACTCGTCGACTCGATCGACCACCCCAAACCCCCCAACTGCACTGAGGGATCCGTCCTCGGTCCCTTCCACACCCATGACGCACCTGAACTTCCCTCCGGCTCATCCATAAGCTCAGACCAGAAAGGCGAGCCGCTATTAGCAATTTGCACGGTCAGCGACTCTTCCGCCCGTCCAATTCCCAATGTCAAAGTTGATATTTGGGAAACGGATTCATCTGGCCATTATGACGTTCAGTATGAAACCCGACAGGCCCCAAGCGAGAGATGCGTCATGAAGAGCGACGCGGGCGGCAAATTCTGGTTCACGGCCATCAAGCCTGTGAGCTATCCCATTCCCAATGACGGTCCTGTCGGGCAGCTCCTCGAACTACTTCGACGCCACTGCTGGCGACCAGCCCACATGCATTTCATGTTTGACAAAGAGGGCTTTGATCATGTGATAACGTAGGTCTCTTCTTTGGGTACTGCGAGGAGGGTGGTAGATATATATATTTTTCTAACTCTGGATAACAGCACGCTATTTCTCCGTGGTGATCCATATGAAACCTCTGATGTCGTATTTGGCGTAAAAAGAAGCTTGATTATTGATCTGGGTAGAGTAGACAAGGAGACCGCCGCAGAATACGGAGTAGCTGAAGGCACGCTCCTGTTGAAGCATGATTTTGTCCTGGCTAGTTCAGAAGAGACGGACGAGCTGCGTGACAAGAACGCAATGGATGCGATGAAACGGCTGGGGCTGAAGACAAAGTTGCTGGATCATCTGCCGGTTCCAGACTTGGACTAATATGACCTGACCTATTCAATGCCCGCGGGGACCGCTCTTGACTAATTTTGCCACATTTTCGTAGTACGCCTGAACACCGCCATACTTTTCTAGTAGAGGTGTAATGTCAACATCATTCAGTAGTTCCTTGTTGCGTCGTCTTCCAATGAGGCATGTGTTTCTTGTGCTGGGAATGCGCAACATCTCTGTTTCTGCTTCCCAGCCACAGTCTTCCGCAATCTGAGAGACCCAATCAACAAGTGAGGCATATGTAGACTTTGGCTTTGACTTGTCGCGCGGCGGAGGTGCCCGAAACTTTTCGCCAGTCAGTTTGTGACTGCAGCACGGGATCATGATGAAAGGGCACTGAGATAGTGCTGCGAGAATAGGCGTCCACGGTGTAAGTTCGTCTGCATGGTTCGATACGATGAACACGCCAGGTGGGAATTTTCCATCATGGATATCGTCAGGATTGATTTGTTTCTGAAGGTCTGAAGTTGTTGCGGAACTGGGGATGAAACTTGGTAGTAGAAGGCGCTCCTCCAGAGACATGCCTGAACAAGTTGTATCGTCCAAAGTTTTATATTGAGCCCATGACTTGCGTTCTCTAGCATCAAACCCCCAGCCTTGATATCCTTCTTGGTTCAGAATGAATACAAGCAAACCGTTGCCACAGCCTATATCCACAAACCCCGGGAATTCAGTTTCTTTCTTAGGATACATGTCATGCCAGAGCTCAATGAGAAATGCTGCAATGCCTAGATCCTCAAACACATGCTTTGTGGGATCTGTCTTTTCAGCCCAAGTTTCAACAAGCTGCGCTGCGTATTTATTCTTCAGCTGCGCATAACGACCCTGGAATCTCTGCTGAGGAATAACAACATCGTGGTGGACTCTCTTGACATATCCGTCCACGGCACCATGGCCATGCTTGTGAATGATTTCCAGAAGATGATATGCCGTCCTCTGTAGTTTCTTTTCACTGAGTGGGTGTTGAGGGTACGGAAGGAAATGTATGGAAATCGAGCCACTCTCCGTGGAAGGGTTCCATTCATGCAAATGAGCAATGCTCTGGACCTTGGGATGGTAGAAGGGGATGTCATCGGCAGAGGACGTGTGTGGTGTGTAAATGACAAGGGTCACATGGGATGTCGGTGACGCCTCTGAACCGTAAAACAAACATGTCTGTTCCATGGGCTTGTCCCTTCTTTCGTTTCTGGGAATCAACCTTCGCACGAGAGTCCGCTGACGAGCCATACCGACTATCTCGCTGATGATTGGGCTGCTTTTGGAATCCACGTCAGAGGCCGTCTCCTTGTTTTCTTGACTGTCATGCAGTATGTCGGCGCGAAATAACCAGCTTGAGTTAAGGTTGGGATTCTTGATCAGATTCATCATCCTTTCGGTGAAAATTGGCGGGCCAAACGTGCAAGGGTGGCTATACAGCGGTGCCCAGTGACCGGCGCCAGCAACATCTTTGAAGAAAGGCTGAGATCCGCGTGGGATCTCTGTTGGCTCAAACTTCATAGCCCTGGTATCCTAGTCTCGGGAGCGACGTCTAGCCCAAGAATGGGCTTTGTTTGTGATGAGACTTTGTCCTCTTGAGTGTCGTGACTTGGGTTTTTTTGTGCCCCTCCATGATAAGCTATCAGAGTGCAGTTGTGCAGCAGCAAGTATAGTAGACTTCAGTAGACTTCAGCTCCCTCAGAGAGTCATGTCTCAGAGGGTTATGCGGAACATGCAAAGACTCCAGGGCTATTGATTCGAGACGGAATGAAATGCACATCCACACCGAGAAATTTGTTTGCTCTGCACAGAGTAGTTGTCCCATCATCTACCGAACTTAGTCCTGCTGTGCCACGATAAGGAGACCGGGCAACCGGGGAACCGCTATCAGACGCGCATAATACCCTACAGCTCAAAAATGGATCCGACACCTGCTGTGCGACTGTGACAAAGAAGCGTCAATATCGGAAGCTAGTGCATATCCGGCCGGAAGCCTCCATGCAATAAATGATGCACACGGAGTAGTAGATGCGGAGAGACTTGCCGCGAGGCGACGGCAGAGAGTTTAGCGGTGGCGAGATGCATTGAAACCATCATGGATGGGTGACGATAACCGCGTGAGTTGTCCGCTGCCGGAGCCTTAACGCCAAGCCAGGCGCGATCCAGTGTAACCCAAGAAGAAAAGGCAGACAAGGCGCAATATGCATTTGGATGCAGGCAATTTGTCAAGGGAATGCGGTGATAGCAGGAGAACAGTCAGGCTATGCAGCCACATCGATTTCTCGTCAGCCTCCTTGATTTGAGACCAGTCGCGCCTACCTAGGTACCTACCTGGTACTCTGTAATGTACGCACATGTACTCCGTACTCCCGTATTTGCTTCTGTACTATCAGCCGCATGACGTTGCGGCTGCTGAACTATTTATTACATCATAATAGCGCCACAGTTTGATTTTTTCTTTTTTTCTTTTTTTTTTTTTTTTTCTTGGGATATTCGTCATTTCTAAAATTATAATTGAACGAACGGATGGAAGGCAACGTCTTTGGGAGGAGTACCTAGGTAGGGAGCAAGCAATCTGGAATGGACAGCACGGCAGGGCAGGTGGCGAGAAGCGCGTCTCCTAGCTTAAAAAAATAGGAGAAGAAGCCCAGCATACAGCTGAGACACTGTCGGTCGAGATGGCGGTGTGTGTGGCTGCTTGGCCACCACCAGTACATATTACATGGTACTCACTCTGGGGTGGGAGGTCAGCCTGCAGAGCAGTACGCATCCGTGACTGAGCTCTCCCGCTCCAGGGCTCCAGGCTAGTCACAGCGGGGGCGGCCACTGAGAGCACCGCTAACTTCAGCGAGAGAGAGTGTGTGTGTGTGCACTGGCCGTGTCTCCTCGTTTGTACGGGGGTTGGGGGGGCACAGAGTGAGTGAGTGAGTGAGTGGGTGAGTACAATCCATCATTGATATCCTGTCACGTTACTAAGCTGGTAAGCTAGGCTGGCAATGGCTGGGGAGGCAAACCACCACCACCACCACCACCACCGCTGCAGCCTGAATCCCAAGGCACACACAGCCCAGTCATTTTTCTGGTCGGCTGAGTGGAGAAACACCGCCCACCTTTGGCCACCTGCCTGCCCCTCCCTCCCTTTTGCTGCTTTTGTTTTCCCCTCGTCCAACAGTTGTTTGTGCATTTGAACTTACATCCTTTCAATCACCCTTCTTCTCCTTTCCATCCCCTTCGTGAATCACCCTCCTCGCGAAGCTTCATCCTCCACGTCGTAACACGCTTACGCTTAAAAGCCGCACACAAGAAGGCCCTCAACAACCTCCGTCTCTGCGCCAAACCTTTGTCACTGACAGACAAGCCTCCCGCCGACACTCTCGCACAACACCCCCCCCTTCACAACAAACAAACGACGCAGATAGACCGCCGCTTCTTTTCGGCCGCCGGTCTTTCAGCCTCCTCTCCTCCTACAAACCCTTTTCCCCAAGTCACCCCGGAACATCCGAGTTTATGTCCATCGAAAATCTCAAGACCTTCGGTTCGTGTCCCCGGTTTGCGCTTGCTGTCCTTCTGTCCTCTCTTGGTCGTATCGACCCGCTGCAAAACCCCCCTCTCCAAGTCCTGCAGACGAAAGCCCATACATGCCCTTCCAGAGGAACTTTATAATACTCTGCAGCATCGTTGGAATTGTTGTTATTTTCGCTGTAAAATAAATTGCTAATCTAACAAACTATAGACCCCTTCGCCGAAGCCGACGACGACACCGGTGACGTCAAAAAGGTCGAGAATCACATCCATATACGTATCCAACGTACGTGTTTGCTCCTGCTTGTCAACGCTTCTTTTTCTAGACTTTCCGTTGGCATTCCCGACCTTTTTTTTTCTGCGCTCCCCCTGTGTATCCGTCAAATCATATTTTGCTCTCGCTTTTGACTCGCATCCACCTACTGACAGTATTTCATAGAGCGTAATGGTCGCAAGTCTCTGACCACGGTCACCGGTCTTCCTGTAAAGTTTGACCTAGGCAAAATTCTCACCTTCTTCAGGAAGGAGTTTGGTATGTCTTTGGCATCTCCCCCCCTCTTATTTTGACTAAACTAATACATTCGCAGCCTGCAATGGCAACAAGGTCAATGATGACAAGGTGGGCGAGGTGATTCAGCTCCAAGGAGACCAACGCAAGAAGGTCTTGGATTTCCTCGTTGACAAGAAGAACGGTCTTGGTCTCAATCCCGACAACATTACTGTTCACGGTGCCTAAGCCTGCACCACGCGCCGCCGCCCTTCCAGCGACTTGGCTTCACAGCATGCTGGGGATGGGGGTGTTGGTACGAGGTGGCCAAGACAGGTCAAACAACCGTTGTTAGACGCATCTCCCGCAGTCTTCAACCGCCTACTGGCGCTGTCCCTACCTCGAACGACCTAGTACGACGAGCCTGTCTCCCGGCAAAGTGGGAAGCAGTAGTTTTGGAAGGTCTAGCTGGAAGCTTCGAAAGATGAATTACTGGCTTGAGTTACTGGCTCATGGTTACTCTTCAAGAGAGTGGGCTCCATGTATCGCTATAAGTTGCGGCGCAAGTTTTACTGGCAGAGATACCGCGTGGCCTGAGGGTCACTCCTTTATAATTTTTTGCTTCTTTGGGGTCTTATTGTAGGACAGCCTTGGCTGTAGTCTAGGGCAATGAAATACGATGACAAAGGAACCTTTGATCCAAACGATTCGAGTTCTTGATTTGTAGCAAAACTCCGTGACGCCAATGCCCATATCCTTGATAGGTGCGCAGCTCCCAAATTGCATGCACCACCGTATCCAACGGTGCGAGACCAGGTAAACAGATGGCAACAAGATTTCACTATTTGTACCGTGTTGTCTGCCAGAAAAAGCCTAATACCATTATATACTATATATGGTTTATACACCTCGGTCATGATGGATTGTTGCGACTCGATTCAGCATATTCATTTACGAGGCCCCTGACGTGAAAAAAGAAACGCTGGCCTTCTTGCCAAAGACGGCGACCCTTGGTCACCAAAGGCATGGCAGGGTAGTCAGGCTGATAAGACTGCATGTGGGCCAGCAAAACGACCATGGTAACGTAGCTGGCAATGGAGAAGACGTTGACAGATGTTGATGTCTCTTTGCGGATATTGATCTTTTGGTGTGTGATGTGGTAGCATACGGTCAGGGTCTGTGTAATTGGGTTAGTTTGTCCGTCATGATTAGGGGGGGGCAAGTAAATATGGGGGTTTAGTTTACAGTTGCTATGCCTACCCAGCCGGGGAGCAATAGACGGGGGTCTTGGAAACCGCCGGTGATGGAGAGAACGGAGAGTGTGAGGTAGGCGTTGACGGCGTTGATGGAGAGGAGGCGGACTAGAGTAGCTTGGGGGGTATAGTGGATGAGCCTGGCAAAGATTAGATGTTAGTTGTGTTGCAGGTGTATGAAGAATATAGGAGTAGCTTACCATCTTGACATGAGGCAATCAGTGAAGAAGAAGGAGAGGTATCCGCATGCGAAGCACTATGTCTCGCTCTACTGTTAGATGATGTGTTCTCAAGATCATGGTATGTTATTCTATTTTAATTCGAGAATATGCCACACATACCCATATGGTAGCCAGCGCAGTTTCAGTCAAGGCATACGGCGCCACAACCACAGCGGTGGCCTTCCCATCATGATCGACCGCGCATGATGGTGATGACGATGCAACTTCAGAGGACAAGCCGGCGCAACTCCCACCTGGGCGAACAAGCAAGAACTGGTCCGGCGGCCCAGGCAGAAAGTACAGCAGCAGGCGCAGCAGCGAGGGAAGACCCCACCAGAGCGCGGGGAGGATAGAACACAGGCGCAGGGCGAAGAGCCATGGGTGCCACGGCTTG
The DNA here is from genome assembly GCA_930272545.1 of Sphaerostilbella broomeana. Taxonomy (NCBI): domain Eukaryota; kingdom Fungi; phylum Ascomycota; class Sordariomycetes; order Hypocreales; family Hypocreaceae; genus Sphaerostilbella; species Sphaerostilbella broomeana. The sequence goes on from CAKNET010000035.1 coordinate 178,967, forward strand.
GGGACGTTGAGGACGACGGCGACGCGAGGCTGAAGGATGGAAGGGCGGGGAGGCGGTGATCGCGGGGGATGAGGCGGCGGCGGCGTGATGTTGCCGTTGTGATTGTTGTGGTTGTTGTGGTTGATGTTGCTGTGGTGGTCGACGTCTGCTGGGTCGGAGGTGTCGACGGCGGTGAACTCGGGGGGTTTGTCGGCGGAGAGGCGGATGGAGGACCGTCTTCGGAGGAAGGCTGAAGATGGCGATGGCGAGGATGGCGGCGCGGCGGCGAATGGAGCGGTGGATGAGGCCCCGTGGCGGGAATGGGCCGTCGCCATTACCGTGCGAGATGGCGCGCTCTATGCCATGGGGCTGAAGGAGGGAATTTCCGTGGTACAGAAGTAGAGAATAAAGGAGAGGAAAGGGGGGGTGGAGGGCGCAGCAGTTGGGAGAGGGAAGAGAATGGTGATGTTGGAGGAACGCTCTGTGTGTGTATGTATGTGTGCGTATGTGTGTGTGTCTCAGGCTGTGATGATATCGTGGGTACTTTGTATTATTGGGGGGGAGGAAGAGAGAGGTGGAGGGCACAGGGGTCGACCCAGCTCGAGTTTTGCTCAATGTGAGCCAGCCTTGCCTTTTGGTTCAAATGGTTTTTCGAATTTCGTACTTTTCTAGTGGGCGACGACACTATTGGTGGGGGGCTGCTAGGGGAGTGGAGGGGTTTTGTTTAGGCGCACACGTGCGGTTTAGCGGGTGGGTTGGGGGTTAAAATGGACAGCGCTAGCGCTAGAAAGTGCCGGTGTCAGAGCGCTGTCGCGTGGTCAGATGGGTCTTTTGATCGTGTGTCGACAGGGCGGTGAATTCAGCCTGAGTAGGAATGCAGAGAGTAAAGCTCTCGGAAGAAGCCCTCATATGTGGGTGTAAGAATCTATGCTGCTGAGTGGAGATACTTGGTTATGTTTCGTGATAGTTTTCTTACTGCTATATCTTTGGAGTAGCTGAGTAGTTCTGAACGAGAGATACTGCTTTATAACCAACAAAAAATTAAAAAAAAAAAAAAAAAAAAAAAAAAAACCTTTGACACACGTAACTATACGTCCTACTGAAGAGAAACTATTTGAGACGTAAGATATCTCGTATTAAATGGGCGGTTGCGAAATCAAATATTGTTGGCCAAGGATGCTGGGTCCGAGAGCTAAATTTCTATACCCTATCAAACAACTCCCGCATGAGGCGAGTCTCGTATCGTGGCAACAATAACAATCATATACGGGAAAAGACACAAGTTGCAGCAGGATACTATACATCAACAACGATGACTTGGAATTCTTGGCTTTCGCATTGCATACTGTCAACTAGCAAGGCAAAATATGGCTAAATAATTGTCTGATATTCCAAGTCTAAAGCTACACATGAACTGACAACCTCAACCTGCCTTGATGGATCTGTTCATTTAGTTCGCCCACGAGTCTCCAAGTTGTTTCACAACCAATGGCAGCCATACCGTCGAGCGAGACGAGTCCCTCAGAAGAACTTTCCAGCAACAGAGGCGTTGATTTCGTTCACAAGCTGAGCATCATCTTCGTCGGTCCCACTGGCTGGTCGGTCCAAAGCATTGAAGCGTTCACCTCGCCTCTTGGCCTGAATAAACTGAAAGACCAACCTCACAGCCAAAGCAAGGAATCCCCAGATGATGGCCCCAACAGGTGCCGCGACGAATGCACCAAACACACCCCAGTCACCCGTATAGAGGCCCTGCTCGATCAGTAGGAGATTAGCACCACTTTGGGCATCGCCATAGTAAATGGTGCCGAAGATGAAGACGGTCAAGATGCCGCCTAGGCCACCCACAACAACCTCGAATCCACGCCAGAAATAGAACCATTCAGACAATCCAAGACACAGAGGTGGGATAGCCGCAGCGGAGACAAGATCGCTGATGAGGAAAATCTGCAAGATCGAAGGCGCCTTTAGACCAATGACGACGGTAGGGATCATGACCAGGACGACAAGGACCCGAATGACCCAGATGTTGAGTTTGTTGCGGAACAGATCGTTGGACGCAGAAGAGACCATGGCTGATTGCAGGCTGTCGAACGCTGACACGCTCAGGCTTACGACCATGACTAAGACAATACCGATGACCCAGCTGGGCAGCATCTCGAGCAGGACGAAAAAGGCCAGTGAACCCTCCTGCGGTGGGTCGCCGGGCCAGGCTCCAGACCAAGCGGCAATGAGACCTGTAGCGCCAACGAGCGTCAGGATGCACAGAATTGCCACTGTAGCAATAGAAACGCCGATCCAGAGGTCCTTGTCCGTCTTGGAAGAAAAAGTCCGGAGCCATAGATTGGACAGGAAGAAGTCGTTTGTGAGCACGGCTACTGGTAGGATGTAGAGAAGCTGCCAGCCGACAAGGGTTGCTTTGGTGAGGCCGGAGGAGTCGATAAGCTCGCGGTCAATTTCGGTTTTGGTCCCGATAGTGATGGTGGCAATGATGACTAGACCGACGACCATGGCTCCCTGGACAATGTCGGTGAGAAACGAGATTCTAAATCCACCGAGGGCTAGGAAGTGGCGTTGTCAGTCATTTTGCGCAATTATCTGCAGCCCATTGCGGATGTCGGAACGTACATGTATAGATTGTGGTGATGACGCATTCAACAATGATGATGGGCAACCCATCTAGGCCGGTAAGGGCGTTGACGACTTGTCCGACGGCAGATAACTCTGCCACCATATACAAGAAGAGCGTTACCAGTGTCATGAAGCTAAGATACAACATCGCCACTGTGCCGTATCGACTGCGGGTCCACTCAGTCAAGACGAAGCCATCAGGACATTTGCGCCGAATGATGGGGCCCAAAGCACCAAACACGAGCATGGGAAGTGCTGAGGCCAGAGCGTAAATGACGACGCCCTGCACTCCGGCAATCGTAGCGAGTTCGGGATAGCTAAAAAGAATACCGGATCCGAGAGCTGCAAAGGTCAGTATGATCAGTATCACACAAGAGATAGGGGGGACGAGGAGAGGAGGTGGAGCGGCAGCACGTTTCCCACGCAAGCATTAACTTGATCGAGTAATTACGGTACAATCTCAGCTTCGCTTCAGCAGCCAAGGCATCTCCTTTTGGAAAACATAAACACAGAGCATGTTTTTAAAGCATATTTCAGTGCCCCCAAAGGTTGGATCCTCTTGGACTGCTTCCACTCAGCGCCCGTAGTGAGCCACATCCTCTCCCCTCTCTTCGTCCTCGCGACGGCTTTTGACTACCCGACCAAGAACTGGTCGGAAGAGAACATGTGCATTAATAGCAGCGCTCTCCGAGTTAGTAGTAGACATAGTTGCGCATCGCAAGGATGAAGAAAGGGAAGAAGACAAAGACTGTTAATTTCTGTGGGATACGAACCTGAGTGTTGAGGATTGCCGAATAGTCGTCCTTAGAGCTCCTTATCCAATAGGCTAAGTAAGATATGGAGTACCGGCAAACACGTGTAGATTGCTATGCGGCTCCGTTGTCGAACCAAGTCACGAATACCGGTTTAATTGCTACCGCTCCTAGGAGAAGGGCCACTATTTCTGTTGTTGAGCAGATTGCTCGTGCTCACCACTCACCAGAAGCGATGAAGTTAAAGGCCAAAGGAAACGCTGATACACGGAACATGAGTTAGCTTCTGTTCCTCAACTGCGACTCCAAACCTTGCAAATAAGCAGCAAATATTCATAGCAAAAGGATTGAAATGTGTTCTGACCAGTCTGCGTCCTATTGCTGGAGAGAAAGTCCGTCTTGGGCTGCTTTCTCATCTTCCAAGCAATGCCCGTGCCCATGACCCTGGAAGATAATAGTCTTGTTAGCGATCATTTCTCTGGTGATGTGTATATTTTCCCCCAAGTATGGACTCCCAATGGTGAAGGCGTACAGGAATAACGCAAATGTCACGTAAATAATGGCATTGGATGCCGCGAAGGATGGTTGACCCATCGTGCTGATATAAGTCCTTTTTTTGTTTGAATCCGTAAACAAGAAGAACTAGTGTAAACAAAAGCGTAATAGAACGAAAATCAGCCTCGTGTCGTTTTAATAGAACGGACACACGATTGAGAGAGAGGAGTTGAGGAAGAAATTGAGAAATAAAGGAAGAGGAAAAAAAAAACTCACTATAATAGCCGATAACAGCCCACACGCACATTCTTCGCTATGATCCCGGACGAAAACGCGGCTTCACCAGCGCGCTGCCGAGTTCGGATTAGCACCCGATAATGAACACGTGGGGTATCCACAAGTTTTAACTATCTACCTATGCATATCCAAAACCAATTTTCCCATCACGATTCCATGAGGAACAACACAGCAAAAGTTTGGTGGGAAAACTCCCTTTCTATTTTCTATGGTCTATAAAAGCAAATCTAGAGAAAAGATCGGATAGGCTCTTAAGCCGGTTCCATCTCAATATCTAAAAAAGACCATTTCTTGTAATAACCCAGAACCATGATGTACTCAAACAAAAATAAACACCGTGTCGAGAGGAGATGCAGGCAAAAAAAGATGACACCAGCCAAATCGAGAAGTGCCCTAAGGCATTTCCAATATTTGGTAGTAGGTAAATCCTGATCCCCAAGGCTCTCTACCCAGCCCCTCTTCTCCTCCAGTCGAGAAGGGCGGAAAAAAAGAAATCTCAAGTTGAAACCTTCCATCACACGCGAACCAACTATGTGTATTCACCATAGTTATTGAGCAGTTGAAAAGTTGCCCGGCCATGAGCCCCATACCATCTAGCCACACTAGTCAAAAGAGACTGATTTGAGGGATAGGCTGTCTAAGAGTCGGCGGTGGCATTAGTAGCGGCGAGCTGCCTCTTTTGAAGCTTTCAACCTCAAATTTGTAGTGTGTTGGAGAAAAACGTGCAAACTGAAAAGAAAAAGAAAAAAGAAAAGACAAAGATGAATGGCCATCTGGTGACCGAAGAATATTCCTAATGCTTGATAGCAGGAGAAACAGAAGACCATTGTGGCCAAGTGTCATACGAGAATGACTATACTCTGTTGATTGGCTCTCAAAGTGAGACCAGCGTGTTTCCTTGCCTCTGGATGCAGCCTCACTCGCCATATAGTGTGAATGCGAAGGTCCATAGTGAAGGAGGTGATTTTTTTTTTTTGGTATTTTTCTGATCTTTTTCTGGCTTTTTTTTTTTTTGCTTTTCGTTTTCTGAATGGAGTTGAAGCCGAAGTCTGACGACAGGAGCAAGCTATCAACTCCGCTAGCTCAAATGGTGCAAGTGAACTCGCACAAGCTAGCGTACAGAGAGGCTCTAATTGGCTCTCTCCTTGCCTTTGCTCTCAGGCTTCTTCTCTCCCTCGGTCTTTGACTGGGTCTTCTCCTTGGCCTTCTTCTTGTCGGACTTGTCAGACTTGTTGGCGGAAGACTCAGCATCGGTCTTCTTCTGTTCGTCACCTTGAGCAGAACGAGTCGGAGTATCCACGGGACCCAAGGAAATGGGGTTGTACAAGGGGTACATGGAAAAGACGTCCTGGTATGGAGCTGGCGGATAGTACGACCCCGAGTAGTTGTTGTACATCATTGGACCGCCTTGCGGGGTGAGGGGGCCTGGCATGTATGAGGGCATTGGGGGATAGCCATAGGGAGAATAGGGAGGAACCATGGGATACATGCCTCCAGACGCAGGATCACCGCGGTCGGTATTAGGAGTGTTCTCAGTATAAGCCAGAGGTTCCTTTCCCTTGGATGGCTTGGCGGGAGTCTTATCCTCACGCTTGGTGTTCTCCAGCTTTGGATCTGCCACTTGGGGTGTGTCCGTGATATCAGCTTTGGCATCAGCCTTAGCATCAACTTTGGCATCAGCCTTCGTATCAGCCTTAGCATCAGCTTTGGCTTCAACTTTGGCATCAACCTTGACCCCGGAGTTGCTATCCTTGTTTTTCTCCTCAGTTGTTGGCTTGATTTGAGTCTCTGGTTTCTCTTCGCCGGGGGTCTTCTCGTCTGGAACCTTCTTAGTCTTGTCGGAATCATCGTCTTGAACTTTGATCGCCGCTTTGGCAGCGGCTTTCTTCCACTCTTTGGGTTGTTCAACGACCTGAACCGGATGCTGAGGTGGCATTTGAGCATATTGGAGAACAGGACTCTCACGAGGTGCCGGTCCAGCTATGGCCAAAGGCATCCGAGAAAATTGCCGAGAAGCTTGTCGAGGAAGGTGGTAGCCTCCGCTATTATATGGCGCAGAAGGGGATGCATAACCTCTCGAGTAGCTACCTGCAGAAGATGGGAACATTCCTTGGTTGCCATTGTGAGGGGAGGCATAGTTGCTTCTGTAGCCGGCCGGGTTCAAGTCAAAACTACCTCCAGCCCGACGGCGATGAATAGAAGAGCTGGAATACCCTCCTCGTGGTGCCTCGTGTCCGTGGCGGTTAGGAGTCACAAATGATCGGGACTGCTTTCTCTCCACTTTGACAACATTGCCCTCGATTTCTTTCTGATTCTGTCGATTGTGTTAGTACAAGTAGAGCCTTAAAATGAGGACAGGGAAAACTAACAAAAGTCAAGATGACATCTTCAATAGAGTCAGGACGAGCGAATTCAACAAAAGCGAAACAAATCTCAACGGCTATTGCATTAGAGTGGTTAGCAGTGTTCTTGCATGTCGCCTTTTGCACCGGGGGAGGGAGGGGGTCTTTGGTCATACTCTCGTTTTCTGCCAAAGGCACAAATTTCCTTTTGACTTCTGCCTTGACGACGCTTCCACATGAACTAACAATAGAGCTCAGCATCTCTTCAGTCATTCGAAGGGGCAAATTGCCAAAGAAGGCTGAACGGCGATCACGTTCATATTGCTGGAGGCTCTGTTGTTCGGCATTGCCTCGTTGGCGCTGAGGACGAATCTCTTGTTGCTTTGTGTCAAAAGGAATGACGCGGAAGACTTCATGTTTCTGAAAAGCCTATATTCAATGAATTGTTTAGTTTCGAAATCTTCGACTGCTTTCTGGAGAAATATGTTTCACAACTTACACGATTGATATCTCGAGCTGGATCATAGCGCTTGTACTGAACTACAATAGCAGATGGAATCGACAGCGATTGTTGCAATCGGACCTCCAGAGGCGCAGCTTTGGCGATTTCTCCCAAAGCACTGAGAAGATCAGTAGCTTCTTTCTCTGTCGTAGCAGCACCTGAAGACTTGTAGACGATGAAAGATGCTAGAGAAATCACTTGTTAAAATACTTGAAGTGATGGAACAGCGGGGCTTGGAACTTGCCATTGGCTTTGGCCATCTCAACACGACAAGGTCGGCCAAGAATCATGGCACCTTGGCCATACTTTTCGGCCTTTTGAGCATCTGCGTCACGCTGTCACCCAGTTAGCATAAATGTTCTTTTTATTTTGACGCCAGTACTATGCTCACGGTAAACTGGCAAAAGGCAAAGGGCATCTGCCTATTGTCTCGACGGATTTTGACAAAAACCGTTCCAAACTGACTGAAGTACTTGGTCACCTCATGTTCAAGTTTGTGGTCATCATGCTGCTGAGTCAGGCTGTAGAGTGTAAGTATTGATAATATTCCAACTTATGTAGGAAGGTGATCCTTACTTGGCAGCAAACACACAAGCTGAAGGGGGATAAATATTCTGAGCATCAACTGGCACAGGCTCATGAGGAACCAAAGCACGGCTAATTTGCGTCTCTTGATCTTCCTCGTTCTTTTCAGGCGAAGCCTGCTCATTTATGTCTTCATTGGTAGCAGATTCATTGCTGCCAATATTCACAGCGTTGGAAGTAGGCTCGGTGAAAACATCATCATCGATGTTACTGCCAACCTGAAAGGCAAGTGAGCTATAAGTAACATTAGCACTATATTTCTTCAAAGCATTATGTATTCGTGAATGTTGTAGATCTTGGGGTATCTAGCGTACCTCTGCCTTTGGGAAGCCAAAATACCAGATGACGCCGGGCGTCTTGGCCTTTGAAGTCGATAGGGTTAGCTGCTGCTGCTACTTAGGGCCGTACTATAGCTGTGACTTACATGGTCCGTGGAGGTGGAGTGCTTGAGCCTATTGATATTAAGATTTAGTATCAAATGCGAACTATCTGAACTAGGTGTCGACCTACCATCGTTGACATCTTCATCATATTCTGATGGCACCCGCCTAAGCACTTCAAAGGAAGAAGCCTTCAGGAGCGTTCTCCGTGGGTGTCGTAGAGTTGAGTGGGCAGGCATTGCTCTAGATTTGGTCCTAGGAAAATTAGTATCATATTTGAAATAGCGGGATTTATAAAATACTCTTTGTTTAAGAGGTTTCAGTATAGAATCAACTTAAATAGATAGAATGGCCACCGTTTTAATAAAGGTCACAGGCCGTTTCTCTGCTTGAAATTCGAGAATTAAAAACAAAAATCTGTTGACACACGTTAAAGACTGAGACTGTGACATCAAGGGAGGCAACATACTTCGATCAAATATAGCTCCTAGGGAGTCTTTTTGTTTCTTTGCGCTAAAGTAAATAGTTGGATATGATTCTTCAACTTGAATAAAAGGCTGTGACAGCTTTGTTAGTTTGGTTCTTGGTTTAGGAGGATGGCGGCATCTAGGACCTAGGAATTTTGAATCCTAAATGGAGTAGCAGTCATTCAAACGTCAAGACGACTTGGATATAGATGAAAGTGTCACGCTTCTTGATGGCGAAAGATGAATCGAGAAGACAGCAGCCTATTTTTTCGTTGGTGGGAGCGTTATGGATAACGAAGAGAACCACTTACCTGATCCACAACGATGCCTATGCAAGCAGTCTTAATGTACGTGATGCTAGGTACAACCCTTGGCTGTGACAATAGAAAGAGAGTATGTTTCTTGATGATTCTGATGGGAGTTTGATGAAATGAAGAACAGTTAGGGGCCTCGAAATTTGACGAGGAGGGAGGCAAGAATCTCGCAGGGGAAAGCAGACGAGGATTCTTGGAGACCTAAGAAGCTGAAGATATTGGGTAAACTTGAATCGAATTTACTATGGAGGAAGCTCGTAACCTCGAGTCTTAGTTGTGATGATGAATTTGTGTGTGATGTTTTGGAAAGTGGAAGAGAGGGGGGACCAGGAGACGAGAAAATCAGTAATATTGGTATTAGGACTGGTGGCGGTCTGGCAAAGTGAGAGGTTAGGGCAAGGCACACAGTTGCAAAAATCAAGTGACAATTGTCCACGGGTGGCAGCTCTATTGTTTCGAAAATCCATATGACTTAGCTCCTAGGGGGGTACTAATACAGAATATCCTGTGAAAGACGGGTCAAGCAATATGATGAAATCTCAAAACAAACTGATCCAGCTCCTCTAAAAGCTAAAGCATATTCTGCAGTCAAAAGGAAGATAGGAGCTTGTATAATGAAGTTTATACATGGAGGGAAGTGTTGCAATATCATAGCGCATTAGTCCACTGGCTTCAGTGTGAAGATAGAGGCAGTCACTCCACGACTATTCTAGCATGTCATATACTGCTCATTGCCATTATTTGTCAATGAGTGCTTCCAGTAAGCAAGTATATGGTGAATTATATATAAGTGAATCTGTGAAGAGACGGGAGATGCATGTGCCCATTACTGTAGTGTCACTATCCTGTTGGTCGCCGTCACAGTCAGGTGATGACAGCCACCTGTTTCGTGAAGATCGATCAACTTCTAGCAAAGGAATATCCACGAGAAAGCCTTTCGTTTTAAAATGAAATACTATTCGGTTGTAGTATGCCCTCAGCGTTCCATACTTCAACAAAACATATCACGGTCGTCAACTCCTGTCCACAACGGTGTCAACTACGTCCCCTTTGCTCAAGGTCAGTGGAGCGCACAATGCTAGCATTTTCATCTACGAAGAAGAGCAGATTATTTCCTTCTACCTAATTCTACAGAAACAAGAACCTTTGCTTCCAGAATTTGATAAGGTGTCAGACAAGTTGTAGGTTGTATTCAGAAAGCACCCAAGCCATGTCATGCTATATGCTATACCATGCCGTGCTCCACTCCTAAGCTGATCGTCGACTAACCTCAATGTTCTTTGATAGAAAACGTCCATTCTATTATCTTCGAAAATTTATCGCCATACGCGTCTACGTGGCTTTCAAACACCACAGCCCCTATTCTCATTGGGTGGAATAGATTGGCCTCTGGGTCCATGGCCGCACCAAAGAATAAGAAAGACAATATTATTTCTTAATATGCTTTACTAGTTATTTTTGTTTTTTGAGGCAATCTTTGTTGCATACAATCGCTGGAAAGGCGAATTCACCGTCAAGAGATTGAACGAATTGCCGTAATTACTTTTTTTCGAAGAATACGAATCAAGGAGCTTAATTGATAATTAAACCAAAAACGTCACAAGAGCATTACCTCCAAAATTGACAGATAAAGAAAATATAATTATTGCTAAATCTTCCAATCCAAAAAACTGAATAGTTTGAAATGAACGTCATCTGAGTTCAGCAAAAGCAGCCAGGGTTCGCACAACCCTAACCCTAACCCTGATCCACCACAAGCATGGCGACGCACTTCATGCCTACAAATAGAATCGAATCAAAAGGGTTAGGCCTTGTGAAAAAGCTACTCCGATATTTGGTTATATTTGAGCTGTATAAATTTGCTATCTCGATTGAGACTATGGCGTACAGTCTATCCCACCAACCCGTTTCTTACTATACATTTTGTTTCGTCTCACATAAATACATAATAACTTTGTACATCATATTAATTGTTTTGCTCTCCCATCGCATGCTCAATTATGCAACTTATTTTGACGGTTTCCACCCCACACGCTTCGCCTGTTCTTCGTCAATAATCTTCTTCTCTTCTAAATAGGATGTCAAGGTCGTAGCTGAAGTTGTTCCCCATAAGCGCCAAGGCGTGGACTCAAAAGTGGTAGCGTTGATTTGCCTTATAATCACCACATATTCCACTTTGTCTTGAATCTTGAAACTTCCTGGTATTACCTCTTTTGTTGTAGCATCATGCCGAGAGATTTGTTGCGTGGATGATATAGCAGCAATGCCATGCTCATGCATCATGTTCTTGTCAAGCGTGTTGATTTGCGTAACGGTATGGCTCTTCAGTCCGGGGTAAAATAACTGATTGTTGTACTTTATGAGCTCGAACTGAACTCGTTCTCTAGGATTTCGTCGATCGATAGCACCAATTAGTTTCTTAGAAAAATCGCCCACGCATACTTTTTGAAGTGTAGACCGATCCCCTGCGGCAAAGGCCTCAAGCATCTCCTGGTAAAGAGCCTTCGCCGTGGGTGCGATATTACGTCGACGGGCCTTCCACTTCGGGCGGGTCGTCCAATTAGGCATTGACCTCAGCTTAAACTGCAGGACAGAGGCTACCTCTATGAACCAGTGTTTTAGTCGAGCCGCCTGGTATTGAGCAAATGCAACAGGGTTTCGCGGAAGTCGAGAAAGCGGCAATGAGATAAAAGTGCCTGAGGAATGATTTAGCAAGGTTTCAACTGATTATTATTACAACGTCTTTCCACTAGGCAAAGACTTATTGCTAGAAGACGGGTTGCGAACCTGGAAGCAATGGTGCTGATCCATCTTTAAAATATTCTACGTTTGCCATTTTGTGCATTGATGACATAGTATCCTCTTTAATTGCACGAGCTGCTTTTTCTAGATATCGAAGCGTCTGGTTTCGAGAAGGTTGTGCTCCATAGTTCCGTATCTGCTGCGCAGCCAAAGGTTGTGCAATTCCTAGTCGAAGACTCGGGCTTGCGCCATAGCGCAGTAATGGGGCTATCAAGGATCGCATTGCGGAATACGGTCCTGTTTGATCGTATCGATTCAATTGGTTCTGGGACAACTGAAAATAAAAAAATCGGCGCCACTAGGACCTCACCGTCTGCACAGCACCATTGTCAGGATTGCTTCAGTCCACCATTAAAAATATTGACGATGGTGTTGTAGGTCTGCGCCTGCGTTAACTATCGGATTATCCATATCCCAGACGCCGAGGCACCCGGTGTATGGTGCAAACTAGTGGCAGTGTGGACCTAGACGTCGCTTCTCCCCCGCCATTACCCGTTATCCACACCCGCGACTGTGTGCGGATTTGGCGAAGCCCACCTCGATTTCTCTTTCAACACCACAGAATAATGCATCTCTTGTATTTAACCATGATCGCTACAAGCTCTTCTGCACCGTATTTTTGAAGAGAATTCTCATGCTAGTCGCATAGCGCTGAGCCGACTGGCTCACTGGCGCTTTTTAACAACTAAAGCATTGGCATTCCAAGGCAGTGATTTCAACTCTAGAATCATGAGGGTCACGCAGTCACTTCTAGCCAAGGGGCTTTTGGCGAGGACCGTGGATGAGCTCAAGAGACGCTCAAGCATAGGTATGATAAAATTGCAATGCAGGGAGCCACCAATGCATTGAGTGGTGCTGATCATCTCTCTAGCATGGAACCTCGATGCTGTTAAAGGCCCCTCCGGCCCACGTCAGCTCTACGACTTTCACAACGCCGACTCTGTGAACGGCTGCATCCTCATGTCAGATACATTGATAGGCGGCTCTTCGAAAAGCAATCTCGATTTTATTGCTCCCTCAGACTCGTCTGTGCCATCACCGACACCTTCGACACACCCTCCCTCTTTTGCACGCTTCCACGGCCATATCTCAACGGCCCTCCCCTCGGATCGTCTAGCTATCCAGCGAACAGGCTATGCTGCTTTCCGAACTCCAGATCAGCCTCCGACATTACTCGGTCGCTCTGTGTGGGACATCGATCCATATACATACCTTGCTCTTCGAGTAAAGTCGGACGGACGGGCGTATTACGTGAATTTACAAGCCGAGACGGTTGAGCCGACGGATTTGCACCAGCATCGCTTATTCTCCAAGCACCCTGGGCAGTGGGAAACTGTGCTGATTAGATGGAATGACTTTGTGCGCACAAACCATGGCTTTGTGGTAGAACCGCAGACTGAGCTTCTGAGGCAGAAAGTAAAGAGCATCGGCATTGGACTGACAGACCGAGTAGAGGGGCCGTTTGAACTATGCATTGAGAGGGTATGGGCAACAAACACAGCTGAGGTTGGGGACACGTTAACGGAATCAGAAGATGGTCAGCTGAAAAACAAAAAGGGTGAGAAGATACAGTGGCAGAAAGCGAGTTGATTGTATCGTGTGGGTTGAGACTCTGGAGAGATTGCCTCAGGGAGATGGGCCGTATTGGAAAGCCGAGCGCAATGGCTCAGATGATCAAAGGTTGTCTTGAATCACTTTGGCTCTGTTTCTAAGCTAAAGAAAAAAATGGCACAGCCAAACTACAACGAGACTCAATTAATATTTATAGCACCAGCATTAGAGGGGTCCCAAGACCACATTCCTCTACTTATACATCTTGATTACTTCAAACAAAAAAAAACACATCACTCTTGCCCTCATGATTCATGATTCATGTTTCGTGTCCCTCCTCCCTAAGCTCAATGATTCTGCTTTCTTCTTGAGCTCTACATACGCCGCTGCGTAATCCGCGGCCAAGACCATGTCCCCGGACAGCTTCATGATGAATGCCTTCTTCGCCATCATTTCGCATTGGCTATTGATGTCCTCAATAGTAGAGTAGTGGTCAAATGATCGCTGCACTGAAGCCGCTGCTCTCATCAAATACTCATCTCGCCGTTGGACTAACTTGATCGTTTCTTTATCCGAGCCCCGGCGTTGTTCTTGTTGTCCCTCCTTCCCATGAACTGTTTTATCATCTTCTGACTGGCCGGCTAAGCCCATATTGGCATCGGCAAGATATGAATACAGCTTAGCCGTGAGACCGGGTGCTTCGCATTCTAGACTTCGTGGTAAAATAGCAGTGAGCAGCTGAGCTGCGGCTTCAAACTCGCCCATTGAGACCAGGATATTCGCTATTGCACCGACAGCACTCCACAGTGCAGGAATCAGACGCGCCCGTAAAGACAAGTTCGCCGCGCGCATGGCTGTAGAAAATGCACGTTGTGTCCGTCCACATTTATCCAGTAACGAAACCTTGATGAGGAGAAGTCGAACTCGTAATGCAATATCACGATTCTCATCCCTCAAATTCGAAATCATACGATCAACTTTCTCAGATGCTGCCGGAAGGTTTCCTCTGCGTGTTAAACAGTCGATATGCATAAAGTCAATCATAAATGCTAGATCAGGGTCAAGATCATCGGATTTTGATTGTAGTAGTTGGTTTAAAAGTTGCTCTGCTCCCTCCAGATTGTTATGATGCAGATCCCGCTTGAGCTGTATAACGCCTCTAGTTTTTTGCCAGTATTGATTGGGCTTCCAGGACCGCAGTGAGTTATCATCAATTCTATCAAGCGTTTCAACCGCTTCCACATATTTGCCTTGTTCAAGGAGCGTAATGGCAAGCCGGCTAGTGATTTTGAGCTCATCATCAAACACCGAATGGCATGCATGGCAACGCAAGAAAATCTCGCACGACATGATTGACAAATGGCTCAAGCCCAAACGACCCCAAAGAGCTGAGTATAGTCCTAGTTGTGATCCGAACATGCTCTTCATGTTTCGCTCCACGATGATCTGAGAGCTGCGAACCATGTATTCGAGGGTTGTCGCTACACTATCGCCGTTCACCAAGCAAAGTTTAGCTTCACTTAACAACACGGAGCTCCAAAGCGTCCACATGCCCGTCTCCTTTGCCTTGACACGGAGGAATGCCAAGCTCTCTTTACCAGCACCGAGGAGGCTGCCTGCCTCCAGACCACGAACGAGATCTGGGTGAGCCCGCCCAAAATGAAACAGCCAATTGAGAGCAAAATTGAGACAGGTCATATCTCTATTCTCACGTGCCGTAGTGACCGTTTCAAGCATGGCTGCCACTGCCTCCTTGTGACAGCCAAAGTCAGCTTGCAGAACAGCAAGATTCATAAGTGCATATTGATAGAACAGGCGGTCCCTGTATTGCATGGTGTAGTCGAAGTACCTATGCAGGAAATCAAAAGCTGTTGGATAGTCGCCTGCTCGCCAAGCATCAAGGAAGCTTTGAGTCATTAGCATAGATTCCCTACAAGAATTTTGGCTCAGCCTTACGTGAGGTAGTGGGTAAGGCTTGGGACCAAAAAGCTGTCGTTTAGCAAGTCATGAAATTGGTGTCGAATCTCTAGAGGAATCCGATTTCCGTACTCTGCAAGCCATTATCATTAGAAAGACGGGACATGAAACACATGCTGCACTGCTATTCTTACTCTGCATCTGCTCAATTTGAAAGTCAAGAAGGCTCTCAATATCATCAGTACTCACAGGGAGAGTCCCCGAGTGATCTCCTATTAGCATATCACCGTATGCTACTGAAGCTAAAGAGGCGACTTTTTCTGTATCCCAATCTTCTAGCTCCCCCAGCAGCAGTACATTATCGAAACTGTACCTTCCAAAATCTGGATTCTTTCGTTTCTGGTAATGAGCCGTGGGTTGTCTATAACGGACAAAATCTTTCCATAATTCGGCGCAGTCTTGGAACCGCAAACGTTGGTACTCCAAGCGAGCTCTGCGAATGAAGGCACCGAACGGTGAGTTGTAGGTCAGCTTGACCCCAGCCTCTGGCTGATCTGGGTCCAGCCCTTCCGCTCTTAGTTCTTCCTTTGACTTGCTCAGCATAGACAAAAGGCTCTCAAAGAACTCTTCAAAGGCGTGCAGCGAGTCAATGCCCCATAGCTTGTTCAGGAATTGGTCCCACAGCCTCTTGCCGGGTAAGCCCATCAGAAAAGGAAAACCGCCTAATAGCTTCTCAAAGTCTTTAATGGAAATCACCAGACCAACAGTCCTTTCGGCTTTATTCCATCTCGTCGCTTGCGTGGACGATGGTCCGTTAGGGTCATGGTCCATCAAATGCGACGTGATGAATGAAAGAACAGGTAAGATTGCATCACTTGGCACCGCCTCCTCAACATATAGTTGAACGAGCACGAGCAGACCAATCTTTGCTGGTGTTAGATATCGAGACATGTTTTACAGCCATGTACAACAAGCACTTTAATGGCTTCCTGGATATGTTTGGATGGACACGCTTTTGAGTTAGGGCAGGTAGGTGGCTTAGCGCACCGGAGATGTTGAATTTGTCACCGGAGACCCATTCTCGCAAATACGTCGCAGGCTTATCATTCGAGCATTCCAAATTTTAGGAGAAACAACAATCAATCGTTAAGCAAGGTCACCCCAAGTATGGATTTCGAAGTAGTATCTTGCCAGGACCGACACTGCTTTGCGCCGGGGTTTCCTCGGTAACACACATCTACGGGTTAATTGACGGGAAATCGCTTCGCCGAATTACAACAGTAATGGATTCATACACTTGTTAACGGGCGTGATTTATTGCTTCTCTCGTAACATATGCAATACGTATCATGAGCCCCAACTATACAAGTTTCACTCAACAAATGCACAGGATCAGCGCATAAATGCACTGCGAAGATTTCGACATAGAAGTAGTCAATGCAGAGCTGCAAAGCAATTCATTCAAAACTCTAGAAAATAATACGGATTGTCTCCCGGTGGAGTAGTCTACCAATGCCAATAACCACCATTCTTAACTCACGCGGTTAGATTATTTAGTCTTGTCCTTGTTGTGGTAGTTGACGCTTTCGTTCCAGCTGTCAAGCGTTAGCAAGCAATAGGCATGGCAAAGACGTGTTGGGGAAAAAACACAAGTCATCAGGAACTATTGGTGCGGATCAAATATTGACTTACAATAGAGTCTGAAAGTCCCATTAGCATTATATTACATTAAGCGTGGATTCAAATGCTCACCTTATCACCATCTCCCCATTGGTAGTTCTTCGTGCGAATGTTCTGGTATGGATACTCAGGGCGCTCCTCCAATGGAGGGAGATGATTCCAGTGTTCCCAGTGCTCCGTCCACAACCAATAAGCGTTGGCAGCAGAGATAACCAAGGCAGGACCAACGCCACTTCAACCAAGTTAGTTTGCCATTATCATCATGCCATGCCATACAGCGCTTGCTAATTCATCGGAAAGATATCGAAATTCGCTCAAACAAGATTGGTCTCAACGTACTAGATGGAAATTTTCTTCCAGAGATCTATTGCTTTGTAAGTTTTATGTATATCCTAATCGCCAAGGGACGTAATAAGCATTCGAGTAACTCACCAGTGGTGCCTTTCGCATGGTCTTTGATATGCTGGCGCTCCTTGATGAATTCATTTTCGGCAGTGCTGGCAAACCGGCGCTGGACCGGAGCGCGCAATTGCGCAGCAAAGCGCGAAGACGTACGGGTGATCTGACGAGCAGCAAGCATCGTGATATGGTTTGGCTTCGATGTCGACTTTTGGATCCAACATGTGCGGATGGTGAGGTCTGGCCATGATCGGAATGAGCTCGGCTAGACCCATGATGGATGCCTCAATCCCTAGGCATCAAATTTCGGTCATCTTTTTATCACGTGATGTCGCGGCGCTCTCGCGACTCGAGAGCTAGAGCACACAGCCGTGTGCCGTGGGGCAGCTTCGAGCCTCCTGCATCTCGAAGCTCATCCTTCTTACGCTCCTCAATGCAACACTAGCCCCATCCTAACGGATAAAAACAATGAAGCCCGGTTTCTTTTTATGTTGAATTTATTTCTTATGCCTCTCTACCTGATACCTTTTTCCGCAACGTTGCCCCTGAGCTTTGCATTGCAAGAGCTCATGTTACTTCTGTTCATTCTCAATCCTATGAAGCGGGATGTACTCGTCGCAGTACAGTATCGCAGTGCCTTTGGTCCATTTTCGAGAGAGAAAATAACGGTAAATCAATTTTTGTAACAATGGGCATTCGTATTACAACATGGAATGGTAAGTTTGAAGACAAGATCACCATTGCACTACTGACATAACCTGAAGTGAATGGCATCAGGTTAGTTCTACAAAAGTTCCCTCGAAAGAGCGTGGTTATAAATCTTATTGTTATGTAGAAATCCCTTTGGGTATCAGCCTTGGAGAGAGAAGCGCACCTTTCAGGTCCGAATCGACATTGTCATTGTCATGCTTCAAGACGCCTACTGACCGCCTGCTTCCAGGCCATGTTCGACATTCTAGACGCCGACATCGTTGTGATGCAAGAGACCAAGATTCAGCGTAAAGACCTCACCGACGATATGGTTCTAGTGCCGGGGTGGGACGTCTACTTCAGCTTGCCAAGGCACAAAAAAGGTTAGCTACAGTGGTTGCTCAATTCAACAGTGTCTGATTCATGATGCAGGATATTCCGGCGTTGCTATCTATACTCGAAATGCAACATGTGCCCCTATAAGAGCTGAGGAAGGCATTACTGGTATTCTTTGTCCTCCTAAATCTAAAACTCCGTTTCGTCAGCTCCCTAAAGATGAGCAAATTGGAGGCTATCCACTGCCAGGTCAACTTTCAGGAAATGTCGATGAGTTGATGTTAGATTCCGAGGGTCGGTGTGTTATACTTGAGTTTCCAGCATTTGTTTTACTTGGAGTTTACAGCCCAGCCAATCGCGATGAATCCAGAGCGGAATTCCGCATAGAGTTTTTAGAAGCACTGGATATCAGAGTAAGAAACTTAGTCCGGGAGGGCAAACGGATTATCTTGACAGGTGATCTTAATGTTATTCGGTCTGAAATTGATTCCACTAATGTTGCCGAGACCCTTCGCAAAGAGGACTTGAGTATGGAAGAGTGGCAGAACCTCCCGTCTCGCCGACTCTTCAACCAACTGATTTTCGGGGGCAAGGTTCAAGGAGACCGCGATGAGAGTCGTGAGCAGCCGGTGCTGTGGGATCTTTGCCGAGAATTTCATCCCACGCGAGAAGGGATGAACACCTGCTGGGACACTAAGCGAAACACGCGACCAGCCAACAACGGCAGCCGCATTGATTACGTGCTTTGCAGCGACAGCCTGAAGGAATGGTTCGCCAAGGCCGACATTCAAGAGGGTCTCATGGGATCGGATCACTGTCCTGTGTTTGCCACACTTAAAGACTCCGTGATGATAGAAGGAAATCGAGTCCCTTTACTCGACCTTGTCAATCCGCCAGGCATATTCAAAGATGGGCGACGTATCCGGGATTGGTGCAATAAGGATGTCCTTTCTCTATCGGCAAAATTGATTCCTGAATTTGACCGCAGACAAAGCATTCGCGACATGTTCACCAAGAATGCTGGTCCTGGCCTACCTACACCTAAGCAGGCATCCTTATGGTCAGAAGGCTACAAATCATCTTCGGGTGATAAGCCAATGGGCGATTCGATAAACGTTGATAATGTGGCCAACATTGAATCGATCAAGTTACAAGATACCTCAGGCGATCCCAATTCTAGCATTGCCAGTAGTGGCACTAAGAATTCAAACTCATTGCCTCAGTGGGGATCGGATGCACTGTCAGCTAACAAACGTCAGGTGGGGTCATCCGATGTGCCAATCCCGTCATCGAAGCGAAGCAAAGTCTCTGCCTACTCTAATCCCACTACCACTAGCCTTAGTGCAGCAGGAGGTAAGTCTAACAGAAATGCAGCGGTTGGTGCAAAGGAACAGAAAACGTTGCAGGGATTTTTCAAACCAAGGGCAAACGCCTCCACAAAAAGAGAGAAAACAAGTCAGACATCCGGTGCCAACGCCGACGCACCAGTGGTTAGCCCGAAGCAAACAACGGAGGCCACCAATGCATTGCCCACCGGTTGGACAACCTTGTCTACGCCATCAAACACCAACATACCTTCAGCCACGAGCGACGGCGATTGGCCAACGTCTTTGTCGGACTTGGTCCGTCAAAGGCAGCCAAAGTCCGAAACCCCTACCCACCAGATGCAAGAGAGGGTCTTTGATCCGATCCAGGCAAAAGAATCCTGGTCGAAGCTTCTCGGAAAGCGGGTACTTCCCCGGTGCGAGCACAACGAACCTTGCATCAGCCTCGTCACCAAAAAGCCAGGAGTCAACTGTGGTACGTCAATTTACGGGAGTGTGCTTTCGTGTGTTTGCGCTACCAATTGTCTTTCTCATACTTACGTTAGTTTTCTTTTTTTGGATGCTCATGACTGCGTCGCCTCCGTCAAGTTTGTTGATAGATGTTGGTCGTCCATGAACACACCCCTTCGGTTGGCCACATAACAGACTTCGTATCCTTCGTACCCTGTGTTTATCCACCTATGCAACGGAACTATCGCTTTAACGCTAGACACTAACGTTTGCTGCAGGAAGGTCATTTTACATTTGTCCCCGTCCACTTGGCCCATCAGGGGAGAAGGAAAAGAGCTCAGAGTGGCGGTGCGGGACTTTCATTTGGAGTAGCGACTGGAACGGATCACCCTCTTAGCAATGCAGGTTCACGTAGATTCAAACAGGAATTTCTTGCAAAGTAAGAGCCCCAATTTGCCAATTACAAATCATAGGCAATAATATTACTATGTACCTTGTCTATAAGCAAAGTCAAATATACATTGACAAAAGAAATGATCAGGGACTGGTAAATCTCCAATATCAGGACCAATGACACCAAATATAACCCAGCCTCCATTCTCAAAAGCTAGGCGGAGACACATACGTCAATATTTCTTCATGCTCCATTTGCGATAAGTCAAGAAGTGTCCAAATCAAGACGATTCACTCCTTCGGCGCTTTTTCTTCTGCCTTTGGGGACTCTTGGCGGAGTACTTGTAGTCGGGATACTTCTCTTTGTGCCTGGACTCTTCAAGCTTTGCCATCTCGTCCCAAAATACTCGCTCAGATAGAGATTCGGCTTTCCATTTGACCGAGATTATCTTTGCTATTTAATTATTAGTACTCGTAAACTGCATATCATTTGGCAACCTACAAAGTTCAGATGCTGTGATTCCAGGATATGTTTTGGTAAGTTCACTCGCTTGGTATTGACGGTACAAGATCCAACTATTTCGAGGTCGTGGAATATGCTTCGTTCCATCCCCAGTATTGGATCCGACCATAAGAGTATTTGAATCACATTTATCTGAGACTGCTAGTTAGCCGACATCATGGAATCCTTGTGCATCTTTACAAACCGCAACAAAATTGGAACGATCCATATTCAGACGTATCTACAGTAGTGCCATCAGGTAACGGGCAGAGCCTAAACTTCTGGTTTCGCTCATCATGAAAGACTTTGATTGGCTGTTGAACTTGGCGACTATGAAATGTCAACACCATCGAGTTTTCCTTCTAGATTCTTTTATAACCTACCTGAAGTTCTCTGCGATCGTCTTCACGACGCCTAATTCAAAGGATTCGGGGATGAAGACATGAACGTTTTTTTCGGATTCACTGGTCACAAAAGTCATCGGCACATCGGGTGGTGCATCAACTAATTCATCGTTCAGAAACCTTGGCTGCATCTTGTCTGAGATTTCGGTTCAAATTGATGATATTATTGTCGGCAGATATGGCAAGGATTGGCCAGCTCGAATATAAATGTGTTCGATACTTCAGGCAGGTGTCAAATTTCACAAGAATAAAACGGGCCTGTTCATGTGACTACTGTTGTCTTTTTTTTTTTTTAGTACTTACCTCCGCATTGCTGCATGGTTCTGTTCAGGTGCTTTTCAGAATTAATTTTCTATCAAATAAGCCACAAATGCCCGTCTTTGCTTTGCACAAAATTTCGATTTCAACGTTTCAGTCCAGTCTATGATGGAGAATATATGCAGTTTCAGTCCTTTTTGGAAGGAAACCTCTGCTAGCAAGCCAAAAAATGCCATTCAAGAGATCCGACTAAGAGCATTGGAAGCCATTCTACGAACGCAAAGCTCAAGTATTGTGAAGCCGCCAAGCTTAGACTGTGTGTAGCTGACATTCTTGTTTTTCTATTCTGAAATTAACAAAGGCATTTAGATGTTATCTCTACATCTGCGAGCATCATGAATTATCTCCTTCTCACTTAGAAAGGCGAGAACGAGATCATTTCTCGGCTACGTATAATTGCGGTTCAATGCCATGATGATCCTATCACTGTCATCAAAGGTGCTATAGCATTGTGGTACATCAGCACCATTCCTATCTTTGTCCGTGATATATACCAAGGCGCATCTCCTACTAGCAACATCCACTTCGACGACGAGGGAATATATCAGACCACATGGGATAAGGAGGCTGCTGCTGAGAAGCATTATGTGGGAAATTTAGGCTTAATGTCTATGCTATTGACATCTGAGTTATGGCAACCTCCAAGTGATACGCGTTTAAGGTATGCAACACTTATCTCCAATGCGACAACTACCATTCTTTTTGCCGCCTACATGGTTTCTTCGCGGATGAGCAATTACAAATCTTGGAGTTTTGCTCTATCTGCGTGTCCAAAAGATGAAGGCTTGAGGCTCTTTTTGAGATGTGCGTGGCAGCTTGCACGAGAAGGGGTTGATAGAACAAAGCCACCGGGGGCCGATTTCAATGCGAACATCGATGAGGTTAGACTGTCAAAAAATGGAAATAATCTTCTGAGCAAGATTGGGCGTGTTGAATGGGATGTGGCACCATTCTGGCATCCATGCAGGAAAGTCCCAGGTTCTCACTGGAACAAGTTTTTCAAAAACTTTTGTCGCCCTATGTTTCCAAATTCACGGTGCAGAGAGCTACACATCGTCTTCAGGCTACCTAGTTCAGCCCTTGCCTTGACTTCCACGTGGGAAATACATTATTCTGAATTACGATCGAGGTTTGACAGGGTATGATTCTTTTGTCAGTTCCTGATTTGAAGCAACATTAACGGCCATCTAGACAGAACGCACTCGGAAGGTTTTAGAAACAGAACTTCGTGAGAAGTTATTTCTCGATTTTAGTGCGGAAACTGGCAGTCACTATCCACATTTCATCCCTAATGAAGGGGTAAGTTATCACTATATTCATAACGCTATTGGCGCTAACCAGTTCTATAGACATCAAATGTGGTCGAAGAGTTAACACAGGAGTATCTCTTTATTTTACCTATGGTAGGGTCCATTTAATAACTAGCTGTAATCTTGAATGAGGTAGCTAACAATTTCTCTTTATCAGGTGAAAAAACCAATAACTGATACGCGCGGTAATTTGATGTTTCCATTTCTAACTACGGCGGTAGACGCATTGAGATTTGGGGTTGATCCGCAGGAAGTAGAGGAGGGCCTCCTTCTAATGTCATTCTCTCGATGATAGACGAACGTTCATTTTAGGGTTCTCTTTGCGGTGATGCATTAGTAACCGTACCTACCAGTCGCATGGGATACCTAACCTCATATGTATCGGTACGTAGGAAGGTACACAGTAGTTGACTGCTCACATGTACACATTCTCATATTATCCCCCAAACATCGAGGCATCTGGGCATCGAGGTAATACCTTAGGCATTAGCAGATACAATATAACAATACCTTCCGGTACAACTTGAACCCCTCTCGCCCTCCATTCCAAACTTATTGAACGCATACTTTTGAAGGCGGCGGGCTACTGCGCCACTTTTGTCATAACAAGGGGTTCCAATTCCCTTTCGTTCCGTACCTAGGTAGTTAACTATGGTTGGTTCTGTGCTCTTGGCTCAAGCTTGTAACTCATAAGTGGATTTAAGAATAAAGTGAAATAGTGTACTTAGTAGACCCGCCACTAGCACACCCCAACTGTCAACCCCAGCCACCCGACTCAGAGGTTCCTCACTAATTTTTGAAGTATGCAGTACCTCGTCTGTGGCAAGCTATTGTTCCGCCAAGACATAGCCTTTACACACCCTACAGAGCCACCCCATCTCTCATAAATGCACTCCCTCCTCTGTCTCATTTCACTTTCATATCCAAGAATCTCCTCTTTCATCTTTCTTCACCTTATATCAAACATCTGCACCAATAGACAATTTTCTGAACTCGGTGCAAAATGATGTCCAAAGCTGAAGTAATGAAGCATCTTTCTGCTGTCGCCACAGGAGAGCTGCTTCGGCTTCTTAGAGACGATACGATCTTTGAAATTGCCGGTCAGTATTTTGCCTCCATCGGCTTGAGTCTTGGGCAAAATGAAACCGAAAGCCTGGTCGCTATGGATCAGTCCTCCACGGTTCTATTCACAGAACCAGCAAAAGCGGCCTCAGTGGATCGAGCGAAACGGCCTCTCAACGCCTTCATGGCATTTAGAAGTAAGTTAGAGGGCATCCTGTTCAAACAAGTTTACTCACATTTCTTTCACTAGGCTATTATCTAAAAATATTCCCTGAGGTCCAACAGAAGACAGCATCCGGCTTTTTAACGACCCTATGGAACAAAGATCCTTTCAGAAACAAATGGGCATTGATCGCGAAAGTTTACTCATTTGTGCGCGACCAACTTGGACGAGACAAGGTATCTCTGTCTCATTTTCTCAGTGTTTCGTGCCCTATCATGAAGATCATCGAACCTTCTGTTTACTTGTCTTCATTTTGTTGGTGTGTTACGGACGACGAAACTGGCTCCCCAAAGCTTTTGCATGATGACACAGGGGTGAACAATTTCCTTAGCAGTTCACAGTCAGAAGATTGCCCAAACACCGAGAACGAGCTTCTCGCAGCTATCCTAGATATTGGATACTTCTCGGACGAAAGCACGGGGCTCATGGAAAGAATGAGCACCAACAGCAGCAGAATTATGACGACCGTCAACAATAGTCTTTCTGTACCATGCACAAAAGAAAAACTCAACTTCATGAAGACAATTCAAGACGATCCGCTTCAAGCGGCAAAGTCTCTTCTTGGTTCACACTATGATGAACAACAAGTATCCATTTTCGGTATCAAAGCATACCGAGCTGAAGATTTGAGTTCCCTTAGTCACCTTCCTATGGAGATCGCACACCCAGACCCTCGCCAGTATTATAACTACTCAACATCTAGTGCCCTTCAATACCAGGATGATGCGTCCACATTACAGCTCCACGGCCTTGAAAACAATATTTACGACATTGATAATCCTTGGCATGTTGATAAGTTAATGGGATACAATGAGCCTGAGGGGGAAAGAAGTAAGAAAAATTCCAAGTATTATGTGACAATCGCTAATCAGTGTAGCTGCTGGATTGCCCCCAAGTGCCCCATACAACGCTCACGATGACTTTTACTACGCATTTTAGATTTGAGAATTTCAGTCATTGATTGAAGTGGTAGTTGGGTACCCAAGTTCCTTCTTGTAATGCTAGGGAGGAAATAAAATATTTTGGAAGGGGGTGAGAATCGAAAAGTCTGAAGACTTGGCTGAGAGTTCAGCATGAATTAATATGATACCCATGAAATGAGGAGCAATTGCACATTAATACAGATCTCAACTGTCATGACCCACCCTTCATGGCCCCTACATGTGTCCGGTAGGCAGAGACACCAGTCAATATAATCTTTTTACGATACATTCTACCAACGAGTAGTGGTGTTGTTAGCTTTCAATGACCAACCTTTTTGCTTTCGCCGCAGGTGAATAAAGTTCCCTAAGTACTTCCCCTGTAAAATTCAGCGTCACTTCTCAGCTTACGTAGTTCCTCTTCATTTGTTGCTATCTCCACTCTTTCTTGAATATCTGGCGTCTCTCCCATCTACCGTTAAAAGGCTGTTGCGGGAAACAAACACTAACATAACGCGCCCAAGCTTGGTGAGTTCCCTTCAGAATGATAGTTAAAATTCCAAGATTCCCTGCACCGAAGGTCTTCAGTGCAATGGGGATGATATTCAATTCTTTTTGGTAACGATTGTTGGTGTTCGCTTGGCCGTTTTTCGAGTTGTCTAATACCAGATCACCAAATTGTAGTTTAGGAGTAAATTGGGTACCTAAGTACGTAGTTAATGTCCCCTGGAATTAGATTTATGTTTTTTTCTTTTTTTATTAAACAGTATACGTCTTGAAGGTTTATTAAGCTCTAAAAAGATAGCCGCGCGGAGTTTTACGAGAATTCGAACGGCAAATGTCACCTTTTACCCTTGTGCAACATCGCCAGTTAGGTTAAAATTAGCTCAAGAGAGCGGATAACGATAAAACTTGTTTACAATCTAGAAAAAGAAACTGATGAAATAAATAAATGCAAATATCCCTTGACGTCGCAAAATATGTAGACGGCGTGGTCACAGGCGAGTAGAATCGTTCTTCACCCGCAAAGTACAAACTATTCTTCTTGGTACGAAATCTTTCGCATCTCACCTAGTCGATGTCTTGCGGAAGCAAGAGAATTTTCCAATTGTAAAATTTCAACCTAAATGCGAATTACCCAAGGTGTATGACATTAGCCTTGACTCTCAAACTAGAAATGCTGAACCTTTGGCATGGCTCTTGTGTCTAAATCCGACATATAACTATTGTCATCGGGCTCAAACTTCCTATCTTACACCCATGCAAGCAAATGCATTATCCAGGGAGTTGAAGTATCGAGTGCGCAGGTTGCGAAAGGCGATGGAGAACTTGAAGGGGATGGAAAGGGGAGTAAACGAAAAGGAGTTGGGAGAAAAATGATGTCGCTGAAATAACTCACCTGTTGTTCCATCTCGCGCACTTTAAACTCATGGGCTCCTAGCTTTGAATAGTCTACTTGGTCCTCATCTTGGTTGCTCCGCTCACGAATCATGGCTTGTACTTGTCGGACCAGAGATCGACACGCTGCCCCTACGGCCTTGCTTGCCTGCTCCAACTTGTCTTGACTCTTAGACATGAAGCCCGCCTTTACTCGACTAGCTGCGACTAGCTGTGCTGTCGAGGCTGCCACGTCGTTGGATGCGACAATCAATTGTTCGGGGCTATTGCGGTTGGATAGGACTCCATCCGCGGTCTCGATCAAAGTATTGGTCGATGAAGCAACAGCTTTAGCAGCTGAGATGAGACCTTCCGTCCACCTGTTGTTTTTCTTGTAGAAGGCTGTTCGTGAGGCCGAGCCTCGTCCAGCTTGCACAATTTCTTGCTGTGTCGCTGTCGCTGCCCGTATGAGCTCAGCTATAGCGTTCGTGATAGCTGTGGCAGCATCCAGGATTGAGTCATGAACCTTCACTTCGTATGTGTTGTAACCGTCTCGGGGTTTGTTCCTGAGTTTGGCTAGTCGGGCGGCTGCTGCTGCGATTGCATCCGCTGCCTTGCTCAATTCAGAGTCGACGAGATCTCCTAAATCTCCTTTGTTGTTTGTGAGTTTTCCAAATCCTGGCGCCAAGCCTTCCATTAATTTGTTGAGTTTTTGCAACTTCATTTGCACGTCGTTGTTGCTATTAATAACGACATCTGTCTTCTGCAATGGCTCCATGCCTTCGAGGCGGAAGCTCTGCAAGCCCCTGAAGAACTGAACTGTGGACTGCGCGGATTGTCTCGCACCTTGCATCAACAAATCTGTTTTCTTATCATCAGTCGCCAGACGCATCACGCCCTTTGTGTTGCTACAGACATCCGCGATTGCCCCGGAAAATACGTTGATAGCTTTTATCAACTCTGAATGAGTGCTATTGGGACCATCAGCAATAAAATTGTTGAAGGCCGTAGCAAACTCCATTGCACTGCCGGATGCTTTTTCAATCTGCGAGAGAACATAGGACGGTGATGCGTTCTGATTACCAGCCTGCATGGATGAGTCTAATTCGTAAAGGGCATCATCAATACGTGAGACGCCAGCTTGTAAGACTGAGTCAATGATGTCATTTATCTTATCCAGATTCGATAGAATAAGGGCATCAATTTGGCCGTCCAGTGCATAATCTGTCTCTCCTTGATTTTGTTTCAGTTCGCTTAGTTCGAGCAAGGTCTGATCCATGCCAGCCTTGTAGACTTCCAGCTCTTCCTCCTTCTCGCGTAGAAGTTGCTCAAGGTCTGAATCCCCATCACGCAACTTTGATTGGACATCTTCCAGCGCACGGGTCTTGTTGCGGAGGGCTTCCTCCAAGTCACTCATCTCGCGATTATACTTCGCCAACATAGTTGAGAGCTCGTTACCTTTGCTCCGCTCAAGATTGTCTGCTCGATCTTGTGCTATTCTGAGTTCTCGTTTGAGTTTTTCCACTTCGTCTTTGCTGCTGCCACTTGCCCTATCCTTGTCATGCAGAGCTCTGTCTCGCTCACGGATCATGTCAGCTAACTCAAGATTTTTGGTCTTGATTTCCCTCTCAAGCTTCTCCCTTTTCTCGATAGCTTCCTGAGCACTAGCCGCTTTAAGTTGTACAGACTTGAACTTCTGCAGTAGATCCAGATGCTCATGGCGAAGCTGAGAGTAGAGTTTTGCAAGAGACTCATACTTTGTTCTCCATGTGTTGACTTGTTCTTGTAGAGCTCGGATCTGGTCGTCCTTGCTGCCAATCTGCTGGCCATAACTATTTTGGATTTGCATCAATTCGCCCTCCAATGCCTTGACCCGTTGGTCATATTGCTGGAGCATCAGTTGGTCACGCTCATACTGCGCTCGAGCGTTGAGGTTTTCCCGCTCCAATTCAGCAAGCCGGCCCTGAGTCTGCCACTGTGCCTGTTGTGATAGAAGTGCCTCCTGCTCCCTCTGCTGCTGTTCCATTAGCCGCCGTTGTTGCTCTTCAAAATCGCGCTGTGCCTGCTGTTGCGCTTGCTGTTGCGCCAAAAGAGCTGCCTGCTGTCTTTCCTCGAGAACTCGTTGTTGCTCTTCATATTCACGGTTTTGACGGTCCAGCTCGCTTTTCCAGAATTCAGAAATTTCATCCGGTTCATCTGATTTCGGCTCAAGCGCTGGAGATGGTTGACGCTCAATTTCTTGCTTCGGACGAGCAGGCAAGGCTGGGGCGTCGTCATCCCCAGCTAAAAGGTTTGGCGGATCTTGTGGCAGCTTGGGAATCGTGATGAGGCTTGTTAAGTATCGGAGGTTGGAGCACTCGTAGTAGAATTTTACTAGTCGATAGTGTTGCGCATCATATCTCTGTCGAAGTGGCTGTAGAGCATCATCATCTCCCGTGACTGCACAACCAATATGAGTGATGAACCAACATTCAGGGAACATTGTTACTCACTCGAATGCATGGCCCGCAGCATGCTCGTAATGAATTTGTAAATTCCGTAGCTCTCTTGCACCAGAGGTACTAGGGCGGCAATCCGACACTCGTTATTGCCAACGTTTCTAAAATGTGAAAATATTAATTTTTGAAACTGCTCGATTTTGTCTTGCAATACCATTAGATCAGTGATGGTCTCATATCCTTCGTTCGGGTCATTGATGGCCCTCAAGCTGAGATACTCTTCGTATTCAAACGTTCCGTTGAATTCCGGGTGTTGCTGATGAAAGGAGAGCTTTGCCAGAAGATAATATACATATTCGCGAATCAATGGGCCGTAACCACGGACTCCTTCTCCGGCCATGCCGCGATTGAGGCTGTCAATCCAGCCTCGATTGGACATAGCATCTTTCAATGCTGAGGGATGCCCTTCCTGCAATACCTTGTGAATTGTAATTAGGGCCTTGAAGGTTTGGACCTCATCCGCAAGAATGGGTTGGCTGGAAATATCATTGTTAATAATTGTTCAACGTCGAAGCCGACCACCATTCGAACAACATACACCTTTATTCCCGTCCAGAAAGACAAAGATGACCTGTGGTCCCAAGTATACACTATGCATGCTCGGACATGTTTGCGCTTTGGGGAAATCTCGTCGCTATTTGTGGCTTTTTTTATGCTCACGGCCAACTCCTGGTCGGTCCTAGGAACATGAAAAACGTGTTAGCAAAAGCTACAGTGGCATCAACTGCATAATGTATATTGTCCGTGGGTTTACAGACTTCGTATGCTCTGCAGTTCGCAAGGTAGCCATAGTTGGCACAGAGAGGTTGAGGAAAGGCGAGCTTCAGAGAATGTGGATGTGCGACCTTGAAGTCGCGGATCGCGCACTCAGATTCTGCAAATCTGCAGGACTTGGACTATAAAGCAGTCTGAAGCGAAATGCAGCTGTAAAAGAAAGGGATAATTCAAAAATCGGTCGAGATTGCTAAGGGCGGGAAAAAAGCGTTATTTATCTTGGTTACTCATAGGCAACACTGCGACAGCTTGAGCTATAGATGGCAAGGTGTGGTATTGTGGTATGAATTTGGTTACGAGTACAGCGTCACCATGTGGGGCCAGCTGCATAAGCAAGTGTCAACGGATAAATTAATGGTCCGCTCCGTTGACATTCGTCTAGGTGTAGGGTAGCAGAACCAACTGAGCTATTGAGTGGGAAATTGTTCTGAAGAGTTCTATAAGTGAAAGAGATGTCTCGTCTTGTTTTTATTTTCTGCTTAGGACTAATGAGTCTTTCTTAGCTAAAGAGTAAGAATTAAAATAGAGCATATATGAGCTCTCCAAGGATTACATAACGGGGTGACAATCGGTGGACGGTGGTTTAATATCTTTCATAACTTACTCATCGATACGAATGTCCAGAATCGAATTTACTGCGTGAGAGCTATCTAAAGAATTAATCCAATGATTCAGGAGATACACTGATCATTGCAAGCCAATGCAAGCCAAGTTGATGGCATTTCAAAGATACTTTAGAGATAGCTGACAACGCAATGTCGTTCACCAAGGAAATTTGAATCATTCATCAAAGGCGCAGGGGATCAGTTTGTATCTTCCTTGACTGTCATGGGCTCTAGGAGATAGATAGTGTGCAAATAAGGAGAGTGTGGTTGGATCCTCCAACCAGTAGGCAGATTTCGGAAATAAAACCCGGGCTTTTCTTGCATCGGCCTTTAGTAGAGGGCGTGCAAGAATCGGTGCGAGAACATTTTTCGAGAAATGTTATACGGCCAAGTAAAAGTTTCACTCTTAAACATGAAACACTGGTATTGGTAGATGCAATTCATCTCATTCCCTATGGACATCAAGAAATGCAGACCTTGGTCAAATGCTGAGTTCTTCGCCATCCGAACGCAACACCAAAAGAAAACCCCAAGAAAGCGCAGCACATCCCCCAAAGGACTTTTTAGATCGTGGTCTCGTATGCTAGAGGAGTTACAGTCTCCGGAGGGTTGTCAGTCAAGGAGACTGTTCGTGCTTCTCGAGGCAGAGCAGGTTGACGCTTGACCTGAACAGTGACACCCTCAACTCTGGCCTTCTTCTTAGCCTCCGCGTTCGCCTTAACTCGCTTGATGAAATCTTCACGGGACCGGGAGGGCTGAATGTGCTCAATTCGGACATTGATACGCTTCTCGATGTAGCGGTGCTTCACCTTCTTGTAGATGATGATACCGACAGCGGTCTTGCTGACATTGTAAATAACGCCTGTCTTGCCGTGGTAGACCTTGAAGGGCATGCTGCGCAGATGTCAGTCTGTGGTGGGCAGACTCGCCGCTCATTCCTCTTGTCGACTTGGAACTTCTTACCCCTTCTGAACGGCACCGTTCACTTTGATATCGACAATATCACCGACACTTTGAACTAATTAGTAGAGTTCCATAACAGGGCAGTTTACAACCTACTGATACGTCCTCAGGTAGGTGCTCAGGGCAATCTGGCCCTTCTGGCGAAAGTTTCGGCTGAAAGCGTACTATAAAGAGTTAAAACAATGATCGTCCCTTTATGTAGAAGGTTGGCAAACCCGAGTGCCGGCTCTCTTTCCGTATGAGTGACCCATCGCGTCTTGATTGCCGTCGGAGGTGTTCGAAATTGGCGAAGATGGTGGTGAAGTCTGCCTGATTTCCGATTGCGAATTTGCGCACTGCGTGTGGGAGGAGCGGATGCTTAGATAATCTGCCACTTGAATCTCGGCACAAATTTAGGGCAACTGGGATTAATGGAAAATCGCCCAAGAATTTTCTATTAGGGTTCAAATGAGATGCGCTCACGTGATCAAAATTTTACGGCGCCAAATTTACAATTCACACAACCTTGCCAATTTCCCAGATCCAAGACTCTTTAGCCACTGTCAAAGAAAGCAAATTAAGTAAGTCTCTTGTTGCCTTTACCACACAAAACGATAATAACTAACGTTTCGAAGAATGGCCCCTCGTGCGCATTCGAAGACCTCGCGTGTCCCTCGTAGACCCTTCGAGTCTGCTCGTCTGTCAGTATCACCGGCCAATGAACATGAGCTTGGCTCTGTTTAAGTCGTTTGTGACAGGAAACTGACATGTAACCCAGGGACTCGGAGTTGAAGCTTGTTGGTGAATATGGCCTGCGCAACAAGCGTGAGGTATGGCGTGTCGGTTTGACCCTGTCTAAGATCCGTCGTGCTGCCCGGTAGGTGATTCAAAAGCTGTTTTGAGGATTCAATAACTAATACGACACAGTCAACTTCTTACCCTCGACGAGAAGGACCCTAAGCGTCTGTTCGAAGGCAACGCCCTGATTCGCCGTCTGGTTCGTGTTGGTGTTCTCGATGAATCACGCATGAAACTTGATTACGTTCTGGCCTTGAAGATCGAGGATTTCTTGGAGCGGCGTCTGCAGACTTGTGTCTACAAGCTTGGTCTGGCCAAGTCTATTCACCACGCCCGAGTCCTGATCCGTCAACGTCACATCCGTGTTGGCAAGCAAATTGTCAACGTTCCATCATTCATTGTGCGACTTGACTCTCAGAAGCACATCGATTTTGCATTGACCTCGCCGTTTGGCAGTGGCCGTGCTGGTCGTGTCCGCAGAAAGAAGGCCAAGGCTGCCGAGGCCGGTGAAGGCGGAGAGGAAGAGGAAGATGACGAGTAGATTCATACTCGTGGTTATTAATGACTCCTACGTAGCCTAAGTTGGGGGCTGGGGCATATTATATCTGGACGGAGGATTCTCGTCCTAAATTTCGGCGTTGGCCAAAACATAAAAAATAACGGAATGAATTGAACCAATTTTGCAACTTTTGCAAGTCACGTCAATGTCAAAGTCCATTCAGTAACTTGAGCCACTCCCTCGCTTAACCCTTTGAACCATGAGCCTATAATCTGACAAGTTCTGGGACAAGGTCTGAGTGCGCTTCCGTTTTTGCATTTTTTAACTTAACAGCTGGTCCTGACCTAAGAATTTAGCCATGGGATCATGAGAGATGGTTTTCTTTCGACGATATTCCTCCATTTCTGCATCGGATATCCCATTCATCATTTCTTCACGGCTCCGTTTCTTTGACTGTACATCTTCGAAAAAGGCTCCGTCTTCCTCTCTGCTCCCATCTTCCTTTTCTACCTGAATTTTGATGTTTCGGTCTTCCAACGGTTGGACCCCAGACCTTTGGCGTTCAGCAGTCTCAAATGCCTCTTTGCCTTCTGCTCCTGTGCAGTAACTATTTTTTATGATGGAGTGACAGCAGGCATAACCCCATTTGAAATTTAACCACCAGCTTCCCCAGACAGACGAGTGATTGTTGATTAAGACATCTTCGATGTATTTTGATTTAGCATCCCTAAGCGGTACTCCCTTTATTAAACCAGCTTCGTCATATTCCACAAAAGCCTCTGATTCAGATACAGCCATATTGCGTAATGTGGCTGGCATGTCCTTCTGATCGCTGCCACCATATTTCTCTAGAAGCCGGTTTTCTCGGTCGGCGCGTTTCTTCAGCTCTTCCTCAATCTGTTTCTTACGGAAAAAAGCACCTGCTGTTGGATTGGCTTGTAAATGCTGTGACGTGTCTCCGCTCTTCTCTTGTGCTTCCCAGGCATATCGCTGCGCCATTTCAAAATCGCCTGCTTCACCAGATGACCGCATAAAGCCTTCTTCTGCAAAAAGATCGGCAGCTTTGTCTGATGTTGCACCGGCATTGACCAAGGATCTGCTTTTTGGATCATATTTCGCGGATTCCAGGTCAAGGTTTAGGAGGTATTTTGCTGTATCTTCTCGTATTCTTAGTTGTCTCGTTGCTGTGCTCTGGTGCTTGCTCATGTCGTTCTCCTCAGCATACTTATCTCCATCATCTTTCTCATCATCTTCGTTGGTAGTCTTCCGCGCTTGCTTTCGCAGATCCTCCATCTGATTATAATCATCAATAACTTTGCGATACTCCCTGGCATCATAACCATTCCATCGATCTCGCTTGGCATCCCACCCCAGCTTCACATCTTGTACGACTTCATCAGCCTGGATGTCCTTTCCTGTCCATCTGGCTCCTTTTGCTCTTGGTCGACTTAGGCAATCTTTGACTTTGTGCGTTATCGCTCCACAGTTCTCGCAAGCGCCTTTTCGATATTTCGTCGCCGCAGGGCCAGACTTTTTGCCACGATCGTACCATTGCGAGTTTTCACTCTTTTCTTCCCGACGCTGATGCTTCAGATAATCGTTGTCATCGCCTTCTTCACCAGCGTAAAATGGCCGCTTGCTGATGAAGGATGGAATGTATATATTCTCCTCCTTCGATGCGGCTCCCGTCTCCGGCTTTTGTGGCGGAGGCATGGTCGGTAGGATATTGGTCCTTGTCGGGAAAGACGAACAATTGACGGGATAAAACGAGAGCAAACAAGAGGCTTATTTCAAGGCGATCAAGGGATAGGTATACCGTTTGTGCTTTAGGCCATTGTGCGGCATCAGTAACTGTTGGTTTCTATTAAAATATGTTGATCTAAGATCGTCAAGTTAGACTCGGCACTTTCTTCAGGTAACTCATCAAATTGGACGCTATGATAGCTTTATCACCACGTGACTCCGCGACATTGATGCCTCGCGAGAACGCGCCACGATGTGGAGATCTTGCAAGAGCACGGTTGGCTTTCCTGTACGGGATTGGATATGATCGCAGCAAATTATTATGGTTTCTATTTGCAGCTCTGAATTTCAAGTTAGGCTTGAATTGGAAATCTTTACGATTCTGCGAATCCAAGCTTCCCACGGAGCTGTTGACTTGGGAGAATGAACTCGTTCCGCGTTAGACTGAATTGCATCGATCATTATCAAGCCACGCCGACCCGGCATGATCCTCAACTTCGGAATGACGCCCAGCCGTCTGAGATCCTCACAGGAACTAAGGTACCTGTTGTCAGAATATTTGGATCAACTGAAACGGGTCAAAAGGTTTGTGCGCATGTGCATGGAGTGTTCCCCTACCTATATGTGGAGTATGAAGGTAGTTTATTGCAAGATGAAGGTCCGCATAGACTTATCAATCTTGAAGACTTCCGCTAAACTAGATGGTAGTTGGAATGTTCATTTATCGGTTGCATCTCTCAATCGACCACGCCCTCGCGGTAAGCTATCGTCGTGATCAAAAAGGAGACATGGCGAAGTTCGTGG
This sequence comes from Sphaerostilbella broomeana, assembly GCA_930272545.1. NCBI lineage: Eukaryota > Fungi > Ascomycota > Sordariomycetes > Hypocreales > Hypocreaceae > Sphaerostilbella > Sphaerostilbella broomeana. The sequence goes on from CAKNET010000035.1 coordinate 214,033, forward strand.
CTCGAATTACTTTGGTTAAAGGTATACCATTCTATGGCTTTCACGTTGGCTATAAGTTCTTTTTAAAAATTTATATGTTCAATCCTATTGTGATGTTAAGATTGGCAGACCTTCTCCAGCAAGGTGTCATCATGAAACGCAAATTTCAACCTTACGAAACTCATCTGCAATATCTTCTTCAATTCATGGTGGACTATAATTTATATGGCTGTGACTACCTGGATTCATCATTGACATACTTCAGAGGGCCGGTTCCCTCACACAATCCAAATTCAGCGTTCTCTCATCTCTGGCATACTAGTTCGATCCCTACTTCTTTCATTACAGATGATCCTGGTCTGCCTCGATCCAGCCATTGCTCCCTAGAAGTGGACATTTGTGCGCACAGTATCGTCAACAGGCTGAGAGTTGAAGAGAGGCATCTCCATCATGGTTTTACGGAATTTTCCAATCCCTCAGTATTTCAAGACGTTAAACTAGTGACCAGCATGGCAGGTCTCTGGAAAGACGAGGCACGACGACGACAACAGCAGCAACAACGAGTGGCGCATACTCAGCACCAGGAAGCATCGCTTCCACTGGAGGGTTTGGTTTCAATGTCAGCGGACAATCGTGACTCACAGCCGCAAGTGTGGACTCATGAACAAGATTATAGACAAAAGCTTCATCATCTAGTCGCTGATGAGAGAACACAAACTACATCATTGGAACTAGATTTCGACACTTTCGTTCCTCAAGTTCCCGGAGAAGAACGAATCGGAACAGCTTTGTTATCAGTTGAAGACCTGCATCCATCAAATTTGACCCCCCTCCTCGGTCTCACCTCGAGTACGGCAAACATGGCCCAAGACCCTAGTAGCAGCATTGACGTCGATGAGGAGAGGGTTCGAAAATCTTATGCGGAGAATGAATCTTTCTTTAATGATACGGACGAGAATAGACTTTTGCCCACAGCCCCGAAAGTTTTTGATTCGCTTAAAGAAAAGGCACCCCAGCGTGGATTGACGGAAATTATGATCCCCCCCCTAGGCACTCCCTCAGAAGTCGGAAAACATTATATTAATATGCCAGGGATCTCGGCCAGTGGTTTTCAAACAAATTCACCTCCAAAAGTATCTACATCACTTAGTTTAGTTGAAGCCGTTCGAAGAAACAACCTTGGGGATAAGATAGGATCAAACACATTTTCTCAATCAAGCAAACCCAGAATCAAGCGCAAAAGTTCACGTATCTTGCTTTCTGCGCCACAAAAGCGAGCGAAGCCGATGTCAATATGGTCTCAAAGAAATGCAAATGCCAGTTCAAACAGCAATAAGCACGGGGGAAATATTGATGATAAGCCTAGGCTGGAGCCAATAACACTGGGAATCCCGGATAATAGTTCGCATCGCCAAAGAAAATCATTGACTGAAACCGGATCATCTAGCGTCTCAACTGAGCGACTTCGAAGCAGCTATGATGATAACGGCCATTTTGGCGGCCACAGACGAGTTTCATTTCTCCCCCATCCCGGGCCAACTGCCCTGGAGAACATTGCCCCTACTGAAAGCGATTGTATTCAAGTTACCTCTGGCATATTTAATTCTACGGAATTGTCTAAAAGTTCGACTAGTCACCGTAACACCAACCTCCAATATACAGCCGATATGTGGGTTTTCACCACCCTTCCACCATCTATTATGGACGTCACTCTTATGAATGACCACGCATTGCCGACAGTCATTTATCACAATGTTATTTACGGTAATGAGAAGGATGTGCCCCTGTACGACCGTGAATATGCTGGGAAGCAATTTAATATCGTGGGCGACACCTTGCCATTTTTGCCGAGGTTCGACAGCTCCGGTAAATCACCTGCCTCATATGGCGTAATCCATTCCACAGTTTCAGATAGGATGTTGCTGGAACCAGAATATCAAGATTGCAGGCTATCCTGTTCATGGCGGAGCTGGGAAATGGCTGAGCCTCCCCCAACCTTTGACGTTGTACGACGATGGATATCTCTAAATGATATATCCAGTCCGACACAAATCCATGCTCGTGGCCTTATACCAAACTTCCTTTCACAAATTGAGGGTCCTTCACCTAGGGGAAAATATGACTACAAGTATACGCAGAGGGAAAGTTCTACAAGTGTTCAGCATGAGGTCCAATACATGAGCACTATGAGCCTCGAAGTCCATGTGAACACAAGAAGAAGCTTTGTTCCGAACCCAGAGGAAGATGAAGTCCAGTGTATATTTTGGTCATGTAGAGGTGATGAAGCGGCAAATGAGGATATACATGGGCTCTCAGATGTGGGAGACTCTGGGGTACTAGTTCTCAGCCCTGATGGTAGATTAGCTAACAAGATGCGGAATATAGCCTTGTATGAAATAATCCCGGAGAGCTCGGAGCTAGATTTGATGGTTCGTATGGTTGAAATTGTTAGAACACATGATCCTGATATCTTGACGGGCTATGAAGTCCATGGAAGCTCATGGGGTTATCTGATCGAGCGGGCGAGATTAAAATATGACTATGACTTGTGTAACGAGTTTTCTCGGATGAAGTCTCAGTCACATGGACGATTCGGCAAGGAGAGTGATAGGTGGGGCTTCAATACAACGTCAACAATTCGTGTGACAGGTAGGCATATGATAAATATATGGAGAGCCATGCGTGGGGAACTGAACCTTCTTCAATACACCCTGGAAAATGTTGTTTGGCATTTATTACACCGACGGATACCGCATTATTCCTGGAAATCTCTCACAAACTGGCATCAAAGTGGAAGGACAAGGGATCTGACCAGGTTGCTGAGGTATTATAGTACACGAGCTAAACTGAATCTGGATATACTCGACGCGAATGAACTTATCCCACGGACGAGCGAACAGGCGAGGCTGCTTGGGGTTGACTTCTTTTCGGTGTTTTCACGCGGTTCCCAATTCAAGGTCGAGTCAATCATGTTCAGAATTGCCAAACCGGAGAACTTCATCTTGGTTTCCCCAAGCAGGAAGCAAGTCGGAGGCCAGAATGCGCTTGAATGCTTGCCTCTGGTGATGGAGCCTCAAAGTGCTTTTTACAGCAGCCCACTTATAGTGTTGGATTTTCAGAGCCTCTACCCTAGTGTTATGATCGCCTACAACTACTGCTATTCGACTTTCTTGGGACGAGTTACGAACTGGCGTGACAAGAGCAAGATGGGCTTCACTGAATACAAACGGCAACAAGGTCTTTTGACATTACTGAAAGATTACATCAACATTGCACCAAATGGAATGATGTATGCAAGGCCTGAGATTCGAAAATCCCTGTTAGCGAAGATGTTGGCCGAGATTCTAGAGACTAGGATCATGGTGAAGAGTGGCATGAGATCGGATAAGGGCGATAAAACTTTGCAGCAATTATTAAACAATCGTCAACTGGCGTTGAAACTTCTCGCAAATGTCACCTATGGTTATACATCTGCATCCTTTTCAGGTCGAATGCCATGCTCCGAAATTGCAGACAGCATCGTACAAACGGGACGAGAGACCTTGGAGAAGGCGACCGCGTATATTCACTCAGTAGAACGCTGGGGTGCCGAAGTTGTGTATGGTGATACCGACAGCTTGTTTGTTTATTTAAAAGGACGGTCAAGAGAAGAGGCGTTTCATATTGGACAAGAAATGGCTCAAGCTATTACGGAAAAAAATCCGCGACCCATCAAATTGAAGTTTGAAAAAGTGTACCACCCTTGCGTATTGCTTGCGAAGAAGCGTTACGTCGGTTATAAATATGAAAGTAAGGAGCAAAAAAATCCCATTTTTGATGCAAAAGGCATAGAAACTGTTCGTCGGGATGGTACTCCGGCTGAGCAGAAGATCGAGGAAAAGTCACTGAGGCTACTCTTTGAAACCGCGGACCTCAGTAAGGTGAAGGACTATTTTCAAAAACAGTGTGAAAAAATAATGCGCGGTAAAGTCTCTCTCCAGGACTTTTGCTTCGCAAGGGAGGTCCGTCTTGGATCCTACTCCGAAAGGGGCCCAACACCTGCTGGCGCTCTCATAAGTACGAGACGAATGCTTCAGGATGCGAGAGCAGAGCCTCAATACGGAGAGCGAATTTCATATGTTGTCATCGCTGGAGCACCTGGTGCTCGGCTTATTGATCGATGTGTCTCTCCGGAGGAACTCCTGAATAATCCTCAATGGCAATTGGATGCAGATTATTATATATCCAAGAATTTGATTCCACCTTTAGAGCGAATTTTTAACCTCGTTGGTGCCAATGTAAGGCAATGGTACGATGAGATGCCTAAAATCCGGCGAGCTCACCGGACTGAAGGGGTAATTGACAAGAAATGGACATTAGAAGCATACATGAAATCGACCAATTGTTTGGTGTGCAAGAGAAGAACATCTGACACTGGAAGCATCTCGTTATGTCTTTCTTGCAGAGCCAATGTACCTGCTTCCATGCTTACTCTGTTGACGAAGTTGTCAGTCACTGAACACAAGTACAACGATGTTGTCTCTATTTGCCGGAACTGCGAAGGTCGGGACCCTCTGGAAACCGTGGAATGTGACAGTCATGACTGTCCCGTATTCTGGACGCGGACGAAGTATCGGATTCAACTGATCAACGAAACAACAGCAGCAGAACCTGTGATTCGGGAGCTGACGGCTGCAGCCCCCACCTTAGAGTGGTAAGTGGAAACCGAATTGGAAGAATCGAGGAATTACATCTTCATAATATACTGATCAGACATGGGTTGTCATTTTGGTGGGTTTCATACGATTTGCTTGTCACAAATCGATTGTAATACACAGCGAATTGGGGATGAGTCTGTCGACGCAGTGCGGCAATATTTTAGTCTTCACTCAATAGGAACGCGTGTGATGATTATCTTGAGCGTATTCATCCGTTGACTCCTCTATGTTCTTGAAACGCCAAACTTAATCCCATGTAACCTTCGCTAACAGTATGCGCAATGCCTGTAATATACAATGATGGCTGCCAGGTATTTACCACCTTGATGCGTATTTCTATTTTGTGCGGAGCCGTGGCCACGTCTTCCTAGTTTTTAACCAACTTGTCTATTTGCCGCTACTCGTCAATCCATGCCGAAAAATCATCGTCGTCAAGTTCTGTAGCAAGTGAGCCTTGAGGTGCAATTGGTTTGCTTATTGTAGGTTCCGGATCTAGGGAAAAGGTATATTTCGGCAAGCTCTGAGGTATTGACGAAGTATCTCGTGTAGCTGAAACTGTCTCTTCAGCCTCATCATCTTGTGCATTGGGAATTGGTTCATCCCATGCTTCTATTACGTTAGGGTTTCCTTCGGATGCTGGTGTAGCTGGTTGAGATTCATCCGGTGCAGCGACTACAAGCATATTCTGGTCATTATCATATTGCTGACTATCACGTCGCCTTCTTCGCTGTGACGTAGGGCGGTTGTTTTGTGAAGAGGTACGACTCTTAGGATCGTCAGGTTTCGTGGTGGATTGTTCTTCTCTGCTTGTAGACGGCACAGGTTTGCGCCAGGATGCATTGGTTGGACTAGGCATATTCATCCCTAAAGGTGAAATTGGCTGTCCACGACCCATCGGCTGGCTTAAATCTATTGGTACACTCCTTTCGCCAGGTTTCATAGCCTCTCTTTGTCTTTGAATCGCATTCCAGCCCCATTGTCTTGCTTGAGCCGCTGCATTTGTTACTGCTGCCAAGGTATTCCGTTTCTGCGCAGAGGCTTCACTGTCAGCAGAATTGGCAGACGTTGAGACACTGGAATTTTCTCGTTTGAGAAAGAAGCCTCGGCCAAGAGATCCTGTCTGATTCTTAAAGGACTCAGACGAGGGGGAATTTGGCAATTGTGGATTTTGCAAATCAGCAAATTCAGTATAGGATGATGTGCTTTGTCGTAGAGCTCCGTGTCCGGGGATAGTATCAATCTCACCATCTGTATCTGAAATGCTGGGTGCGTTCTTTAGGGGCGATGTGGAACGTCTTCTCACATGAGTAGAAGATGCATTCATGGGCGGCCTTTGAGACGTCGGCAAAGGTGAAGCGTCTTGGGATCGGGAATGCAATGCTGCCATATAGTTTGCAGCATGATCTGGGGGTGACGTTGAAGGCTTGAATACATCCGCGTGTGTTGTTTCAGTGCTGACAACAGGCTCCGTAGAGACTTTCACAATGTTCGGGGAGCGGCTTGTCGGCAAAGGTGGAAGATCCACACTGGTTGATGATGCCGAGCTCATTGGATGATTATTATTCTTTTCTTGTCTTCTCCCAGCAAGCCCTGTAGCTGGGCGTTGCTGGTCTAGAATTGGTGTTTCTTGATTAACCCCCTTGTGGTGGACTTCGTCAGGATCTTGATCCATATCTAGGGGATTGGTTGATTCGACATCGCCAACTTCCCCAATACCTGTAGCGGGTTGAGAAGCTGGCTCAACAGCATCATCCCCTTCGAAAATTCCACCTCTCCATCTTTTGTGTTCAGTTTTGAAGAAAGGCGTATCATCCCAAAACGGCTGAACGAGGGTTTCGGCAAATACCTCTTTGATGCGGCTCTCTATTTGTCGGATGATGACAGTGTACGTAATTTGTCTTGAGCTGACAACAGGCTCGATAGCCATCTCTAACTTCGGCATTGTTTGAAAAGAGATCCAAACTCTGTTGCTGGGGGGCTGTTTTATCTTGAAGAGAACATGGCCCTCTAATTTCTTCAAGACAACTGCAAGGACCAGATTCACCTCCCGGGCCTTGAAACGAGTGCCCAAGTCGATCCTAGCTGTGGCAGCAACCTCAATTCTAAAATTTCCTGTATACTTGACATCCGCCTCCACAACACACTCACCCTCAACTGTGAGATCTTTGAGTCGTATATTTGTCATGTACGGAGCAGCCTCCCCAGTGTCTATCTTCTGAATCTTGATGTTCGTGAGAAATGATGGCTTCTTCACTCGGGAGATCTTCTTGGTTATCTTCTCGGTAATGAAGCTCTTCAGATCGCTTGTTCTATAGATACCCAAGAAAATTCTGCCCAAAACCGCATTCAGCCACCTATAATGCACTTGATCTTCTGATGAATGTAATTTCTGGACGAGAGAAATAATTGACTTCAACTCAAAGAGCTTTGGCTTTGGGGCCGTGTTTTCGAATCCAAATATCTGCTGCTGATTTTTTAGAAGTGCAAAGTAGAAATCCTCTTTTGCAGAACAGTTTTCGGAAAATAAATAAAACGGCCTCGATGTTTGGCTGTGATGGTTAAATTCACCATCGTCTGGCCTCCTAGACAAACAGATAGCGTTCCTTTTTATAAACAACTCGCCTTCAGGTGTTGCATCTCCTCCAGAGTAAATGCTTATATCGTGATGAGAGAGTGAAATGACATGTCGAACTTCCAACTGCTCTTCATCGTCAAAGAGCATTAAGTGGCCATGCCTAGCAGAAATCAGCCGATTGCCTTGGCAAATCATCTGCTCAGTTTTATACATACCGTAACACCACGTAGAAGATATTCCCAGCCTTTTTTGGTCGTTGGTTCATGCTATTGTTTCCGTCTAATGGCCCTGTCGCAGGTTTTCGGTCGAATATACTTCTATACATAGTTTGATAGACGCTTGGGCTAGGGGTCAAAACGCTCGTCATTGTAGCAGGCGGGGATCGTTCCATCGGCTTTGCGTTTATGCCTGTAGGTTGGTATTCTCGATGTACAGCAAAGTATCCAGAAGCCACATCAATGTCGTGGTTGAATGAAGCTTTGGGATCGCCCTTGATGGCAGCCCTTGCCGCGTCAAGAGCAGTTGTGTCGTCTCCATCTTGAATAATCTGACCATTGTCGCTCTCAACAGATGCAATATCGAATCGGTAGGGCAACGTTAGATAAGCATGAGTACCGATTGCAATGACGATGAGCGGAATGAATGTGATGCCTCCGATGATATACGCTGCGAGGAGGGCTTTCCAGGTATCTAAAGACATGACTGTCGCAAATCAATCTTTTGGACTGCTGCTTGACAGTCTAAGTAATTTCAATGTGTATCAACATGCAGGAAAAAGAGACGCAAAGCGTCAAAGTCACCAGGAGTCTTGTGGTTGCATTGCCCCAACGCTCAGAAAGCTTCTGTTATTGCCAGCTGTTCCGCGAAATGGCTACATCAACATGTTACGTCATGTGATGGACCTCACACAGTGCATAGACTCACGTTTTGGGTTTGACACTGTACGATAGCCACTTTTAACTATTGTGCATCTCTACAATAGATAGGATACATACGCTCTACCAATTTTCACGGTAGTTCTATTCATATCGAGAAATCTTGTGTTTTGTACTAGCTGAATAATATGAGATTAATATAAACGTATCACCACAATAGATATAGCTGGTATTTCCATGTACCATATGCGTAGTAATCAACATCAGTTGCAGGCGGACGCAAAGCAGGTAGCGTCGTCTTCTTCTCCGTTGTTTATTAGTGCCATGGACGAGAAATCGTTACTATGATATGGCCTTGCAACAAGAATCATTATTATAAAAATTCAAGCGTTTCAGGGTTTGCATGATAACCTTCACGAAATATGGCCACCATCCTTGTCATCACACAGCCGCTCTCTTATTCCTTCAACCATGCTGGCTAGCCTTAGATTATGGCCATAACACCGATCACAGCACCAGCAATATCAATTTCTAGAATAATACTTGGAATTCTGCCCGAATTACCAGTCAGTTTTGGTGGGAAGCAGTTCTAATGGTCCTAATAAGTGTTCCATTGCTAGTGACATCAGATGCACTTGTGAGAGTAGCAGGCGCTGTGGTCGAAGGAGCATTGGTTCATGAGGCTTCGGTGTTTTCACGGCCGTCTCTAGTGGCGTTGTCAACGAAATAGTAGTTGTTATATCGGGAAAAGGTTCGGTTGTCGTCATTATCATAACCCTAATTTCCATGCCCACGTTCCACTGAGCTCTCAACGGCCTCAGTCGAGGCCTCAGAAACAGGTGGCTTCTACCAGGAGAGAACAGAGACAGCAATAATTCTTGTCTATGCGCTACTGTATAAAAGACATCCGGTAACGTTAGAACTTGGGGGATCTCGGCCACCGCCGCCATCAAAAGGGTCACAAAATCTGACCGTGGGATCGAGCTAGTGAATAATACTGTCAGTGAAGATGGTGTAGCTGTACGTAGAAATGCCAGAAGTGGCCACAGGTTTTTCGAATAACAATGGAAACGCGCTAGGGTTTATTTAAATGCCTTGAAGTTGTTGCCAGCGAGGGGTTTAACGACTGTGATTGAACGATTGTATGCAACGGACGAACAACCTCAATGGGACCCGTTTCACATTGATCTATTAGAGAGTTATGGTGGAAGTCAGAAGCGGAGGAAATTACCTAAGGTCATATGTAAATCATCACAAGCAGCCCCTTGTATTCTGGGATGGGTTACTAAGGCTGTGGATCTGAACCCTTATTCACGTTTGTGAAGACAATCTTGTAATCTACTTTCCCACCCAGCAACAAACCTTCTCACACTACAACGAGAAAGCCGCGGAAGAAACCTTACTTAGCTTTTCTCGCTATGTGGTTCGATCACCTTCCTAGCCTCTGCTCACATCCAATACTAGTGGGTTATTGCTCGTCAAAGCGCGAAAGTGCTGTCTCAACCACAGCTGGCAAATCCGGCATAGCGCCCATCCACCCGTATCAAAAGCAAATGTCTCCAAGGCTGCGATAGATCCGTCTTCTTATAGCAGGAACTACCGAAATCGCAGCCAGGATGAAGTCAGCAGAGTGAGGTTCTCTGAATAGTCGATAGGCGTAGGCGAAGACAGAACGCTGGGAGAGCTTTTGCTACGCTATGAAAGAGGAAGTCCCAGATATGGAGGTAACTTGGACACACGAGAATGAGGATCTCCAAAAAGGTCATTGAGATTCACAAAGCTGATGACCATTGATTGGCGCAAACTCTTGAGATATAGTCAAGTATTGAGCTAATCGTGACTAATGAACAGAGTCAATCGAATTGCTCACATTTTTAATTACTTAGGCCACAGTAAATAGAAGACGCAGCTTGATCCAAAGCCATTTGTCCCATCTATCGACACATTTTCAGCGCCAACATCATTGGGTCGTCCAATACCATCACATCCTTCACAATCACAACAATATTCCACGTATCATGTACATTAGCCGCCCCCTTACACCATTCTAACCCGCTGGAATCGTTCAGAGTCCTCATCATCGACATCTGGAACCATCTGTCCCTCCATTTCCCCCGAAATACATGGCTGTAGCCTCTGGCGCCTTCACTGCGCAACACCTACGGATAATTGGCCCGTACAAAATCACCAATCTCGACCTCGCGATATGTGTATCCCACAAAGCCCTTGGTTGTCAGAAAAAGTACGCTATCCTGTACTATGTAGCCTAGTTCAGCATTGTCAATCTTGGCCATGAGTGCAAGAGCTGCGTCTTGTGGCAGCTGTAATCACGTAGTAACTCGAGCAATGGCGCTTGTTGAGCTGGCTGTGTAGATGAACGTTGTGGATCGATCATCTCAATAACCTCCCATATATCCTGGAGGAAGGACAGAAGTAGACAAGGGGCTTGCGAAGAGTCTCCTCCATTTTGGTGTTTAGCCATAGCATCAGACCAGATACCCCGTTGTTTAAGAATTTCAACAAGTCCCCAGTCCATGCGGAGAGGTATTAACAGAGGCCATGACATTGTGCGTATCCTCCATTTGTTTCCGAAAATCGAGCACGTCTCTTCCACTAAGATGCTTTGAAAGAGACTCGCTATTTAGGATATCCTGGAGAGATTCGCTCGCTAACCCCGAGGTTGAAGGAATCCGGCCATCGCCGTTTTCGGTAGTCGTCGCTCTTTCATGGTCGATACTACGACAGTAAGAGGCAAGGATATTGAGCACTTATAAGAGTTTTTCACATGGTCTCTTTTGTTGAGATTGCAGGCAATCTGACATTCAACGAACTGTAGCGTCGATGGGGGCGTGGTAATGGTGATGACGTCTAGAGAGGGAGACCATGTTCAATCCCTCAAATGTACTGTGCGATATAACGCATATACGCTATTAACACTATGGATCAGGGTATCAACTACCGAGACCATTTGTTAAATGAGCACGCACTCCTTACACCAACATTCATCAATGCCAGTTGCCTTACAGATCCTCTTAAATGAACTATCTTAATCTCCGAAACTCGGAAAACTAGTTTCAACAAGCCTCAAATGGAAGCAATCACAATATGCCTGAAAAAATAACCATGGGTCACATCTCAACCGACACACAGTAAAGATCATGATGCTCCTCCCGACGAAACGACTCATCCATGACAGGCAGGTTTCTTTTGCTCAGAGGGCACCAGCTCTATACCGATTAATTGAGCACAAAATAGGCTCAGTGTTTCATCATAACAACTCCTCATAGCTTGGCTCGGACCAAGACGCCATCTCCACCAGCATCACTTTCGCTGGATCCCTTTGCTCCCGTTAATGCATCTGGGCCATGTTCCTTTGCCAATCGCTCCTCGATTTCCGGCCAGTTCGATTTCTTCGCCGAGCAATTCATCCAGTAATTGCCCTTTGCATCCTTTCCGATAATCCATGCTGCACAAAAAGATTCAGAGCCAGGCACCCGAACCTGCATCAGTCTCGGCTTCAAAGGCACCCTTTCACCTGCACCCCTCGCTTGGTAGCCAACAGCAGCCCCTGAGAAGTCAAGGTCCAAAAGCTTGCTCATGGCTATATTTGAGATGCCAACCACCTTGGCGTTGGAAGGGCCAAAACTCTTGGGGAGTCCCATCTTCGTTGCTCTCCACCAGGAGGCATAGGACTTGACTTGCTCTCGCGACTGCGACTGCTTCACCATTGTGCGGATCTGGTTCGCTACGTGTCCGAGGGGTTTGTTCCTGGCATGGCGGGTTTCCATGGTGACACCTACCGTGTCGATGAGATTGTTGAGAACGAAGCTCCCGGGGAGATGATGGCGTAGCGATATCGCCGCCAGTAGCACCGTTGGCTGTCTGGAGTTTCTCGGAGCATGTAGGAGGAAGAGGCGAGCCCACCACGCATACAGGACATCCCCTTCACTCAATCTGGGCGGTGGGCCGCCTTTACCGCCCTGTTCGACCATCAAGTCCCGTTGAGCAATCTCACGAAGCCTCTTCATATGCCTCGCCGGCACAACAATGGTACGAAATTCCACATCTGGGAAGAGCACCACGTTCAAATTCCCCAGCAAAAACCTCGACCACGACAAGGCTGCACTATTCTCAGCGGAAAGAAATCCCTTTTGTGGCTCTTCGGGCATCTGTTCAATGGTAGCAAGCGGGTCAATTTCAACTGCCATGGGAGTGGGAATCTCATCATCTCGGTCTCCAAGCGCCAAAGCCCAGGCTTTGAGCAACAGTTCAACGCCAGTACCGTCGACAACGCAATGGGGCACATACATTGTAACGAGCGTTGCATCCGAGAACAAGGTAGCGTGGATACCGAGCATCGGCAGGTCAGAATTCAGATAGTCGGCGTGCTGCTTGGGGCCATTCTTTGGAAGGAGAAACTCGTCATATGGAGCCGGCAACGCTTGAATCGCCGTGTCTACAGGCAAGTCCATCACATGGCGTGCGTTTGGGTGGTCGCATATCTTCATGTCATGCTTGACTTGGGAGAAGTTCACTGCTGGGCGTTCCGCTGAAAACTTGGCAGGGATATGATACTCCAGATCTATCACGCCCTGGTTACATCCTCAATTAGCATATCCAAGCAATCATTGCTGCTTTTTTCGCGGGACAACTAACTCACCCTGCGACGCAATCTAGCCCCGAATCTCTGCCATCCATCCCGCTCCACCACACTGCACAGCGTATCGTGAAGCCTCTCAGGGTCCAGCACCTTATCAAACGCCAACAAGGAACGTATGATAATGCCCTGGAGGAGCACATTGTAGTCGTATGGCTGAAGAGGGACAACTCGATCTGTAGCCACTCTTGGGGGCTGCATGCCCAGAGAGGTCTTGATGGATTCCACCCAGCTTGGCTTTGCTGCGGTCATGGTTTGGTTCGATGGCAGCTTCCTTTTGTGAGTCGCAACGAACGAAAGAAGGAAAAACGTTCTTTTTCATCTACTGCTACAGGCGATTCGAGCGCTTGAGCCAAAGTCCCTTGAGGTAAGGCGCAGTAACAGATAATAGTTGAGTATATCGTCCGTCCCTAGTACTGTTGAAAGCTCAGCAGTCCCTCGGTTCCTTCAAACAAATGTGAAATGTCAACGCGCTCAAACCTCTCTGCGCATTCAATCATTTTCACCGCTTTACACTTTCTCAGACCCCCCCCCCCCCCCTCTATCAATTAGTAAAGCATTTTCCCTTCGTGTCACCCCCATGCTACTTTCGTGGCCGGCAATTCCGATAGCCTCAATTATGTCTCAGAGTTGTGGTATCGTGCATATTAGCATCATCATCACCCCAGCCAGCACCACCGCGTCGGTTCTACATTATACTACACTACGTCCTTTGAGGTGGGGTGGTGTGTTACGCCAAATGGCCATAATAGGCGTGCTGCTACTCTATTGTAGAAGAAAAAACAAGTATTTCAGCACACTAATTCAATAGCAGAGTTACATGTATGAAGTTATCAGAAGGCTATTGAATGCATTTATGTATGTACACTAGGTGGTCTTACCTTACTACAGTAACAAGGTGCAGCGCAGCTACTTAATCCCAACCTGGCATCAAGCAAAGACATGGCGGCGCGCAAGACACCACCACCGCAGAGTCATAGCTCTGACCCAGCCTCATGAACCGAGGCTAATAAACGCAGGAGATGAGCAAAACAGAAGAAGAAGAAGAACAAGTAAAAGTCATTGCCTTAAATATGAAATAATAGAAGAGGAAGCAGATATTCCAAGCAACGGATGTCAGAGCGAGGAAAATCCTGCATTTAAGCACCGAGGAGTCGCGACTAGAAAGATGGATCTAAACGGCCGGACGGATTTTCGCACAACAGCTTTCCCTTTCCCGTACGCGTACGCAGGGCCCGGGCCGAACCGAACAGCACCACCAGCTGGCAGGATTTTTATCGCACGTGCGCTACGATTCTGACCTAAATAAGGGTGGTCTGGATAGATACCTGGTAGGTTGGTAGTATGTAATAGTGCTCTCAGCAATCCATCTCCACAACCATGATACTCAGTGACTAAGAAGAACAAGACATTGATTGAATCGTGTTGATGAGGGCCGGTTCCCACTTCACAAAGTACACATCACCCACATCATAGATTAACATGTGTATATATATTCTCATTTCATTCATCAAAGTTGAGCTACTTCCTACTCCTGTTTACACACTTTCCCAGCTCCCTTTTCCAAACTCCAAAACAGCTGTGTCTTTTGTTTGCCTCTACGTTCCACCATAGCGGTGTCCAATCTTTATTGACATGCTACTCGCTGTGGTCGTGTCTACTCAAATGAAAAGGAGAGATGCCGACATAGTACCAGATGATGAACAGTAATCAAATACACCACCACCGTGGGGGGCGATTTCTCACAAGTTAAAAATACTTGTTGTTGTTGTTGTTAGAGCCATACACTGACTGTAACATACATCTGTGAGTCGGGCATAAACATAATGCCAATATAATCCGTCACATGTCCATAGGAAAGGAATGGTGCCAATTGTAATACACGACAGAATGGTAGAATACTGGTCTTGCGGAAAGAAGCTTTTTTTTTTGCGCCAGGAGAGAATTTTTGGGGGGTTTGAATCAGATAGTAAAAGAAAAAAAAGAAGAAAAAGAAAAGACAGGTAGGCCTTCAGGAATGATAGTCTGTGGTCGGTTGGTTGTTTGGCTGATTAGGATGCTCAATGCCCTTAAACAAGGGGTGATCGAAGCAGTTGTAAGATAGAAAGGACAAAAAATAGAAAATCGTCGAGCGTCATCAGGTAGCTTGCGTCAAAGATGAAAATAGTCGTCACGTTCAAAGGAGGATCCAATTTTTGGTGAGGAAGAAGATTTGATTATAGTACCAAGGCGGTTGAAGAGGTTTAGGCACGGGAGCGCAGAGATGCCATCGGCGTGTTCAGCGCGGAATGTGGTTGATGCTGGTGCGAGTGATGATGCGATCGACTTCGCTTGCCCACATGGGGGAGTGATCCAACATCGTGTTTACCTATAATTGAACAATTAGTCTCCGTGGTTTGGGGTTCAGACCTTCATATGGCTTACCATCGCAACAGGCTCTCACGTTCTCGAGGCGATCAGCTTCCCTGTCTTGTCGCTCGATAATTTCTCGGACGTCCTCTGCACTGTCGTGAACCTCGCTTGCCTCGTATATCCCCACGTTCTGGGCACTTGGAGTCTTGCTCCGAAGAGTGCCTGACAACTTGGGGCCTCCAGATCTCCAATATCCACCAATCTTACTGCTCAGACTGCCCATGGAAGTTTTGTTATTTGCAGCGGAGTATTTGCCTTGCTGGTTCAACGTCGGAATGTCAAGCGAAATTGCATCGTGGTGAGATTCATTTCGCGTTGTGCGAGACGTACGAGAGTTGTAGGAGGAAAGCGAAGGAGCTGACGGGCGAGTGCCATTGGCTGCTCGGCGTCCGAACTGGGGGTTAAACTCCTCAACATCCTCTCGAGTGAGATTATCCGTCACATCCTCCATTTCTGAGTGAGGGTCATTAGTGGTCCTCATCAACAGGTACGACAGAGCGTTGAACCATGTTTCATGGCGTTGACCCGTCGTACAGGTAAACTTGATGGTTCTGCCTGGGGAGATAATCACCAAACTCTTACGGTGAAGACCTGGGGGCATGGGGTTGTCGTCCGTGACCACTCGAACTCCTTCAATTGGTAAACTCTTGGCCCTTAACTCAGTTCGTCCAGCTGTAGAAGGGTCTCTGTCGCTCCAGTAAATGGTTCTTGTGTAAGGGTGCACCCAAAAGTAACGTCGGTGGCGTTTCTCAGACAGACCACCACGGCCAGGCTTTCGGGTATATTTCCAGAGGTACTCGCCAATCATGGTTTGCGTTATGGCTTGAATCATCCGTGGGTCGGTATTTGATCCCAACCCCGTAGGATCAAGCTCGGTTGGCCGTATGTTGAAACGATTGTCGATTTCAGAAGCAAACGACGAGACAGAGGACTGCCTCGAAATTGCGGACATCTTAGACGGGGGCTGTAGCTCCACGTGGCCGTGCGACGATCCTGCGCGGGCGACATTAGCCTTGGGGGTTGGTGTGCCACGACCCGTAGAAGGAGACATAGGCCGATTTTGGTTGGGTGTCTGAGGTCTATTCTTCAAGGCCGAAGCTGGCCAAATAGGAGGGCCCATGAGGCCCTGAGTTTGGGTTCCGCTTGAAGAGCCAGATCGGGCGGCTTGGATCTTTTCCTGGTGATTGGGCGGGAGTGGTGGTGCCTCAACGAGAGATGACTTCGCACTAGTAGCACTACCTGGTCTGCGCAGAGAAGCTGATTCAAGCGCCATCATGTCCACAGCCCTTGGCTTGGAGGGTGAAGTTGTTGGGCTGTCAAAAGTGTCGCGCGAAGGACGAATCCGAACAGTACCAGTGGTATCAGGGCTTCCGATTGTGCTGATGGAAGAGCTTTTCCCGTGACTCCGAGGGCCAGTCTTCAACAACTGGTCAATGGCTCCCGACGTCAATGAAGTCTGTGCACCTTGATCACTGGTCTGAGATGGCTGCTTGCGAGGGGGACGAGCATTCACATTCGCAGATAATTCCTTAAACGGTCTCTGCGAGTCAGGAGTGTCGAACTGAGGCGACTGGGAAGGAGATTGGCGAGTCTCATCTTCTGCGATGATAGGCGAAGCATCCCTGTCTTTGATCTGACCGGCATATTGCGCAAAGAGGTTGTTGCTAGGGATATGAGATGCGTCCGCATCAAACGGAGACCTCGAAGCCCTTGGGAGAATGAAGCCATCCCTCTTTGGCGTCCGAGGCGTGATGGGTCGGGTATCAACAGACTCGATAGAAGAAAATGCAAATTGCGGCACTGGGGGAATTTCCACCACAGGGCTCACAGGTTCGACATCTTCCGACGTGATTGACGAGAAAACGAGTGTTGGCGGCAATTCCTCAATTGGTTGAGTGTATTGAGTGGAAAGAGAAGAAAATGCCAACGGTGGCGCTAACTTGACTGGTTCCGAGATTGGTTCAACGCCTTCCGTAGCAATGGTGGAGAGGACCAGAGATGGCTTTGGAGGCACAACCTCAGGCTCTTCTATAGGCTCCAGGTGTTCGGCATGGATTGACGACAAAGTGAGAGGTACTGGTGTCGGCTGAGGCTCACTGAGTGGCTCAACATGCTGTGACATGACTGCTGACATGCTCAGCTCGGGCGCATCAGCTATAACGGGGCCAAGCTCCCTCTCCGACGATATCTCACGCGAATGGAGAGGAGCACCAGCATCAGGCTCTACAGTGCCAGCGGCTTGGTGAGATTGTGAACGGCCAAGGTGACCAGCAACTGACGACAGTACTGCCCCTCCTGCTGCCCCAGCCAACGCTGCTACGGGGAGAAGGTGTGATTCAGGCCTAGGCTCGTGATGCTCTACGGCAATAGACGAGAATCCCAGTACCGGACGAAGTACCTCTGGCTCCGGAATGGGCTCCGAGTCCTCAATCTGAATAGTAGAAAGGGATAGAATTGGCCGAGGGGTATCCGGCTCAACCACTGGTTCTAGGTCTTCAGCAATGATTGTTGAGATACTCAGCTTGGGGGGGGGGATTTCTGGCTCCGCCTTTGGCTCTAAGTGTTCAGCAAAAATGGTTGACAAGCTTAAAGCAGGAGGAGGGGTCTCCGGCTCGGCCAGCGGCTCAGTCACCTCGAAGACAATGGGCGTGGTGCTAAGAGCTGGAGGAGTGGGTGATGCATGATGTTCCTCACGCGGCTCAACATGTTCAGACTGGATGACGGACAGATTGAGTGAAGGCGGTGTGGGCAGGTGCTCCCGAGGAGGCGAGGTAGGGGGCAGTGGGAACTGTGCCAGCTTCTCGTCGATATCGTACTGCGCGCCGGCGTCGCTGTAAGAAAACGTCGATATGGGGCGAGAAGATGTCGCATCATCCACGCTACGCCAAGAGTTGGAGGCCCGGAAGTCGGGCGTCGGTGGAACGATGGAGTCGGTTGACCGGTGCCTCCTTGCAGCTTCACCTACACTCAAGAGAGAAGCTTGCGATACCCGTTTAGCACGATCCGCCTCGGTAGCAAATGCGACGGGATCCGTCATCACGCCACTATCTACCATGATAACCCTAGGTAGCTCAGGAACGGCAGGTGGTGGCGACACAGCGCGGCGGGTAGAGCCAGGTGTCATAGAGCGAGCACTTCTGCGGCCAGGGGTGAAGACGATGGATTCATCATCACTGCCAAAGTCTTGTAACTCGGCAAAGAGACTCTGACCCTGTGGCGTATGGTTGACACTGACATAGCTGGTTGCGGGACTGGTTCCAAAGCCTGGGTCCTCGCTCGCTTGTCGAGAGCCACGAGATTGGGCGCCTCTGCTGAGTCGAAGTTTTCGTTGAGCCACGGCAGTTGTTGGCGTCCTGACTGGGAAATCATCTTCGTCGGCGGAGGTGGATGCAGTACTATCAAAGGACTCCTCCCGTTCGTCGTATCTGGAAACCGAAGGCTGCAAACTTGGAGGTCGATTCATTCTGCCAAAGCCTTTTGGAACGCGGACAATTTCGGTGGCAGCATCGCTGTCTGAAAGCTCCTCATTTCCTGTCTGGAAATCCTCAGTCTCAGTGGCCCGCTCATGGGCTGTCTCAAAAGCAGAATGGTCGCCTTCGTTGGCCGTCTCGAATTGATCGCTAGTCTCAATCGACTCACGAATTGGCGCACCTTCGGAATCGTGTTGCTGCCGATGAATCTCAGAAGCAAGGCGAGTGCCGGAGGACCGAGGGGAAGGATCATAAGCGGCATCCTCCCAGTCTGGATCATCCATCACCACCACCTCATGTCGGCTCGAACGGAAGTTACCCAGCAGTCGAGGAGGTTTTGCTTTAATCTCCTTGGACTCGACTTTGCGACCTCGGCGGACAACAGGAGCTCCACCCTTTTCAATATTATCTCGGGCTTTTTCCAAGTCATCGCGAAGATCCTGGATAATACGTCTCAGCTCAAGCTTCTCAGTCTTTTCACGATGCAGTTGGCTTCGTTGGCTCTGGATGGTTCGCTGCGCGTGTTGGAGTGATGTCTTGATGGTTTCTGACTCAAGCATGGAATGTCTTGCCGGGGTTAATCCTTTGATGGGTGAGGCCGGTGGAGAGTGTTCTGGTGTGGCATTGTCGGCAGCAGTCTCAAAATCTTCGTCGCTGACGCCATTGACAGAGTCTCGATCATTTGCCCTAGATCTCTGGCTATTGACGGCCTTGGCAAGTTCCTGGTTCTGGCCGGTCAAATCGTCAATCCTGCGCTGCATGGCAGCCCTTTCGCCCTCGGCCATGGCAATGCTACGCTTTGCAGTTCCCAGCTCAATGTCATGGGACTTGGTGGCAGCAGCATGTTCCTCGGCAAGCTTTGAGTGAGAAAGCTTGACCTCATCAAGCTCTTTCTGAGTGGCAGCTTTGGTGGTGTTTGCGGCATGCAGAGCGTGATCGAGCTTCTTCTCTCGGTCGGACGCGTCCTTCTGCTGGCCCGTCATTTCTTGCAGTCGCGTTTGAAGGTTCCAATTCTCCTCCTTGAAGCGATGCTCGCTCTCGTCCAAGATTTTGAGACGCTGCTGCAAAGCCTCGGAATCGCCCTCCAATCTTGACACGTCATTTCGAAGATCCTTGACTTGCTCTTCTCGCTCGGCCAGCAAGGCTTGCAAGTTTCGGACCTGGGCAATGAGCGAGGTGCTAATTTCAGCGGCAAATTCAATATCGTGTACGCGATTTGATGGCTGGTTTCGAATTTTGCGGTTTGGCACGCTGAGCTTGGTAGGCGAGCCGGTGGCCTGGCTCTCGAATTTCGAAGGGCTTACGGAGCGCTGCATCATCAGTTTGTCAGTAACCATCCATAATATGAGGGCATCATAAGATTTCCAAGTCCAGCAAAAGAGATGGTCTCACCCTGCCTGATCTGCCGTCAGGAATGTATGGAGATCCCTGGGTTTCATTGCTGGGCACTCTCTGCTTGGGCAGGAAAACCCTGGCGGACTCGCGCGCCAGGTCATTGTATTCCTTCTCAATGTCGACAAGCTTCCTTCGGAGGTCGGGATTTAATTCTTGCTCAGTCTGCAGCTTGTCGACTTCAGTCAGTTGCTCGGCGAGCGCCTTACGCTGGGAGACCAACGCGGTGCCCAGCTTCCCAGCCTCATCGAGGCGACGGTCGGTTTCTGCGAGATGAGCCTCCAATGCGCGTTTGGCCTGCCGAGGCGATGAGCCAGGCCCGGCAGCGAACAGCTCATGGTCGAAGTTGGAAAAGCGGACGTGAGAAGGGCCGTTGGATGTGGCGGAGACAAAGGGGTCGTTGGCGCTGTCTACCGCGGGAGCGGAGAGGTCTGGCCGGTCGGATGAAATTGACGACGCCATTCTGAGGAAAAGGATTTCGCCAGAAGCGTCGTTCTATCAGCACCGCGCGACCATGAAGGTTTCCTGGCTGCGCAGCGACTACGGGGAGGCCGTGGCGAGCTGCTGCTGGTTTGTTGTTGTTTGGTTCGAGACAGTGGGCGGCCAGCAAGGATGGTGAGAGAAGGAGAGTGAGGGAGCGACTTGGCCTGCTTTGCTTAGTTGGCGTGTGTGTGGGAATCACAAGCGCCTCTGCTGGCAGGCGGCGGTGCGTGTTGCTGTGCGTTGCGTGTTGCTGTGCGTTGCGTGTGGAAGCGCAGGCACTGGCTGGCAGGCTGTCTGCAGGTAAGCCAAGCTGCAAGGGTTGGTGTTGCGCTGGATGGGATGGTGGGTGATTTGATTGAGTGAGTTTTGAGGCCAGTTAATTACCTTAGTTGGGTATTATTAACCTGATCGGCCGCCGAAACCACAGACAACGCACGGGCAGAGACAGACCCTGCTGCTACTACTGCTGTTGTCGCTGCTGCCGATGCTGATGCTGCAGGCGATGTGGGAGCCAATAGGGCACGGCAAAAGCACGTCGTATGAGGCAGGAAAAAAATAAATACAATCGATAATAAGCACTGTGACGACACAGTACGTAGGTATGCAAAACAAGAAGCGGAAGTTTGCAGAGGGGGTACAGAAAAAAAAGATCGCGACCAAGTTGGAGAATTTTGTTAGTATTAGCGGGTGGGAATGTTGTAGTGCGTTGCTGTAGTTGTTGTTGTTGTTTTTTTCTTCTGATTTTTAGGCGTGAATCCAGGTTTGTGTACAAGCCTTCTCCTGTTGACACGGTCTTGACTGGTAGCAAGTGGGCTGGAATGATGATGATAATGCACGCGACAGCTGGTGCTGTTTTGTTGTTGTGGTTGTTGTTGTTGTTGACGTATGTGCTATTCCCAGTGCCCACACTGTCCAATCAATAGTCGAGAGTCCGTTGGATGGTGCAGTTCTCAACGCTGGTTTGCTTGTGAGAGGGCGATTGGATACCGGAGCCGTTGGCGCCTCGGTCGGGTGGTTCGTCGATCGAACAAAGTCGGACGTGGCGCCAGCCGCCGTGCAACTTAATGCGCAAGCAGCCCGGTAGTATTATTAGTAAGGGGTGTGTGTGTGTGTGTGTGTGTGTGTGTGAGCGCGGGTGTATTGCTGGTTTTCGGGTCTTCAAAATGAGTGGAATTGGGCAACAAATAGCTAAGATGCTGTGATCCCGAGGTATTATTATAATGAATGACTGGATGAATGAATGAACGAATGACCAAATGGTACAAAAATTAATATGAAAAGTAAAAATTGGAATTTCTTAGAAAGAGAGGAATCGGAGCAACCAGCAGCGCGGAAAACAAGGTCTTGCTGGGAATTTGTGAGCTCTCGACAAAGGTGATGAAGGATAAGGAAAACGAAGGAGGAGACTTGAGGAAGAGGAAGAAGGAAGCTATGAAAATCTGCAGCAAATGGACGAGGAGAGCAAATCAATAATATTGAGCAAGGGGCTCGTCCCCTCCACTCCGAGGGTATGAGAAAGAGTACTGGTACTGGTACTGGCACTGGCACTGGCACTGGCACTGGTACCGGTACTGTCTCTGCTTTGGACAATGGAATGGATACTTTTGCTGTTGGGGTCATCATCTCGTGCGCTCGCTGGGGGACCACCTTGCCTTGCCCGTGGTGGAGCTCGCGAGAAGCTCCAAGCGCCTTGCAAAGCAAGGGGACTGACTCTGACTGAGAGGAGGCTTATCTAGGTAGGTATAGGGAGGCATGGCGATGCCCATTAGTTGCCATTAGGTACCTGATTCTCGCAGCCTAGCAGCCTGGATGCTGGGTTTATTCCGTTGATGCCAGCACCCAACCTGGGAGGAGGCCCATGTTCCTGATTCACAGTATGAGGTAATGAGATAAATCAGCCCTGGTGCCCTAGTGTACGGTTGACGGTTGACGGTTGACGGTTGACGGTTGACGGAGTACCTGAGGTCTCACAGGTACCATCACCACCCATCATCCTCACTGTGCGTCGTCATGCCATCCGTCCATCATCCTCCCAAAAGGCATGCAGATTGGATCATTGCAAAAGCCAAAACCTATTCTTTTTCCCTCTCCCTCAGACAGTGGCGTGCCAAAGAAAATCAGATCATTGAATACGCGCGTCATATCATGCCAGACATGGCCATTTCCTCTAGATCAGATTCTGAGCAGGCCACTGTGACCCTCGCCCAGCACACGCCCAGCACACGCCCAGCACCACGGGATACTCATAAGAAGCAATGTTCACACAACGGCAGAGGCTGTTTCAACGCTGTCGAAACAGAACAAGTCTTTCATCGTCACGAATACTGAAGAGAACTACCTAACATGGCCCCCAGTGTGCCATCAATTTAGGTAGTTGGCCCGGCTATCGTACGCAGAAAAAAAAGTCTGAGCCGGACGGACCACGGCGGCTGGAACATCCTCATTATCCTCCCTCCGCTGCTCAGAATATACATAGGTAACACCTGGACCGGGCCCGCAGTGGATGTTTCAGCATCCGAATCCCCTCCAATTTCTACAGAGTGAAAGCAAAGCCCTGTAAAAGAGACAAAACAGAAAATACCTCGACGCTGTCCATCTGTACCTGCTTAGCTTCCCGTCTGCTTCTGCTACTGCTGCTCCAGCAACCTCTACCAAGGTACCACCTCTTATTGTACGTGCCTGCATCATATACCCCATCTTCTATGCGTAAACGAGGGCTACGCGAGGTACCTTACATAGCCCCCCTCTCTCTCATTGCTTCGCCTTGTCGAATCGCATGGATGCGGCTTCTAGTCTTCTACTATTTTTGGTGTCTTATCGTATCTTATTTTATTTCTTTTTTTTTTTTTTTTACACCGGCGCCCGGTCATCAAAACAAAAGAAACTTTTGAACACGCGCCTTGTCACGTCACGTTTTGTCGCTTTCTGACCGCAATCTATAGCAGGGATCCTATTAACCAATCACGATGGTTCATGCTGAGCCCAGCAGGGTGGCCCATATTTGATTGGGTGGGTACCTGAACATCGGTGCTTTTTGGTGAGGGACGGCAACTGATAGCCCTACAAAGCCACCTAGAGGCTATTAGAAGAGGGCCGTGGAGTGGATGTACCTTTGGAACTAGAGCCGCATCGCACAATTGGGAAGTACACTGGCGCCAGCTCAGAAGCAGCCCGCACCGCCAATAATTCATCTATGCGGGGCAGCAGCACCAAAAAAAAGTTCCAATTGCTGTCCATCCAAACACCTTACTGTACACACATTCACTACATCAAAATGACAACGCGCATTGGTTCACCACATCGCAAAGAATAACCACCACCAAGGACCCTCTCCAGCTGAATATCCTATTGTGGCGATGCTCTCATCCCAGCCGGCATCGTGCATAAGGCCAACGTTAAAAGTCCTGTGAATGCTCGGTTTCCCCTGCATTAGCCCACTCACGGATCTTCATCTCACCGCCAATTTTCTTTACATCTTAATATTTCCAGATGCCGCCAGTACATGCAGGTACATGAACATCATCACAACACGTCCTTCTCCTTTTATAACGAAATAAAAATATTATTTTAGAGCAATAGCGTTCGCACAGCAACACACGTCGCGACTCCAATCACTGTTATTTGTGGCCGAGTGGCCAGATGATGGATGCTTTGATAGATGGCAATGTCACGGAGATCCTCTCCCGAGGAACATGACGGGAGCTAACACGCCACCTCGTTCTAGCTGGATGATAGCATTCACCCTTAGCTGCCTGGCTATGGTTCATCCACGACTACCCCGTAACCAAAAAATGTGCTGACAGGACCCTGTTCGAGCCCTGAGAGATCGTGACAAACATCTGCCTAAGCATCCTTCGTACCAAATCGCACGAAACAGTCAAAATACTAGGTGCGTATCTACTCAGAATTTCAGTCATCAAAATGAATAAATCTGAGCTGGCGGAAAGTCCCCACTGAATTTCGGTCCAAACACACATTATTCCGAGAGTGGATTTCCAAGGCAAGACCCCGCCTGCTCTAATCAAAGATTCAACCATCACCAACTCACGTTGATCCTCCTCAGCCTACCCGGTAGCTGGCCAGACATCTTCAATAAATTCGACCAGCTTAATTGTTAGTCAATTAGAGATTTGTAGTTTTAGCTATATCTATATATATATATATATATATATATATATCATTTTTTCCCCTCCCTCATTGCCTCATCTAACGACTTCCCACAATTTGAAGACCTATTCGGCCTAAGGCTCGTAGATACTTCAACAACGCCATATATGTAGTAAAGATATTGGCAACAGTATATTGAACATTTATTTCTGAGTACCGTTCACATGACAACATTATCACGAAGTAAGCCGAAATCTGAGCTGTGAATTCCAAATTTCTTAAAGTTGCTTGATACCGAACCAACATATCCACCGGCTAGACCACGCCTCATATCCCAGAGTCTGAAGATAACCCAGCGTATTAATCAAGTCGTATATCGAGACAAGGTTCGCAACCACAAATCTTCACGCCTCTCATAACGCTCCCGTACTTCTGTCATTTCCCGTTCAATTTGCAGTCTCCGTTCTCGCTCCTGAAGGATCATTTGTACGAGCTCCTGCTTAGAGCAGTTATGAATGTCTTCGGTTGATTGAACCTCGCCGCTCGATTCGCCAGGGGCAAGTCCATGTACGCGAAGACGATGGGCATTCATATTATCTTTCCTGGGAAACCCTCGTCTGCTGCGCCGGCACTGCAGGACTTCACAAAAATACTTGTGCTCTGCTACTTCGCCATGCTTGCTAGATTGGTGTCGGTTGAGGTCGTTCCTAGATGAAAAAGCCAAGTCGCAGTAGGCGCACCTGAATGGCCTTGTCCGCGGCCTAGCACGCCCTTGACTTTGCAAGGGGCGTCAGAGCATAAGTCATTTTGTAAGGCTAACAAAGGAGGCAGCTATCAAAATCATTCGGCTTACCGACGTTGCTGCATTGGAGACTCTTTCTCATCCTGTATCTCTAAATGTTCGGTATATACTTGGTCAAGATCCGTTGACGCACTGGGGGCCAGGTGAGGCCAACCAAGCCAATGGAACGAGGTATATTCGGTTGATGCAGTATTAGTTGAAGCGCCTTCACTGTAGGAGATGTCCGGATTGTTGTTTATAAGAAGGTCGATGCCCGAGATGTCTACCCGACAAGTCAGTGGGCTGTTTTCAGGGCCACAGACTTGAAAGAGCTTTAACAAACATACCATTACTTCGCAACACAGCGAGAACCAGGTCATGAACACTTACAGCCACCTCCATCTGGAAATAATTAGATAGCAATGGGACCGATGGAGGCAGCTGTAAGTGTTCATGACCTGGTCATGTCGCTGTGTTGCGCAGACTAGTCCAGGGCTGCGAAGTCCACATTGCTATTTGTCGTTCTACCTTACCCAGAAGAGCCAAGGGCTCTAATAATGTTGGATTTGCTGGGGTGGCCATCATACCGAATGATGGGGAGATAAAAATCACCTTCGTTGTCGATGTTCGACCAGACTTGTGCGAGGATGTTGAAGAAAGAAGCCTGTGTACCGTACTGGGAGAGGGGCGAAGGAATGGGGTAGAGCACGCATAAATACATTAATGTGAGGTGGTTGTCGAACAATAAACAGAGTATCACCTATGATCATTGGTCGCCCTACATGCAAGGCAAATCAAAGACCTGCAGGGCCGCAACCACGTCACAATTTCGCCTCGACTTGGCTTTGCCTTGCAGAATTTCCTCAATTTTGAGAGAATTTACCTTGCGAATGCTCTTCATCTCGCTTGTATGTTGCTATACTGCGAGCAATCGAGTTGGGGTGTTAAACCTTAATCTTCCTAGCCATCTGGTTTAGTCAAATCCAAATAACATATATCATATGGCGATATTCCCAGCAGTTTTAGCAGTCTGGTCCATGTCATCGTGAAAGCATGCCCTAATAGAAGCCGTCAGCCGATTCTATATTATTCATGCACTTGAATGCCATAATTGGAAAATCTGTATCGGTACAACGATGGCCTCTGTTTTTGATCTCCACTCTCATCGTTGTAGTCGCTCGAACCAAGAGAGGTGTAGCAAGGTCTTTGTCCATTTGCTAGACTATTATACCTCCTCGCACGTAGACTGGCCATCTAAGGCGATTCTCTGTGCAACGCTGTTAATCGGTGTTGAATGGCCTCAAGATGAAGAACGGTGGGTCTACAGCGACAACCGAAGGTGCATTATTGCAAAGCTCCAAGCAGTTGAAGATGACACATTTATGGCGCTGCCAAAGAAACAAACAAAAAAAAAAAAAAGAAAAAAACGGGCAAACGTCCAGTGAGACTAAAAGCGAATGAATTGACTAGGTGGTAGAGCAAAGATATTTTCGCCCTGTGTAAAAGTAGAAAGTGTTGCCACCACAAACTTCTAGAAAGGTTCCTAGAATTACTAAGCTACTGTGTCATGCAATTCAGCACCTTAATAGCACCTAAGCTTCAACATTGCCAAAACATTTCCCTCCATACTTCAACCATCAGATATTCCCTATCTGTTTTCGCACTTCTTGGAGGAAACAAGGCAATGTATACCTAGCTCACACGAAACAAATATGGAGAGCGCGGAAATTGAGGCACCAGAAGCTGCGAGCGCGCCAGTAGCACTTTTCAAGAAGAGAGGCGCGAAGGGCAAGGCGAACCTGCGAAAACGAGCAGCGACACCACCACCAGCTGATAGTGATAGCGACTTCTCTTCTTCTGAAGATGAATCGGGACAGCGCGTGAAGAGGCGGAAGAAGACTGTAGCAATCACCGCTGCAGCAAAAGGCGCAACGTCGAGCAACAGAGATCTAACCTCCATCATCCACACATCCGATCGCAACATTCCCATTGCCGACTCCAACGATGCAACGAAACAAAGCAACTGGTATGACGAGAATTCAAAAGATTCCCTATCTGCCAAGAATCTCTTGGGATCGTCGAAATTATCAAAGGATGGACAGTCAGATGGGACGTACAAAGGTCTCGCGAACCAGACCTCATTTATTCAGAAGAACCCTGATGCACCGCGCAAAACCGTCGGACCGATGAAGGCCCCGACAAACATACGCACAATAACAGTCACTGACTACGCTCCTGACGTCTGTAAGGACTATCGAATCACTGGGTAAGTCCCCCGTTGCGATCTGGCCCAAATACACTCTGCTAACTAGGCAAACTCTAGATGGTGTGGATTCGGCGATGCCTGTGTATTTTTGCATGATCGAAGCGACATGAAAGCGGGATGGCAACTGGATCAAGAATGGGAAAAGGTCACAAAGGGCAAAAAGAACTTGGGGGGCACAGTAGTAGCCAGCGCGAACCGAGACCAAGCCAAGGCAGGCGACGACGATGATGAGGAAGAAGCAATGCTGCAGAGCATTCCGTTTGCTTGCATCATCTGCCAAGAATCATACAAAGAACCTATCGTGACGAGATGCGGACATTACTTTTGTTTGCCGTGCGCTCTTCAGAGGTACAGGAAGGACCCGACATGTGCTGCATGCGGGTCAGGGACCAATGGTGTTTTTAATTCAGCTTCGAGATTAAAGAAGCTGCTTGAAAAGAAACGAGAAAGGGCAGCCAAGAGGAGACAAGAGGCCATAGATAGAGGTGAAGAAGTCAGTGATGAAGAAGAGGAGGATGACTGATAAAGCTCTTGAGAAGCGATGATTTTGATTTTAGCGGGAAAAACAAGCCTTAGGTCTAATGATGGCCAGCACATGCACTGCGCAATATACCACAATTTACACTTCTTCAATGTAACTTAAGTTTTTTACACACACATCTCTATTTTCTCCACTTATAGCGTTAACAAAAGAATAGACAGAAAAATAGCCATCTTGAAGATCTAACTAGGGATTACGTTGCATTTGCTCGTGGAATATTGACGTAGGCCGCCATGAGTCCAGCTTCACCTGAGCCTGCTGCGATAAGATAACGCCAAAAGGCACCCCGCCACAGCACTACCACCAATATCCAATCACAGGCGCCAGATTCAGCCACCCATATGCTCGAGTCCCCACCATGTGATCGTCCCCTCTGTGCTGCTGCCTCTCCTTGAGGAGCTGCCTTGTCACTCAACACTCAACCAGTCACCAGGTGAACCTCCCGAGTCACCCTATCCGAGTCACCTGCTCTCTCTTGTCTCTTAACTACACCTTTTTGTCTTCGCTTTCATCCTCGAAAGTTTTATCCTATCTCCACGAGTTGAACATAACATACGCAATCATCATTTCTACCGACTCTCTCTTCAAAAGCGAACAACCATCGGAATAACCAGTCATGAATTACATCTACTCAACAGTAAACACCCTGCGGGACAGGTACACACCCGTCTCGCACACATCAACTTTCCGGCAGACAGGCCAAATCACACCAGAGGAATTCGTCGCCGCGGGCGATTACCTTGTCTACAAGTTCCCAACCTGGTCCTGGGGCGACGCCGACGCCGAATCCCGCCGCGTCAGCTACCTCCCTCCCGGAAAGCAATACCTCGTCACCAGAAACGTCCCCTGCCACCGGCGACTAAATGATGATTTTGCTGGCGATGCGGGACACGAGGAGTCTCTGGTTAATGATGGGGATGACTTCAAGGGGGCAGCCGCTGGAGCGGGGGACGATGAGGAGGGGTGGCTCAGGACGGGTGGGCTGGCGAGTTCACAGCCGCTCAAGGCAAGAGACGTAAGAACCGTGGATGACTTGGGCAACGCAGTCGCCGATTCAACAGATCTGGATGACGATGAGATTCCCGATATGGAGGACGAGGATGACGACGAGGCCATCATCAGAGACGCTGGAGGCGAGTCCGGCCAAGGGTAAGTCTCGATTTCCCTCAACAAATCTACAAAAAAAAAAAAAAACATGAAACACTGACCAAACCTCCCCTTTTTTGCAGTGCACGACGGACATACAACCTCTACATCATGTACACCCCCTACTACCGCACGCCCCGACTCTACCTCTCCGGCTACCACTCCAACGGTCAGCCCCTCCCCCCACAAAGCATGATGGACGACATCGTCGGCGACTACAAGGACAAGACCGTCACCCTCGAAGACTTCCCCTTCTTCGCCAACAACATCAAAATGGCCAGCGTCCACCCCTGCAAGCACGCACCCGTCATGAAGACCCTCCTTGACCGTGCTGATGCTGCCCTCCGCATCCGCCGGGAAAAACTTCGCGCGGGCAAGAAACTCGGAAAAGACCAGACCGGAGTGGAGGGATTGGTGGACGAGCTAGGCAATCTGGATGTTAAGGGCGCACAGGAGGCTGCTGATAAAGATGAGTGGGAGGAAGTTCAAGAGAATGAGGTGGATGATCAGGAGGTTGCCATCCGAGTGGACCAGTACCTCGTTGTCTTCCTAAAGGTATGTCTAGACCCTCCCTTCCCCCCTAATTCCGTCTTTGTTGTTGTTGTTATCTTCTCTCTTTTGGGATCAATATCGCTAACTAGGTTTGTTACGCAGTTCATGGCTAGTGTTACACCTGGCATCGAGCACGACTTCACCATGGGCGTCTAAACGCTCTGGCCCATGTTGCAAAGTCCATCTAATTCGATGTTTAGGACCTAAAATTGAGCCTATGGGAGTCTTGAACTCTATTTTTGTTTTGATTTGTAGCAGGCGTCCGGTTGGTGAATCTAGGGGGCTGGCTTATATTCCTTTTTTTTTTTGTGTTTTCTGTCAGGGTAACAAAGAATAGAGCAGACGTGCAATATTTTCCTTCATCAGTCCGAAAAGACCAATACAACATTTCATATGAGGAAAGAGCAAAGCATCAGTCACCATAATTCAAGTTTCACGTTCTCAGTATAATGATGATGACGATGATATATATATATATATAAATATATATGTGTGTGTGTGTGTCGACAGATCTTTCAAATTCATCTAATCCCCTGGTATTTACCTCCCTCCGATGCCTCTTATGCCCATGTCAAAAATATGCTTTCCCAGCCATGCCTTCACATCCGACTCCATCTAAATATGCATGCTAAACTAGTTAAAAAAAAAAAAGAAGTAAAAGGGTGTGGATAGCCCGATTTCGCGGCAAAGCAGGTACATCCGAAACCAAGAATCATATAAACAAAAATTTCAACGGGTTCTTGGGTTTGGGGGGGTATTTAACAATCAATCATAGCCTTCTCCTCGTGATGCATCCCTAAACAAGGCATCAAAAGGATCCATCCAATTTGCTTGCCAAAAGCTAAAAAAGAGGGAAAAAAAAGATAGAATACAAAAGAAAAAGTTGACGTGGCTATACCGTGCCACTGAGCTATTGTCGGTACAAAAGAAGAGTGCGGAGAAATTGAGGTAATTAGTTCCAATGTGAATATGTTGTAAGAGGTGAAAGTCGGTTTTCTAATGAGGATGGGTTCGTTCCCATGATCATCGAGGTAGCAGTAGTACGTATCTCAACACTCCGAATTCCTTGGAACGTGCAGACGGCGCCGAAATCTAGGAGCATCCGATAGCGTAATAAAATAGCCCGACCCAAAGCAATCATCATTGTAGTGTGGATGCCATTGGATGTGGTTCTACATCATCCCGAATGGTGCGCCAAAATTGCTCGTGCACTTGAGTTTCAGAGGAACATCCCTCTCCAATGGTTTTTGGTTTGCCTCATCGACATCTTGATCATCAATACTGGGTTTACGAGAGTCTTGAGCGGCATCGCCACCACCAATGGGCACAGTTGATAGAGGTGCAGCCTCGAGCTCTGCAATAGGGGTTTGCACGACTGTCGGGAGAGCGTCTTGACCTTGGCTAATGGGTTCGAGCTTCTTGTTTAAAGCCGCCCAGAATAGTTCGTCTTGAGCAGGGATGTTTTTTACCATAAGCGGGCCTTTGAGGGGTATATCGTCGGCAGGTTCTAGCAGAGGCTCCTCAAAGTCGTCAACAAATGGATCTTGGGGCTTTGTCTGAGTATGACTTCCATTGACCTCTTCGACGGGGTGTGCATGGCCACTGTGATTTCGGTGGGATTCATTGACCCCAGTTTCATCATGTCTTTCGGGTGGAGCTGAGGATGCTGTAGGCGTTGTGCCCTCACTTCGTCCCGTCGCCGTACCTGTCTCGGTAGCAGTGGTCATGGTTGGGAAGAGAGAGAGCGAGTGATTAGGAGTATGTCCTGCGTGCATGGTCAAACGGTGCGACTCTTCCGCTGCAAGGACTTTCATCGTGTGCTCCTTTGACGAATTGCGCTTCCCGATAGTTGGTTTCAGAGATTTGGCGTGGTTGCCATTGACTTTAGCGGGTGGGGATATTGCGGGCGATGACTGAGAGAGCTCGGCAAAGGTTGATTTTTGGACAGCATTGGCCTTGAGAGATATTCCCTCAAGCTTGGGGTCAATCTCTTGAACGTCAATAACGGGAACTGGAGTCTCATCATTGTTTTCGGATGAATCAGCTAGGAAATCTCGAGGAGTAGACGTCTCCGGCTGCGTCCGCGGATCGATTATGGAGGATGCAGGGTCAGGGAGCTTGGATGGGGAAGTACGTGAGGCGACGGGGCTGGCGAAATGTGGGCGACGTGATGCACCATCCAGCCCGAGCGGTAAATCTGCAGTGACATCTGGGGAAGCAACCCCGCCGTGCTTGCGAGGAACCATGTTGTGTGATGTTACCGATGCCGCGGCGCCGGGAACAATGGAGAAGTATGACGGGCTGTCTGATGAGCTGTCGACGCTGTCTCCCCTTTGACTAGCTAGGGGTGACAGGACGCCTGTGACCTGAACACTCTGAGCCGTAACGGTTTTGAGAGCTGAATTTTCACCTTCCAGCCTCTGGACTCGTTCTCTGAGAGCCTGCAGCTCCCGTTGCATTTCCACCTTTTCAATGTTCCAAGACTCGCGCACGTCTTCCATAATCGCACGCTCCTCCTGATAAACCTCCTCTGCCCGGCGCCGGTTTGCCTCGAGATAGTTGCGCTCTGCCTCCCAGGCGTCTCGAATCAGAGCGTTTTGTTGAGTTAGCCGTTGAACGAGATGAGTGGGCGATGGCTGCGACGCAGCACCATCAGCGGAGAGCGATCTAGCTAGAGTCGCGATATTGTCGAGGCCCTGGCGCAAGTTGGTAGCGGAGGCAGCACCGTTTGGTGCGAGCTGTTGCAGCGAGGAAGGGCTTTCGAAGGCCCTCGTTTCGGACGACAGTTCGTCAGAACATGGAGGGAATGAGAGGGAAGACGAGGTCGGAAGAAAAGCGAGAGATTGAAGTCGATTAGACCCGGCGGGCGACGACTGCGCGGTTGGCAGGGGTGGGAGTGACGCAGTCGCAGTCGCATTCGCAATCGCAGCTAACGAGGGAGGAGAGACCAGCGAGGCGATCGAGACGGGAGAGGCGCTCGGGATAGCAGAGGAGTAGTCGATGTCGACGTGAGGGGGCAGCGGCGAGTAGCGAGGGTTGGTTGCGGTGGCAGCTCCCGATGATGCGGACTTTGATGAAGAGAGAGGAGAAAGGATCGACGATGAGTTGCCGTTCGCGTAACAAGCGGCAGCAGGCATTTCGGCCTCTACGCCTCCAGATGGCAAGAAAGCGTCTGATATAAGCAGTTTCGTCATGCTGGACTCAAGCCGCCACGATGCAGACCTCGCGGAAGCATCGATCGACCTGGCTATAGACGCTTTGTGGGCAATGACAGCTTGGTTCGAGGGACAGAGGTGAGGTAGTGCCTCGGTTGGTGCAGTTGCGAGCGGCGAACCCAGATTGCTATGTACGTATAATACCGAGAGAGCAAGAAGACCATGCGTCCGTCTAGAATCCGTAGAGTAGGTCGTGGCAATAGCAAGGGCGTTAGTGTCGCAAATAAAATAAAGTAAAGCAAAGCAAAGCAAAGTAATAAAGCTGGCGACTGTCTGCTTTGCAAGGATGTTAACAATCAGGAGGCGAGACGGGATCTGGCCCGTATGACGCAAATGGTGCAGGCACAGCACAGCGGATATGTGTGCTGATGGCGGCGGCAACGTTTGGGGCTGCTGCCAAATTGGTTGGTCGCCTGGAGCAGTCTGGTCTGGTCTGGTTTGGGAGGGAGGCACCCGAAGAGAGGCCTGGAGGCTCTCCGGAGTTGCTCCGCGGTAGCACAGCAGAAATTAAAGGCGTCGGCCGAGAGCGCGATAGGCTGTGTAATGTCTGGAGATGCCGCCCTTTTTTTGTTAATTTTATAAATGTATTTTCCCCTCTGGTGGGATTCTGTTTGCTCGAGAAGGTCGTAACAAACACCTAATCGGAGTCGATGGATGCCACACTGCTGCTGGCCGGATTTGGAGCATGAGGGTCGATGCAATGCAATGCGGCGGCGCAGCACAGCGCAGCAGAGCAATAGCAATCAGGCTGAGAGGCTGTGGCTGGCTGGAGGCTGTTGAATTGGGCGAAAGATTGAGTCGTGTGTCACTTTACTGGCGGTGGCGGCAGTGAGACAGCAGGAGGCCGATGTCCAGGCGCAACGCCATGGAGCGAAGCAAGCATGAAAGAGGGCCAACAAGGAGGCCGAACGAGGAGTAATGGATATGGATGGGGTTAACAGGACAGAGGCAGATATTGTGCGGAGGAATAATACCCGAGGGTTTATGTTTTGAGGATGTTGTGTCGAGGATGCCGAGGGGGGGGGGGGCCTTGGAGGTGTTTCAAAGCCACACCACACTGGCAGTCTGGCGGTGCTATTGGGCTGTTCAGTTGATGATGATTATTTGCTGGTCGTGTGTGTCGTCGCTTGGCGTGGGGTAAGAAACACGCATGTACGGAGTATGCAGGAATATGGACAGATGCAGCTAGCTGGGCGGACGGATGAATGAATGATCCAACGGAGTTGCTCCTATTGTTCAAGCATGGGGGTGGGTGGTGTGTTGGGTTTTGTTGTGTCCTCCTGGGTCAGATCGTGTCGTGTCCTGTCGAGTCGTATTATCGGGTGTTTATGTAGAAAACAACAGGTGCTGGGGCTCTGCTCTGCTGCTCTGCCGTGAGATGACAGATGACGTTGACCTGCTTGCTGGTGTTTGGGGGTTAAAAAAAATTAAGGTCCAGGGTTCTTCGAAGGTGCTTGTTGGAGACAGATTTGGGGATCCATGGCTTCACTTCTTGTGTGCGTAGCGTGTATGGAGTACATCGCCTAGTACATGTTTCGGCACATTGGAGAGGGGTCTTGCTGGCTGCTTGTAGGGGTCTTGCTGCAGGTGGGCTCTTCTCTGCAGCGGCCACTTGGGGCCTGGACTGCACTGGAGCGATGGCCCACAGTCGCCGTGCTGTGGGCTTCTGGGTTGGTCCACGTTGCTTGAGGGGTCCAAGACTCCAGGGCTCTAGGGCCCTGCAGCTGCGCGTTCTGGGTAACCTCTTGGTATAAGATACATAGGTTGTATGCATGCATGTTGTACTCCATAGCATCTGTTTGCTCCTTCTCTCTTTGGCTTCAGGGCTTTCTTTTCTTCTTTTCTTGTTGTTTCTCTCATTCCCCACTATTAAAAAAATTCTTCTCGCACATATAATCTCTAGTCTGAGGGCGTTGTGATGGCTTCATTATCTTTGCTCGTTTCTGCTGGGCTTTTTCTTCTACCTTGATAAAAGCCTAAGCCGGGAGAAAGTCATCTTTAATTTTAGCCGGCCTCTATTTCACCCATTGACTACGGACGGCTGGGCACAGACATCCAACGGGACGACAAGCATTGGAGAGACCCAACCTAACACGACCCTGGACGCACAACCGACGGCCAGTTCCACCAATCGCCGGCCCAATCTCTAGTCTCTCTTTTTTCTCTCTCTTTTCCCCATCCTCCTGGCGAACAATGCATGTCGCAGGGATGCAGGTGACTTTCCTGGCTCCCCTCATGGTGGGCAAGGGTCCAGCCGAGCCCAGCAACCACCGTGCCAGCGCGCGCCAGCCCAAGCATGGCAAAGCGACGTTCGTTCATGATGGAAGGGAGGGAGGGAGGGGAAAGGCCCATCCAGTCAATCAGGGCACTGACAAAGCTTGTCTGTTCGTCAATCAAACCCGTCCGTCTAGCTATCTACTGTCGTCATAGTCATCCGTCCTTACCATCGCCGCGGTTTCGGCCCGCCATTTTCCTAGCTCCATTTTCCAATTGCCCGGGCATTTTGCTGATGCCTGACGAAAAAAACCGTGGTTTTCTGCACTGCGATAATCACATGTTAGGGCATTAGCGCGACCAACGAACCATCCAGTCCTGTACGCTCTCAACCCGCCGCTGTCCGACTAAACACACCACACTCGCCAGGTCGGTTTTTCTTTTGGTCCATCTGGGCTCTGCCCCATTTACTCCTTTCTGGGGTTTCCCACACATCTCAATGCCCGATTTCATTGGGCAATTGTCGTCTCCGAAGCCTTATAGAAAGAGTAGATTCATTCCGAGATAGGAGTCAGAGAAAGGCCGATGAGTTGGCACTGCAGCGGGCGGTGAACCGCCACCGGCTTCTCCAACAATATTGGAGTTTTTGACCAGACCCCAACCCGTCAACTCCTGCCACGAAGGGAACCCACGGGGTCCATCGAACGTACATGGGAATTTGCGGACTCATACTTGCTTGACCGCGAGTGATTTTCATAACATCTGACTGAGGCGACTGCGACTTTCCATTCTTATCTTTTTCTCATCAAAAGTTGAATTGGTATGCACTGGCCAAGTTTTCATTCCCCAACAGGATATTATTAGCCCATTTGCATGTGAAGCTGACGCGGAACTCTTCGGCTCTTGTTCGAGCGAATGCTTTTAAACCAGCGAGCGACGGGTGAGGCAGCCAGCCAAGAGGATGCAGGAACCGTCAGATCTGCAACTACCCAAACTCTCTATTCCATCATTGGGCTTTCCGTCAGTTTGGCTGCAGAAAGAAGTGGAGTTGGATAGCTCCAACCACTCAATTGGGTGCCTATCTTTTGTTATCTCCCGTAGTCCAAGCCTCACTCACAGCTGAACACTATGCTCACAGATCTCGATTCCATTCCTCCCTGTCTTACATTAAGGCAAAAGAATACCCAGATGTCCAATGAAAGGAGACCTCGATTTTAATATCCTCGGAAATATATCTGCATATTCCGTCGCGTCAGCTCCGAACGTCCCGGCGGTTCATCTCAAGACCGTCACTGAATCGTAAACTTCTGGATGCTGTGACTAGAAGACCATCTGATACAGATATTTTCATTGCTATTACCCCTCCTTGCCTTGCATGGCAAGCTGTTGGATCCGCCATAACAGCCTGCTACAAGCATCGAAAACTCTCAAACCCGGTGCAAATTGAATGTCGACATACACTTGACCACGTCAATAGTTCAACGTGGAACATGGTTAATGCCGGAAACTTTTTTCATCCTACGTTCAGCTCGTCATGCTTCTGACGCTACACGCTGAAATTGATCCATTGGAACAAGAAGTGAATAGTCTACAGCACTAGAACCACGTCCGCTCTCATATGCGGTTCCCTTCTTCCCGAGAGCTCGATTCGGGGGGGGGGGGGGGCAACTTTGTCATTTCGCCATGTCTTCGTGAAGATGAAAATTTGTTCTAGTAATGGAAGATCTATGAAATTGAAAGATCATAAAACGTATAGCCATTACATGCGATGGACTGCTCGTCGTTCGAACTACGCAAATCCCTCCTTAGACATGCTCTGAACTCACCATTATCACCTATATCTAGATGGCGGACCAAGAAGACGTTATCTTATAGTTCATTAAACGCCTTAAATAGCATATCAAACGACTTCGCTCACGGCTGCTCCTGTGATTATCATCAGCGACTGGACAGTCCGACCGAAACGAGTATCTGCCTCGGCGTTTTACAACAAGTATTAAACAGCTGCCTCTCGATCAAGTGTGGCTGACACAGTGCAAATAACTTATTTTTACATACTAATGCAAAGTAACACCCTTTAATAGCCGTCCCTTGTCAGATCTAATGTACTTTCAGCCCGATCCTCTTCCTAAACTACCCACCTAGGTTGGCGAGCTCTACATTCGCGAGACTATCTCTCATATGGGCTTTAAGGGGTGTTTTAAGAAGTTGATGTGTACTCCACATGGCTTAGGAATCGCTCAACCTCTCTTTGTCAGTTGGCGAACATTTCTTGTACTTCAGCCCAGCCGACGACGCCAGAATCTTTCCGTGGGGTTATCAACCATGCCGGCCTCAGCTACCGCCAAGAAGCGAAAGGACAAGCAAAAATTGGTGAATATCACCAATCTTCTTGGTAAGATTGAGCTTGACGACAGCACTGCTCCATATTATCTCATCGATACCGTTGCTGCTCTGTCAAATCTACTTGACGCGCTTGAGGGGCTACCATCTAAACCACCGTCCCTGTACATCGATCTTGAAGGAGAGAAGCTGTCCCGAGACGGAACTATATCCATTCTCCAACTCTACGATGTGCCAACTAAACGCACTTACATTATCGATGTCTATACACTAGGCGGCAAATGCTTCACCACCTGTGGATCAAGTGGCCGCACTCTCAAGGACATATTAGAATCGCCGGATATCCGCAAGATTTTCTTTGACGTGCGTAACGACTCGGATGCACTATACAGCCACTTCAACGTCCGCCTATCCGGTATCCTGGACCTCCAACTCATGGAGCTCGCGACCCGGACCTCTCCTAGGAAGTATTTAGGTGGACTAGCGAAATGTATCGAACGGGATGGGGGTCTATCAGCCGCTGAGAAAGCTGACTGGAAACAATGTAAGGAGGCGGGGTTGCGGCTGTTCACGCCTGAGCGTGGAGGAAGCTACAAAGTGTTCAACGAGCGTCCGCTATCCAAAGAGATTATGCGGTACTGCGTACAGGACGTGCATTTCTTACCCCGGTTATGGTCTTATTACAACAGTAAACTGACGTTGACTTGGTGGCAGAGAGTCATGTTGGCTTCGGCCGCTAGGGTGATAGAGTCACAATCAGCCAGCTATCTTCCTCATGGGAAACAGAAGGCCTTGGCTCCAATTGGCTGGGACTCTCTGTAATGGGCTATCTAGGTATCCTATCTATACCTAGCTAAGTCTTGGAAGAATGTATTTCTGGAAATGGAATGTTTTGAATAAAGTTAAAAGAATCACTCCAAGACTGAACTATACAGTATGGTGTATTATATCATGCAAGAGAATACCTAATAGTAGTAAGAATACGGTTTGAAGAAGATAATATTTACTCCCATAGCAGAATAAAGCTCCTGTAGCTTCCATCCTCTATGAACGCTCTTTATTATCCATGACGAGAACGGACTTGGGCTTCGGAAATGCCGCACGCTGCCGAAGCAGCTGCCTGATAAACCCCTCAAATTATAGCATGATGATCTGTCGAGCCTCCGAAGATACGAGGTATCATAATCCCATACTGTGTGTATATTAAAGGTAATTAATATCTCATCTTACGCTTAATCTCTATGACATAAACTGGTATAGTTCCTATAGAAGCCTATCCTTTCTGTCGTTGCCTTGCCAAATAACCACATCCAGACTCATCGATAAAGATTTAAGTAATAGACTTATACTTCTAAACCTTATAGTTTATACACGTATCGCAGCAACGAGTTCCTTTACTTCGCAAAGCGGCGTGTTACCTTGGTAAACTATTTCATTGACCACATAGCCCAACTGGGTAATGCTACTATCCGATACGTCTACGTCAAACTCGTCTCCGAGATAGAATACCATCGTATCACAGTGTATGTATGGTTTCTCATTCACCTTGTCTTGTAATGCATCTAGCATACATGATGTGAAAGGTCTAGAAACCAGTTCAACCATTTAGAAGCATACAACTGGTAGCTACATGGTGGGGGAGAGATGCTGCGGGGTATGTACCTTAATCCTGAGCCATGCTCCCGCAGTCCGACAACTACATGCAACTCACAGTGAAGACACGGTGCAAGCCACTGGTGTGGCAATAATCATCTACATTTCACATCGAAGCCCCTGGAGCTTGAAAATGGTCTTTTAACTATCAAGATGTAAGGAATTTGTTTACAGTACTGAAAATATGCGTCAAGTATAGCCTGGTTGTGAATCATCGACCGGCTGATGACAGCTCAACGTGATGTTGTCTTCTAATGCATGTGACTACTTATCTAGTATGCGTTATTGAGCTGGGATATCGAGAATCAGGCAACTCACATTATGCAGGTAGTGGTACAAGAATCTTTTCCCGTATTAAATCAATACGAAAGTGATCTCCCTAGTATAGGACATGTTGGCGATTGTGCGGAGAAAAATTATATCGACTGACTCTATCTGTGTAAGACGCCCATACTATTTCTTAGCGACCTTGATCTATCGCCTATGGGAGTCTTTTCATCATGTGGCTGTGAGAAAAAGCCATGACTGTGATCTCTGATGAACAAGAAAAAAAATAAGAAAAACTAAGAGTCATGAGAGATCACATGGAGCATGCTATTCTCGGAGATATTGCACTAGTCAGTCATTGTTGGAATGTTTTTCTGGACAAAGAGGATCACTCCGCTTAAGAAACTGTATGAAGAATCACCATTTCTTACTGTTATAGCGTACTTGCTGAAATTAACTAGTATATGAGCTACTTAAATTATGTATGGAACTACCTGAGCAATATGTCTACGATTCATTCTATCCCTCAAAGGCAGCTTTGTGAGAAATGATACTTAACTAAACACTGCCAAGTCAACACGCCAAGCTGCATTGATTCCATTTCCTTTGCCGATTTCCATAATCTTCTCTTTATTCTACGCCGAGTTACTTGCGCTTGTCCCGTACAGAGTCAAGCCACTTCTTCCACATTCCTTTCCCACTTGAACTTTTGCTCTCAGGGCTGGACATCCGCCGCATGTCCTTCAAGATTTTCTCAATTTCCACGCCTGAACGCAGTGCTGAGCTTATGGCCATCTTCGTCTCGTTAGTGTGCCCGGGGAACATCCTAGGAGAAGTGAGGAACTTCTCCAAAACAAGTCTGTCCTGTTTCATAATGGCAAGTGAGAAAGCAGTTTGTCCGCGGCCATTGGTTGCATTCATGTCAATTTCACCAAATTGGAAAAGGTACCCTACCGCTTCGGCCTGTCCATAGGAAGCCGCAATATGAAGCGCTGAGGAACCGTTGGCGTCTACAATCTGGCTCATGTCTGTTCTCCCTCTTGCAAGGGCAGAAATCGTAAGGCAGTCGCCTTTAGCCACTGCATACCAAAGCGCTGTTCGACCCAAACCGCATCGACGCGTCGTGCTAACGTTTAGTGTTCCTAGGAGGCGCCGGACCAAATCAGAGTTTCCATGGTATGCCGCGGCCATGAGAGGTGTATAGTTGTTTGGCCCTGGTCGGTCTACGTCAATGTAGTCTGTTGCAATGAGCGCCTTTGCAATAGGATCATTTCCCTTCAAAATAGCAAGGAGCAAAGCAGGGTGGCCATTGCTATTTCTCACGTTTGGATCGACCCCTTCATTGGATAATATTGCGAGAGCGGCTTCATCATACCCATTTTCAATCGCTAGATGAAGAGCCGAGTTCCCATCAGGCCCTAGGTCGTCTGTTGAGAGAACATTTGTATCTAAGAGCATTTTGATGATGGGCGCATTATTTGCAACTACTGCATAGAAAAGAAGTGGCTGGCCCGTTGGGCACATATAATGGACAGTATCTGGCCTGTGGCTGATGATTAGTCTAACCATTTCCTCATCATTATTCAAAATGCTGTTGATCAAGGGAGTCTGTGAAAGGTTGTTTAAGGCATTAGCATCGACTTCCGGACAACAAGAGAGAAAATGCTCGACAATGTCCGTTCTAGAATTCATCAGCGCATTCCACAAGGGTGTCAACCCACACTCATCTCGCGAGTTATAGTCAATATTTGCCTCCATGGCAAGCACCGCGACTAGAACGCTAAGGTCGCCCTTTGCTGCTGCAGCATTCAGGGCCGGGGGTACCTGACGGCTGTGAGAGCTCATTTTAGTTTATTGTTCGTTGTGTAATAAAAGTCGTGAGAAGTTCTGCAATAGTCGAAGATATAGTCAATGATTTTAGTGGTGAGGTTGATGGGCTAAGTGATTTTGATGTTTAGGTAGCTGTGATGTGTGATGATGGTTTGATGAGATATGAAAAGAATTGTAGTAGATGGACCGCTACATCGGCAAGTATATCTAGGGACATCATTCCTAAGATAACCAATGTTCAGACATGTAATGAGCAAGTTCATTGTGAAGGATGTTACCAATCCAACCACGTTCATGAATATATATATATATTGGTACCTAG
This sequence comes from Sphaerostilbella broomeana, assembly GCA_930272545.1. NCBI lineage: Eukaryota > Fungi > Ascomycota > Sordariomycetes > Hypocreales > Hypocreaceae > Sphaerostilbella > Sphaerostilbella broomeana. The sequence goes on from CAKNET010000035.1 coordinate 255,810, forward strand.
GTAGTTGCTGTTCGGTGCTGGATGGGTTTTCGAAAGCTCTGATTTTCACAACATTGCATGATTGAACACGGTGATGCAACTATCACGATCTACGAACAGCTTTGGAACAGTAAGCAGATATTAGTCGTGTTTCTTGGCGTGCTTTTGGCGTAATGGCAATTCATGTTAATTTGGGGGTTTGTACTGGATGTAGCTGAAGACATCCCGCCGGTAGCGGCCCCGATTTGTTCTGGCATCTGAGCCAAGTTTGCTGATGGCTAGGCTGATCTAAGCCCCACTCGCTGAATCAGATCAGATCTGTCGCAAACTGTTTGCTACAGGAACAATGTGAATTGGCCTTTGGCTGCCTTGCATTTGCATGATGTGAATTGTCGATGGCATACAGGCTCCCAACTAGGCTAGACATCATTATTTCTGCTGTACGACAACGACTGCTAAAGAGAAATGAGAAAACTGTCTCAGACATGCATGGGATTATGCCCGGGTTTGATATTTTGGTGGTCAGACGGTCTCGGAACGTGCCACTCCACAGATTGCAGCCACCCGATTGGTTTTAGGAAGGGCTGCCAGCTGTTCGACATGGAGATGGATGAAGGAACCCTATTGGAAGGACGGGAACCGGTGAGAGGATGTCGAAGACTGTGCTGTTGGGGAGAAGCCAGACGTTAGCAATGGCAAATCTCCGCACGGTATCGACGGATAGACACTTAGCTTAGGTAGAGCAGTCAGCCACCAGTCATGCAATGGCTCCCACCCCTCCTCCTCTCCCCTGCCCCCAGCAGTGCATATGCCGTGCCTTACAATGAAGATGTAATGGGTCTTTGGCCAGGTATTGACCAGGTATTGCCGACGACGACCCGCTGCATCCGCGGTCGATTGGATCTGCGCGCTGCGTGGGCGTAAAGAAGCATAATGGAGAGCTAAGCAGAGGTCCCACTTTGTCTGGATACGTACCTTACTGTACGCACGATGAGCACGATGGGAGTAGATGAAGTTTGCGGATATTGAAGCGGACATACGTAGACAGTAGGCATCGAAGCAGACAATGAACAAAGGAGATGCCAATGAGGTGGAACAGCACCTGATGGCTACCGAGGTACTTAGGCTGCCTGGTATGAGGAGCGGAGTAACAGAACTTCCATGGAGGGAGTTAGAAGACTCAATACGGAGTACATGGATGGAACATTGACGGCACGGGAGCAAAAAACTCCGCCTAGGGTACCTTCTATGTGACTATCCGAGACACCTGTAGGTAGCCATCGCCTCGACCAACAACAACATTCGCAACACCACAAAATTTGACGTTCTGGCATCATGGTCAAGCATCCCTGACCGTGGTCTGGAGTCGAAGGCGTGCGTCGATGATACAGCCCAGCATGAAGCGGATGTGGGAGATGCGAGAGCACAAAGGATAAATCAGACATCGTCAACCATCGCCAGCAACCGTCAATCATCGGCCAGCGTGTCTACTGCCTCTATTATCTTTACCTTTTCTTTGCTTTTGGTTTTTGTTCTGTTCTAATCCCTAGTCTTTTTTATCATGCAACCAGAAACATCGCCATCAGTTGCCTCGGCAAGGCTCGCCTGCGATCAGTGCACGCGCACCTTCAACCGGCCAAGCCATCTGGATCGACATCGCCGAACGCATCTGCCTCCATCTCAACGCAGAGTGGTTTCATGTCACTACTGCGAGCGCAGCTTTTCGCGCCATGATGTTCTGCTCCGTCACCTGAGGACCGCGCACGATATTCACACAGAACCCAAGACAACGCAGCAGAAGTCGTGTTATCGGTGCGTCCGCTACAAACTCAAGTGCAACCGCAATCATCCTTGTGGCTCGTGTGCGTCGGCAAACAGGCAAAATATTTGTGCGTATCCGGCCGAAACACAATCGGACTCTCATGGTGCTGAAGTATCTCTACTGGAATTGCTTCAGCGGCAGACTCCATCTAATTTGCAGAGTGGATCTTATACGCAACCTCATTCTCATTCACGTCAGAATGACAAGGAAATCCTTAGTCAAACACCGGAATTAGTTTCCAAAAGGTTCGAAACCCTGGGGTTTGGGCAACAGCCAGGCGATAGATCCAACGCTGGTCACTCGCAATCCTTAGATCCTTTGCTCCTACCAACAACGGCAACCAATGATAGATATAATAATACTGTCTTTGATGAAGGCAGCACTCCTGGTGCTGGCAACAGCAACAGCAGCATCATCTCCGAGACCTTTAGCAACTCTGCAAATCTTGACTTTCGAGGATCAGGCTTCAATTGGCTTGACTTTGATATTCCCAATGCCGACCTGGTCATGAACCATTCTGCCGCCATGGCTAGCTCTGCAAATCCAGGGCTGGCAGTGTGGCCTAGTATACCTGCGCCAGCAATGAGCAATGTGGCTCCCCTTCCATCGATCCAGACTTCAAGACCTATTGTTCTTCCGTGGCCCTTTGAACAAGGACCTGATGCCCGCCCCGCTCACTTTCCATTACCCCGATTGCATGAAGTTCTTCCAAAGGCTATCCACCCAAGTAACGGTGCTCAAATGACAGTAATGGATAGCCTCACCCAGTTGCTTGCTGAGTCTCGAGTTCCCAAAGCCAACCAGCTATCCGACCCCCATCTCTCCTCCGGCATTGAGTTGTTGCAACACCTTACCGACGTGTACTTTACCGATTTTCACATTATCCAGCCTATTGTTCATACCCCGACTTGGAAACTTACAGAATGTCCTATGATACTACTCGCTTCAATGGCTTGCATTGGCTCAGTCTTGTCAAAAGATCCAATGGCCACTGAACTTACTGATAACATAAGTGAGCTTTGCAGTTCGATGATAACTTGGCTGGTGAGTAAGATACGGCTCTTTTTTTACGTGTCCCTTTGATTTCCTAACGCATGGGAAAGGCCATGTCCGATAGTGCAAACTACTCGAATATTACGTATCTAGCCGCCTTATGCCTCCATCAGATTTATTCTCTCGGATCTGGTAATCGGCAACTTTACCAGAATGCAGACAGAACCCGTGGGGTGTTGATTGGGAGTCTGCGAGGGCTAGGGCTATTGAGCTCCCGCATCAGCGGTCAAGAGGATACAAGTGAACCTAGTGAGCTATCAAATATTTGCTTGGATTCGGAATGGGCGTCCTGGGCCGCCCGTGAGCAAGCGAACCGGGTAGTATGGGCCTCATTTGAGTATGACTGCAGCCTGTGTACCCTCACCAGTCGCCGCGGCGCCGTGGATTTGAGTGAGCTGCCGGCCAGACTCCCTTGCTCCGAGACTCTGTACGAAGCATCGAATTCCCAAGCTTGGTTCGCTCTCAAATCTCGATCACCGATAGAAGCACAAGGCCCAAGCTTGTCTGCCGCTCTTCGTGCGGTGATGAATCAACAGCCTCTTTCGGAACATATCTCATCATGGAGCAAACGCCTGTGTGCTCAGATGATTGGGCGACTTTTGTGGGACGTCAAACAGCTTGAAACTCTCTCAACTACTCAATATTTTGCCCTGCCATCTCTTTTCAAAGCCCATCAGCATTCCAAAACATCTTTGCTCTGCGGTCTTAGCTTTCTGCTAGAGTGTATGGATCAACCTTGTTCAACCGCCGAACTTGTAAGCTACAAGTAAGTCCTTCAAAGTTCTTTGTATATATACATTTCTAAAGTGTTTCGATCTAACAATGAAAAAGCGTATCGTCTCTTTTGTGTCACTACTCACATATATACGCCTCGGACGATATTATGGATACTATCGTATACATCGTGCGCAGCATCGTTTCCCGAGGACTCGGAAGTCGCCATAAAAGCGTAGAATTGGCGCGGCGAAAAGTAACCTCGGCGATGAAGTCCAATCCAATCCGGACTAGAAAGCTTCTTTGGCATGCCGGACAGATTGTCGCTGTTGCTAACGAATACCTTGTGTCAGCTCCATGCGAAATCATGCGCCTGTTCATGGCCTACATCTTCATCCTTGCGTACGCAAAGTATTGCCCACAAGTAGACCAAGCCGTCGATATAGGCTCAGTTCGTTTAGATATGCCTAGTCGCTATATTCAAAATCGAAAATTTGTGGACGACTGGATTCGAAATGGTGGCCCTGCTCAGATTGGATCGGCGACATGTATTCACGTAAAGAGCTCCACGGCTCATATAACTCGTGATGCACAGTCTATGTTTCAACGACTTCACAATTGGGGATTGGCCGAGAGGTTTTCAAAAATTCTACAGTACTTTGAAGAAAACGAGGTATAGCAGACGAATCCCCTGACGCATGACACGCCTGTCTCAAAATATGGCAATGCAGTTTGGAGGACTGCTTACACCCCCGGGCATATTCAAGGGAGAACTTGAGATGAAAAAGTCCCAACGACCCAGCTCTTTGCATTTGCTGCTGAGTTCTTCCAAGTCAAAGAGCTCACCAATGGGTATTCCCATTCCAGGCATTAGGTGTTCGTGCAGAAACAGGCCAGGCACGGGGCTGGCGCCCTCACGGGGATATAATTCCTGTGGAGGATAAACCTCCCACGAAACGGCATCGCCAGCCACCGCAGCAAAGCCTTCATCCCATATCCACCTTAGAATCTCCTCCGTACCTTCAACTCCGGCATGCTGCGGGTCTGAGTTTTGAGCGTAAGCCAGTTTGTCTCCCTCACCCAACACATTGTCCCACTCCTTCGTTAGCCCAATCCTGACGAAGAGAATGTCGCCTCGACGGAAAGTCAGCTGCTGCTCCTGCGCTATTTGCTTCAGCGTGTGCAGTGGGATTGCATGATTCGACAAAGCGCTGTAGCTAATGGAATTCTTCTCGGCAAAGGACACATAATCGAGCAAGACCCCCCTGCCGCAGATTCCTTCCTTAGCCCAGTGCTGGATGCCAATTCGATCACTAGACCGATTCATTATTTCATTTGGCGTGGTGCCGCCATAAAACAGTCGCTGCGATGGATTTTCCGCAGTGGGGAACGGGGCAGAGAAGTGTCTAAATCCATCCCACTGCGACGACTGCTGCGGGTTGAAGATGTAGACATCGTCAAAGCCTTTGCCACCAAGCAGACTTGTGATGTGGTGTTGAGCAGGAGCGCGGTTGAAGTTGGCGATGTCCAGTTTTGTAAGACTCCAGTTCAGAGAGACGCGTATACCCGAGTTGATGCATGATTTTGCCGCAGCAGCCACGACTTCAGGTGTGAGGAGGGCGAGGCGTCCCAAGCCTTCTTCTCTAGAGCCGGGCTTCCCGATCCATGCCCTTCGCTTATCGGGGAGAGAATCATACGGCGTATCCTGGGATACTGGGATTGAGCCGTTTGTCTGCTTATCGGGGTGCTCTTGAGTGGGACTCATCGTTGCTACCAGCAACTCTCTCTCGCTCTCTCGCTCTCTCGCGTTTCAACAAAACTAGTTCAGGTTAAATAGAACAAGAAATCTTGGGGAAATAAAATGGTCTAATAAGCGTCAAGTAATATGTTTCTGGATAAATGATACACACCAGCCCTCAACGCTAGTTTAATAGGTTCAAGCAGTTCGGAAATATTCTCTTCCCCACGGGGTATGACCTCCCCCCCCACACGAGTGAGGGCACACAATGGAAGTAAGCAGTGGTGGGACGACGAGTGGCACCTCCGGACCAAAACTTGAGGTTTCTTACTATGATTACTCCGCTGCCGTGGCACAGCCCGAGAAACAGGTGAGCTCGGGTAATATGAATAGCTAAATTATTTGGGATTTATGGGGAAGAGGGAGGGGGTTTAACTATTTGAGGGAGTCCCATGGACACTTGATTAATCTGTGAAGCTGGTTTTGACGATGGCCACAACGGACGGGTTGTGGTCGTCTGGGTTGCGGTCTAGCAGCAGAATTAATTACACGGTGTAAGTAAGTAGTCAGATTAGTAAATAATTTCGAAAATTCAATAGCTTGTTCTTAGTTTGCAATAAACTGAACATTGTGCCCTGCCGAATAATTTGAGTAATCACCAGATACAATCTACAGGTAGAGAGAGACAGGAGTTTCCAGCTAAACAGACACACACACACACACACAACTTCAAAAATACCCTCCCATTTTAGGAACTCTCCTCTTTGTTGACAATAGCATGCACATCCTGGCCCTTCAAAAACTCATCAAGCTCCTTGCGCTGCTCTTCCGAGATGTCATTCACATGCACGGCCACATCGTCTCCAAACCGGGCGGATACTTCCTCAAGAGATAGGCCCGCCGTCTCTGGGAAGAAGAAGTACACAATGGGGATGAAGACGATGCACCATGCTATGATGACGAGGTAGTACTTCCAGCCTACTTGGTCGATGCCGATCGGCGCAGTCTGCAGCAGGATGATGGTGGCGGCGAATTGGCCAAAGAGGGAGAAGCCCATGCCGATGGGGCGGATATCGGTGGTGAAGATCTCTGAGACGTAGATGTACATTGTTGTGTCGCAGCAGGTTCTAGAGAACGATATATATCACGTATTAATTAGCCAGTCTGTTTATTTAGTGACAAAAGAAGGGGGGGAGAGAGGGTCATGGGTCATGTTTACCCTTGGAACGCGAGGTAGAGAAACACAAAGAACACGCCGGCTGCGTTGCCGCCCTTGTTGCCCGTGCCTCCGTACTGCGCTATACAGCCGACGAGACCAGATGTTGTGATGAGGCATCCAAAAAGACCAGTCATGAACATCCAACGACGGGAGTTGACTTTGTCGTGGAGCCACGCGCCGAACGGGTTGTACATGACGCCGGCGGTGGTGAGCCACAACGCAGATAGCAGTAAGGGCATAGACCCTGTTTGGCCGAGATTGGTGTACAGGATGACAGAGTAATTGTTCTGTAATTGCCGTTGGTCAATTGGCAGCTTGTTTTTGCACGGCAAAGTCCGTTTCCAAGGGAGGTTTTCTTACAATGACAAGAGGGCCGGCAAACTCAGCGCCCCATTGCGTCAGGAACCCAATCATCATTCTCTTACGATAGCTTTTCTTCTTAATCACTGCCGTCCATGGCGTGCAGCCAATCGCCTTGAGCTTCTCTGCGTCCAACGCAATCTGCATTTTCACTTGGTACAGTTCTTCCTTGGCTACCAGGTCATCCGGGTCATCAGGGGATTTTCGAAGCTCTCTGAGAACATCCCACGCTTGATCAACTCTCCCCTTCGCCAACAGCCAGCGCGGTGAGCGCGGTATCCAGATGGATGTGATGAGAAGCACCAGGGGTCCAAGGCACTGCACGCAAAGGGGGAAACGCCACGCAAAGGAGGCGTTTTTGTCAGTCGCAAAGTAACACGCATAGCCGAGCCAGCCACTGAGCATGTACCCAAAGACGAGGAAAATGGCATGGTGGCCAACGAGCCACCCTCTCTTGTCTGGTGGCGAGAGCTCGGAGAGGTACATGGGACAGACGGAAGCGAGGATGCCGACTCCAAGACCAGATATGACACGGCCGACATGAAACATGCTGTTTTTTTATGTGTGTCAAGCACCCAGTCAATATCTGATGCTTCTATGCCAGACGCAAAGAAAGGACCGATGATGAACTTACGCCAAACTCGCCGCACCACCCTGAAAGGCACCACCTAGAATAGCGCATGCTGCGCCGATTTGAATCGAGATTTTTCTCCCCAGTGCGGTTGCTGACCACATGATGAAAAGACTGCCAACAGCGCCGCCAGCGCTGTAAAGCCCATTCACCGTCGCGATGGCTTGGGCCGTCTTGGAGCCGTAGCCTGGCTCCCCTTGCATGGGGAGGTTAAAGTACTCGAACCATCCTGGCTGGCCGATGGTGCTGCCAATAATGGCAGAGCAGTATCCGTAGGTCTGAAGGATAGAAATGGTCAGTGAATGGAATCAAGTCAAATTAAGTGAAGTCACATATAAGGAGCATCTTGAACATACAAATGAGCCAAAAGCAACGGCTATGGTGATAAGTCGATTGTAGGGGCTGGTATGTGACCGGCGTCGAACCTCCCTCTCCCTAACCTCAGAACCCATGGTTGAACTCCAAACTGTTCTTTTGTTTCTATGTTTCAGTCCATAGGGGGGAATCCTTCATAGCTTCGAATGAAGCTTGAGAAGTTGAGCTTCAAGTCCACCATACGTTGACTTGGGATTTTCTATTTTTTTATTCTGCACCGGCGAAGAGGCGGCTTAAATGCTCGCCACGATACGACATGGTCTCAGCATAGCTTTCGCTCTCCCCGCTTCAAGAGACGAATCTCCCCAAAAGCAATATCTAAATAAATAATCCATGTCCAGGCGGCAGTTTCAGCTGTCGAACCAGGGGCATCTCGATCTCGCCTGGGGCGGGCTGAACAGCAGTACTCGTAGTCGATCATCGACCCCAGAGTTCGGACCGTGCCACCGGACCGAACCCGCGCTATCTTCTGGTGGTTTGGCTTCTCCCCGCTCAACTATAGTGTCGAGAGTTATTGCCGTAAAGGCTTAATTTTTTTGCTCTGCGGAGGGGGAAGACTATCCCGTAGCTTGGCTGTCATGCTGTTCGTATGCCTTCGTTGGCGGGGGCATTCCGCAGGACACATGGCTGGCGCAGAAGAAAGAAAGAAAGCGGAAGGGCTGATCTCTGGGGGCGGAAACCCTTTGCCAGACTAACTGAAGTGGCTGGTGAAGATGTGCTCTCCGTGGTGCGTAGTTGTCTCGGTCTTTTCAAATTAACTGAGCAAAATCATTGCCGCAATAACTGGCTGTGCGGCTCGGGATTCGTCTTGACGCGTCGTTGGTTGCCCTGCATCTGCGTGTCTCGGCTGCCATGCCCCCCAGTGCCAGGGCATAAGCCGGCAAGGCATCTATGTAGGTAGTAGTACTAGAAGATTACGGGTATCGCATTAGTGCGGTCTGTAGAAGATCCTCGAAACTGGAACGGTTATCAAGTATGCAGCTCGTAGGGCGGTCGCTAAAAGTTAAGTGACTTCATCTCCGCAAGGAAGCTTGCTAGTGACTCTGCCAACGGTAGACTGTGCTAAACTTCGTATGTCATAAGCTTGCTCGACACTCCGGAATTGCTTCCACGACGAGGTGAGTGAATAAATGAAATGCTGTATTTCCACGAAGCATGATGTCTTGTCCAGATTCTTTAAAACGTTCAACTAATTTTTGGGCAATATCTGGTAAATATTGTCTCTAGGGTAAGACAGCCTTGAGCCTGTGATTATTGCAAACGACTTCTATGAGCAAATGGCTAAAGCAGCATAAAATTTTCACGAAACCGTTACTAAGGAGGAACCGACCTGCGAGAATCCACCCAGCCATGATCACGTATTTACCTCAATTCACCTCTATGCCTCGCATCATAAAATGATCTGTGAACTGACGTCGAAACACTACGCACCAGGAAGAAAGCCAAATACTATGACCACACCATCACCAAGTCTACCAAAACCTTTCTTCACACCCAGGGCAAGCCCCAAGTCGCAATGAAAAGAGAAAAACGATACGCCTGTCAGACGTCCATCAACACCCACCCTGCCAGTGCGCCCAAGGGCAGACCACCAACAGGGTCGAGATCATCAAGAATAAAACAACTCTCTATACAGCAGCTGCGCAAATGGCAAACCACCGCCATCCTTGCGGACAGGGCGAGAGGACTAGAAAAATATTCACTCTAGGGTGTCGAGGATATACAATCATCAACCAGGGTAGGTTCGGTGGCTCCTTTAGGGAACCAAGAAGAGGTCGAATACTATAGAAATGATTCTCCTGCACAATGTGGGTTAGCCATCTGTTCTGGTGCGTTTGTTGCGAGGCTGCAGTTGGGGGTGCGCATACTGAAGTATTGTCGACATGAAGAAGAAAGGAAAAGAAAATTCAAAGAGAGCGCGCTGCGAGACGGATTTATATAGCGGGTGAAATTTCTTGGGCGGTGAGGCTTGAGGTGGCTAGACCGCCTAATTTTTTTCTTCTCTTTTAGACGGCAGAAAAAAAGTGTCTCCACTGTGAATGCCCCATTATAACTGAGCATCATTTTTCTTTTTTCTTTCCTTTCCTACGGCGAACACGAGTCATCGGATTTGAGATGGGATTAAAGCGGGATGGATACGACGCATAGTGGACTATCTAACTGGAAATACGTAGGACCCCTGGATTAATCTCTTCGTCTGGAGCTTACTGCTATTATTGGATATATTCTCCGGCATGATCGAACAATCTTACGTCATGGGAATGTTCTACCATCTATGTATATGCTAACCATGTTGTCTCTACCCTTTAAACAAAACAGCTGGATAGAATGTGGTCAGCAACATGTATTTGGCAAGGCGTAGAGTTTCACTGAGGATTAAATCAAAAGGGGATGCGACCCTTCAAGTTCTATTCTGGCAAAAAAAAAAAAAAAAAAAAAAAAAAAAAACTCTGTATCCAATGATAATTCGAAGTTAGATTAGGCGTGTGAAGCTCTCGTCCTCCACCAGCAACACTGATTCTTGTGGGCTTGCTACAAACATCGTGGGTCTAGTGAGCGAAATTGATCTTTGAACTATCTACATTCCATACTATATTCTTTGTATATAAATTACAGGGTAGTTGATTCGTTAACACATCCGAAATCTTCCAGCAGAGTTTCAACCTGCCAAGCCAGACCGAGATATTCTCACCCTCTTTTGTTATGTAACCACCCTCCGGCTTGGCTCGGCTTGAGTTGAATATAGTCACCTTGGCCTTTTCAATCTATCCAGGTCTTTTGGAATCGTTGGTTTCAATTAAGTAAAAATAACCCAATCCCACTCAGCATCAACTCTCCCAATAACCCACACCTTGAGCTGGCCCCCACCTAATAGACCGCTAACAAAGCCTGCCCCTCCACTCAAATGCAAATCAAGCACTCGGCCTCGCCCTTCGAACTACCTGCATCGTTAGTTTCTGTGGGTAATAACCACACAGAGAATGACAGATGGCGAGAGTTTGCGAGGGCTTGAACGCCTCTCGACTCTTATCAGCGGACCGGTAACGGCGGCGGTCCACGACATCAGTGGATACCAAAGACCCCCCCCCAAGTCCAATCAGTATCAAAAACCTCCGTCCACTATCGTCAAAGACTCGGTACTCTTGATGTGATGACGCCCCAGATCAAATACTGTCGAATTCTCGAGCATCAAGTAGATAGTAAATAGCTTAATCTAGCCACAGAGTAAACATCCTCCTCCTAGGACACAATTGTCGTGTGCACCATGCCTCAAGTATTCCGTCTGGCTGTTTTGGAGTGCGACACCCCGTACCCCGCTGTTGCGGAGGCTCATGGTTCTTATGGCGACATCTTTCGGGATCTTCTGGCCCAAGGACTGGCCAGTATTGGCTCGAGAGGAAATGGCATTGAGCTCCAAGTTAGCAAATGGAACGTGATATCGCAGCAGTTCCCTAAGCTTCATGAGGCTGATGGCTTTTTAATAACGGGCAGCAGTAAGTATAGTTGCCCCAAACTTGGTTGTGTCTGTCAAATTGGCACGTGAATCCACGAGTGTCGAATGCGGAAGCCTTAACAGGAGAATGTGTAGGATACACTGCCTTCGACAATGACCCATGGATCCTCTCCCTTGTTAACTTTACCAATTCCATCATAAGAACAACAGCAAAGCCAGTTGTGGGAGTCTGCTTCGGTCACCAGATCATCGGTCGTGCTCTTGGTGCCAAAGTTGGCGCGAACCCTGGCGGGTGGGAAATTACTGTAGAAAAGATCGACTTGAACGAACAGGGACAGAAATTGCTAGGAGTCGACTCCTTGGTGGGTTTTTTTTTGATCCCATTGGCAAGGGAGAGAAGTGGTAACAAGCAATAGCATCTGCATCAAATGCACCGCGACGCCGTATTAGAGATTCCCCAAGGACTCGCAAACCTTGGAACTAGCCCGGTATGCGCTGTTCAGGTCTTGTATAAACCAGGGCGAGTTTTCTCCTTTCAGGGCCATCCAGAATTCAGCAGCTTCATTACCTCCGAATTATTAGCAGCAAGGCACAAGTCAAAGATATTCGATGACCAGATGTTTGAAGGTGCTATGAAGCGGGTCGACAACCCGCATTCTGGAGCCTTCATCTCCGGCAAGATATGGGAATTTTTCCTTGAAGGTCAATCGCTACAGAGGTAAGTGTGGCTCAATCCGGCCTTAAATGGGGGCTTGCTAATGGTGGTTACGCAGTCGTACTCCTTCGGCCACGAAAACTGTTGTTGCAGAGCGTGCGAAACTATGATGATGCATGCGGCAGTGTCGGTGAATATTGGAGCATTAAAGAATGGCTCGCAATTTATTCAAGTATGCCAACCTCCGTACTTCAGATCGCGAAGCGTGAAGGATGCTTGTCTCAGATCTAAGATATCCATTTAGCGAATAGCTCAAGCAAATGAGATCCATGTTTGATGTTCTTGCATCAATGTGCATAATGTCCAAGGACTAGTGAGATCGATAGGCTGCATCCAAACATGCTCCAACAGAGTCAATGTTTCTCGCATGTTACCCAACCCGATGGTCTCGATCATTGTTTGTAGGCGCGTTCTTAGGATCATCTGTACCGCTGGATCAGATGTACAGCAACCAATAACAGATAGTGGCCAGCAAAGACTGGTATTGACCCTGGCGGAGGCAGGGAATTGACTTAAAAGGGCAACAGCCTCAGAGACAGCAGATTCCATCAAGTCTTTGTGCGAGCCATTGACTGCCGATGTCTGCGGAGTCCCCAGAATACTCCAAAGATATAGTAAAACGGCCTGTTTGAATACTAATCCTGCTAAGTGAGCATCAGGATGATGAGTTTGACTTGGGGAAAAAGTCAGGGCTTGTGATTGAAGAAGGCCAAACGTAATTATATCATCTGGTGAAGGTGAAATTGAGTCCCCATCTGCGGTAGCCAGCATTCGCTGACCCAGTTGAAATATTTGTGGTATTAACACTAGCAATTCGAACCAGGATCCACAGAGCTGGCCAACATAGTTTTTGGACTTAAGATTCATAGCTAGGGTTTCAATCTCGGGATTCAACAACTGCTCCGATTTTCCCCCTGCATCAGTTGAGATCATACTGCAGGCCGCCATGTGCATATAATACTCCACTAAGAAATCAGGCAGGTCATCACTGAGTTCGGCATGAGCGGAATTGAGCAAAACTGCCAACAGAGACTTGGATGCTGTGAGATGATCGAATATGGTGCCGCATTTGTCTCCCCTAGCAACCTTTATATGGTGCATTAGTTGGCTTCTCTCTATTCAGATAAGCATTGGAAATAGAACACACCTCAGTGAGGGACAATATCAGACTGCCGACTGTTAGAACAAGCATGTTCCCATCTCGGCCAGCAACATATTCTCCGACTTCGTGTCTAAACATCCGCAAAGAGGCTGTGTAATATCGCTGTGCGATTTCGTTGTTGTTGAACAACCGGTCACCAGAAGCCTGACGATGGGCTGCACTTTGGGCGAGGATGAGCTGCAGGATCAGAGGATGGGAGAAAGCAAGCGGGACGAGTTTGGCAATGAACGGATTGATCTCGGTCGAGCCGTTCCCCATGCTATTAGCTGTACGTGAGAGATAATAGCTGAGTAGTTCAAATGAATTGTGGTCATGGGAGGGTAGTAGAGACATTGACAAGGGAATCTCCAGATTTGTGTGGGATGAGAAAGTAGACATGTCGCCAAGGTGTAATTGGTCAAACATGCTGTACTCATCAATGCCGGATAATGCTTGTTGTGATAGAAAATTCTGAATAACAGACATATCATCATCGAGTGTTGAGGGAGACGGCAAACAAAGATCTTCCTCCAACTCACTGCTGACCGCATGATTGTCCCTTGTCATATCACCAGTGTCATGTTGAGAAGGGCCCTGTGAGGAAGACCCCCCGATATTCTCCGGAATAACTGAAGTAACAACTTTTTCGGGCTTTGGCTGAACTTTTCTGTATTTGCTTAGAGCTTCATTCACACTCATAGCCACCGTTGGACTGAGAGGCACAGATTCAGCCGAGCCACTCCTTTGATGCGTGCCAGGAGGTAAGATGAGCTCTGCTGGCCAGTGGCACTCCAAGCGGTTCCGTTTGCACCCGCTGCACACTGGCTTCTCTTCATTGCACTTCTTTTTGCGACGGCGGCATGTGAAGCAGCCGGTTCTGCTTCTGATGATGCGAGCAGTTGGTCTCATCGTGAGTTTGCGGGTCCTGCGCTTCAGATCATGGAGATGAGCGGTCTCAGCGACGGAAGTGGCTGGCTACTGCAGGCCGAGACTTATTGTAATCGCATCGTGGATTAGTTAAGAACTCAGCATAAATCTCGAATCATCTGCAACAGCAGACGGCTGCAAATATCCCATTCAGTTGCTGATGTTGCAAGAAGTGGGTTGATAAGGAAAGGTGGGGGAGATCGAGATGCAGGCTGGTGGCCCAAGAACCGGTGCCGCGGCGCCGTTTGATGCCAGGGTGTTTTAGGGCATCTGGGCGGCTTCCATGCCACCTTCTAGCGCCTTCGCACCAACCTTGGAAGACTGAGACGCTAAACTGGCCCAGCCAATTCAGGGGATCCCCTGTATTGGCTGGGCCAGTTTAGCGGCTCGGGTCTTTAATGAGATACATGTACGTTGACGGAATTGAACGACTGACTGGATATAAATGTAATTACTAAAATCTTTAAAGTATTTTATTTTTCTGTTTTTATGTCGAATTTCCCTCAGTCATATTTGTAGCAAGTAAAGGAATCTACGTAAACTCTCTACTCAACGCTTCCCCCGTACATCTATATATATTCACGAAAAAATCTGCAATTATATCAGATATATCATGTATATCGTGTATATTTACACATGCGCCAATTATTTGAGACCTGCTGCCGCACAAATCTTCTTAGCAGCCGGCAGATGCTTCTTATAAGCATCCGGGAACGCAGACCTCTGCACCTTTTGGCAGAGCTTGCCAACCTCCATCGTCTTCCATCCCTTCACGGCCTTCATCTTCTTGTAGAACTGGCAAGCAGAGCACACAGCCCCCATGTTGCACTTGATGTTCTTATAGTATACGGCTCGCTGTTGGAAGATGCCGATGCTGTCGTGGTCGGAGCGAAGCCCATCGTGGTGGTACTTGACTGATGCGGGGACCTTTTTGTTGGCTAAGATGCAGATGCCCGACTTGGTTTCCAGTCAGTTAGGAACCCTTACTTCCTTGAATATGGTAGGAGGAGTTCAACCCTCGGTGAGGGCCGTGGTGATGCCTGCAAGGCAGCCTTGACGGCCAAGCTTCTCCTTCTTACTTTCGGCGATAATGGCACGAGCGTTCTTGGTTTGAACGGCATTGAGGCCAGGAAGGTTGGCAGCAGCCACATTTTCAGAGAACTCGGCAACGGAAATGCTTTCAACAGTCTCGACTGGGGCTGCCAGGGCCAAGTTGGCACTGAGAGCAGCAAGAAGAGTAAGAGCACTGGAGATCTTCATCTTGACTGTTGAAAGGTGAACTTGAGATAATTGTTCAGTTGAGTGTTATTATCGAAACTATGCTGAGGATGTTGATTCAAGAGTTCAAAGACGAAGACAAAAGCTAGACTTATATACACATCTTGAAGAGTCTCATTCTGTTGCACCACATAGAGGATATTGAACATTGCCCCCGATTCATGGTAAGCAAGGCCATGTCCTGATCCTTTCAACCAACATGAAGGGCTAAGAATATAGATATTGGAACTTTATGAGTCCGCAAAGCATGCCTTCTTCGGTAGGTGGAATCATTTTTCATGATAAGAATCAACACACAACGGCGTTTTCTTGTTTAATCAGCCCTGCCAACATCGTTCAGCTGAGGATCACCCGCTGCCTTCAAGTTAATTAATATTATGCACCACGGTTTGTCACTCATGGCTAGCAGACAACTAAGGCCATGACGCTGGAATAGGGTGATTCGGATACTGGGCTGCGTTCTCTGCTTGCCTGTATTGGGTTTTTGCACGACGGTTCGTCTGGCCAAGCTTGGCTCGTTCACAACTTTCAAATGTGAGATAAATTATTTCCGGAATAGATAGATGCAAAAACTTGCCAAGAATAGGAGCTTGAACTATCTTCGACTGTTTGTAGACACCTTGGTCTCTGCAATTTCGTCTTGGATCTCAGTGCTGTCCATGACTTAGAGGAGCTGGAGATGCGTGTCACTCAGCCTCACAACCATGCAGGAAGACCCCGTGCTAGTTTATATTTAGCCATCTTCTCATTAATCTAAATATCCACTTAGTCATAATCAGTACAAGCTCTTTATGATTGCGATGAGGAAATGGGAAAGCTTTGCGATTGCCAATTTTGCGGTGTCTGTCAGTAAGCCGGCAGAACATGTAGCCGACAGTTAATCTAGTTAATATGGTCTGCGGGTAGCCTCATCTTTTGCAACAAGACTAAGAATGGTGTTTTTTTTTTTTTCCGGTAGGAATAATTTATAGCCTTTTATGTATCAGTGAGTAAGCCAGCGTAAACTTGGTACATAAGACAGATCTCAAGCCTTGCCAAGAAGCGAAGGATTGAACCGCAAGATGGAGCCTCACAACTGGACAGAACTCTCAAGACTCTACAGACAACTTGTAAATCTTGAATAAATTTTTATTTTTGGTACTACTCGATGATATCAGATGAGATCCTGGGCCCTTAACATTGAAATGCTCGAGGCACGTGTATTTGTTAGTAGCGCCCAGTCACTACATGTACTCTGCCACCCAGCCGTTACAGTCTAGAATCCAAGCAGCAGTCGCTCGTCTGAATATCACTAGTATTTACCGCTTGACGATGCCATAACCGAAATCGACATCTTAGCAACTATGAAGAAAACAAGTAACTTCCGAGCCAATATCGATATCTCGTGGATTCTAAGGGTGGCAAAGAAAGAGGACAATAGTGACTTGCCTCAAAACTAAAGTTGATGGGCTAAGCTATTTCTTAGAATGTCCTAGTTCTTTTGAATCCGATAGTATTGGAATTTTGGAGCTCCATGTGAGTCAAGAAAGCGCGATTCGGAGTCTGTTGCGTGTCTATGGAAGGTAACCTATATGGAGACTACATGTAGGTGGCATCGCAAGGATTGTCGTCCTCGGTGATCTGGACGGCCTGAAATTCATGATACTACGTAGTAATGACGAAATAGAGTCTGATCCCGTTCATTCCTTAGGCGTAGATATTTCCCAATGGGCTTGGTATCGTCCCGCTAACACGGATGCGTGGTCAAAGATCGTTCGCGGTGGTATCCCTGTCCTTGAATCTCATCCAGAAGGGTTCCCCACACATGTTCACTTCGCCGACTAAAGATCATGGTTATTGACAACCAAAGGATATAAGCGTAATGAAGATTTGAGATACGTAGCGGTACAGCCAAGCACAAGAAAGCATCGCCTAATATGGGATCCTAGCATCGTCTTTTCTACATGTACGGAGTAGCCAAGTCAACAATGGTTGATGAGCACAGAATAGTAAGTGTATCTGCTCTGATGAGAATCAATCACGGCCTAGCCAAGTTGACAGCCGCGGGTCTAGCCGAAAGGCATATGGCAAGGGACTATTAGCCAGCCAGCCGCTCTGTCTTGTGCTGTCTCTAACGGCGGGAGGCAGATTGGCCGTGCGCTTGTTACACCCGTTGACAAACTGGTTTAATCATCGATATCAGGGTCACGCGCGCGGCCATAAATCAGAATATCCCCACCATGATTGTTAATTTTCTTTACATGTTTCTTTTTCTCCTTCTTTTTCTCTCTTTTTTCTTTCTCTTTTTATTTTTTATGAATTTTTTTGAGTGGGGGCTGCAATAAATCTCGACCATAATTGCTTTGTTTTGCATTCATTTCAACCCTTATCCACCTTGTACAAAGACTAGCCCCATCACATCTTCCGGTCATTCCGGGCGTAAAAAGTATGAAAATATATTCAAACTTATAATGAGCATTTAGTAGCGATATAGTCTTCAAGAATTTAGTTAGGACGAACGCCCTTGGATTACTGTGTCGGCCAAACAAGGCATATATATATTGGAAGGGGGGGGGCATAGAGATGTTGCAGAGAACTCTCATATTGCTCAACACCATGGTTCGATTTTCGGACTAGGCGGAAGACTAGAGTCGTCCTGAAGTCTTTAGGCTCAACAGATGTGACTGTATAGGGTGGAGAAGACTCCAGTTTAAACGGGCGCGTCTCATTTGTCAGGCGACTCAACTGCCCGTCTACATCTACATATTATACAGAACACACATTTTCCCCCTTAGATCTGGAGACTTTAGCTGGCTCGCCATTTTTCCTTTGTACGAAGTACTATATTTCGAGATTTCGATCAGCAGCTTTAGTGCTGAGGTCAGCATCTAGATATGTTGCCAGTATACTACATACATACATGTAATTATGCCGGCAGCCGTTCCCGCAGCTTATGGAAATAACACGGCTGCCCTCTCAAGGCAGACAGCAATGACCTACCATGGAGGCACTAAGAGGACTGAGATTCCAAGACGAAAATGTCTTATAAATGAGGTGAGACCGGAAGAGCGACGAAAAGCCCCATTTAGGCTGAGTGGTAGTTGCTGCAGCTCCTTTGTTTGGCCCCGGGACTTGACCTGGAGCCTGCATCATCCCTGAAAAGTTAGCCCTATTCGGAAATAGTGCTGAGATACATGTATATATAAGCATCCAGGGCATAGCTACTCGGATACGGTTATTGGCGATTTTACCACTTTCGTTGTCACGTCTAAACCATGTACATGCATACATGTAGGCACATGCATGTCTCGGGATGGATCAGCAAGCATTCAAGCAGTGAGACATCTGATATCCTTCAAAGGAGCGCTTGGAATCAAAAACAACCAAGGGCCCTCCTGGTCCTCGGCCCCATCTCATTCGAGCCGCCTTGCTAATAACTGAACCACCCAAAGTTGGATGGCCTCAACCAAACAGTTTTGCCAGCAGCTATGTATGCACATAGGTATTATCTGTGGATCGATAAACTCAGATCATTTCAGCACAAGAACTAGTTGCCATGTTTCAAATCCGAACAAAGCAAGCCACCTCAGCTGGCTGCTTGCCAACCATCTGTGCTGCCTATGTGAGACGAGCTGACCTCCCTATTCGTAGAGGATCCTTGTAAATCCGAATGAAGCATTTTCCCAGCTGTCAGCTAGTGATGACGATGCTCGGGCTGCTCCTTCTTGGGCCATGGGTCGCATTATAATAGAAAGGCACGGCGCCTTCGTCGAGACCTCTTCAAAGCCAAGCCAGGTCCGCGCGTGTCTCACTTGCACGTATTTCTTGAGAAGCATAACCTCCCTCCCTCCCTCTGCCATCATGCGTTGGTTCAGCAATTGCCTGATGTTCCTCGGGTTCTTGGGGCCTGCGATTGCCGCGTCGGCTCAATCTATCCACGTCCACGATGAGTCGTTCACTCCAGACAAGATTCTGCATGTTACGCAGAGGAATGTCAGCGTCGGCGGCATTTACAGATATACAACCTTGGTCAACGGTTCGTTGCCAGGACCGGAGCTTCGTATATGCGAGGGAAAGACTGTTTGGATACGCGTCTACAATGACATGCAGGATGCCAACCTCACCATGGTCAGAGACGACGCAAACCTTGCATCACCGTTGATATGGCTAACGCCCCAGTACAGCATTGGCATGGCCTCGCCCAGGCCGCAGCGCCCTTCTCAGATGGCACGCCCTTGGCGAGCCAATGGCCCATTCCACCGCATCATTATTTTGATTACGAACTGAAGGTTGCCAAGGGTTCTGCCGGCACCTACTTCTATCATTCTCACGTTGGCTTCCAAGCAATTAGTGCCAATGGGGCTCTGATTGTCGAAGATTCCGAGCCACAGCCGTACAAAGTGCATGGCGAAAGAACGTTCCTCATTAGCGAGCTATTCAACAAGACGGACGATGAAGTCGTCCAAGGACTCCAATCCACGCCGCTGAATTGGTCGGGAGAAACCAACGGAGTCCTTATCAACGGAAACACAATTTCCAACTACGGCATTGTCGATCCATCATCAGCCCAGTTATCCGTCATCGACGTCGACCCGGGTCAGACCTACAGATTTAGGTTCATTGCGGGCATGGGGTTGTCGTACATCTCATTAGCCTTTGAAAGCCACGATGATCTGGAGGTGATTGAAGCCGACGGTAGCTACACAAAGCCTCACTCTACTCCTTTGCTTCAGGTCGGCGCGGGGCAGCGTTTCAGCACCCTGTTTAAAGCCAAGAGTTGCGACGAGATCAGGAAGATTGGGAAGTTGGACTTTTATCTACAGACCGAGACTCGTGAGCGCCCAACTGTCGTCACCAACTACGCGATCCTGCGATACAGCAACACCTGCAATCTGCTAGGTGATAATATCCGTGTTTCGACTACATCAAACCCGCAAACTACCCCCGTCAAGCTGCCCCCGACCATTAATGGCTTCCTCGATTACGACCTTGAGCCCTTGGTGGACAATCACTTCCCCTCGGCTCAAGAGGTTACTCGCAAAGTCTTTCTTTACTCCCAGGCATATTCTGATAGGTACATGGTATGGAGGGATAATAACGTCTCGTGGACGGAGGACAACAAAGATCCGCTTCCCCACTTCTCTCCATCAGAGCCCTACCTAGTCGCATTATACAAGAACCAGACAAAGTACATGCCTAACTATCAAGCTGCCATTGCCAACAACGGCCTGGACCCAAACACGGAGACATACCCCGCCAAGCTCGGAGAAGTCATTGAGATTGTTATCCAGCAGCTCGGCGGCCTCAGGTCCGACGGATCTAAGGCGGGATCCCTAGATACTCACCCGTGGCATGCTCACGGAAATCACATCTACGATATTGGCGGAGGGCCAGGTGCCTACAGCCCAGAGCTTGTCGAGAAGAATCTTCAGGGGAAACGCCCTGTTCAAAGAGACACCACAATGCTGTTCCGCTACAACCAGTCTATCACGCCGAATACGCCTTCCGGTTGGCGCGCGTGGCGACTCCGTGTTGAGAACCCGGGTGTCTGGATGATCCATTGCCATACCCTGCACCATATGATCATGGGCATGCAAACGGTCTGGGTGCTTGGCGACGAAAAGGACATTATCAAGGATGGATATCCGGATGTTTCCGGTTATTTGGAGTATGGGGGCAATGTAAATGGAAATGCTACGCATTACCCAGAGGTTGTGCACTTTCATGGGCTGCAGCGGTGATTGTGATTTATAGAGGAGATGCAGATTTAGAAGTAGTATTCTTTTGTAATACAAGATAGAACATGTCCTATTCTTTTTCTAAGCTTTATTGCTACAGTCTTTAATGTGATACCGCCCCTCTCTGCCTAATTCCCTACGTGGCACAATGGACTGTGGCATTTCCTCTATTACGGTAGATCTCAGCCTCTTTATATCTATACCTATACCTACCTTAATACACACCACCTACCTAGTTGTACTTAATGCAGGCTAACACGCCCCAGCAACCCATCAGCTCAAACCCTCTTCTTTAGGCGACCACCTCGAAAAGCGACGTTACAAAAGAGCGTTCACTTATCCATCAAGAAGTTACACTACCTTAGGTAGGTAGATATTCGCAGGACAACAAGAGGGTCCAAGCAGATCGTACAAGCGAAGTGGCGTAACAGACCGAGGCAGAGCATTGACACAGATACCTCCTAGGTAGGTACATAGGGGAAAAAAAAAAAGGATTTCTATCCCACGTTCCATTATGAGTTTCGCAGGCCATTATGCTATGAGTAAGAAAGAAACTGGGAAAGCATAAGTATTATGCTTGAATGAACCCATTTTGGAGGGTGTGTGAGTGCTGCATTTATCCGGCGGTGGGTCTTCTTGTCAATTGATAGATCAAGTATAGGGAGATCTTGGAGTATGAGACAGGGCATTGACTGTCAAATGCAGCAGTTGAATAGGAGATGCTGTTTTGAGGAAAGGATTATTTATTTTAATGTATTCACAAAAGGGCAAAAGAAGCACAAGTTGCATTAAAAGTACGAAAAAATAATGAATAATACCTTCCATGACAAAGAGAGACTGTAACGCTGTGTGTATGTAGGTGAAATTATCTAGGTCCGTATGGATTCAACTACCACCCTCGACGAACCAATCGGCGAAAAGAATGAAGAAGACAAAGGCATGCTGTTGCATTGAGACGCAAGAGCAAAACAAGAAAAAGTGGTTCACGAACCCTCGGGCAGATGTGCGCGGGGAAGTTTCTCCGTGGCTGCTTGGGTTGAAGAAATGAGGCTTCACATGATAGAGAGCCGCCGTTATGCGCCCGAGATGGGTGATGGGACACAGAGGGAGAGAGGGTGTGGAGGTTCTTCCTCGTGGGTTAGGTTGGTGATGGTGATGGTTGTCCCGATCTTGGATCGGCGGTTGCTCTATGCCGTTTCTCCACCCTCAGTATGTATATGGCATATCGGCATGGTGCAAAATCTCAGATGCCTTTGTTGTGCCATTGCTCTTTTGCTTAAACGATGTGACACCAGCCATTTCTGGTTACATGCTTTGGATGGTTGGTTAGACGTAGTGTTTAGAGAGAGGAAGGCATTTCACACCCTTTTTACATTGTCAGGGAGGATTAAGCGTCATGTGTTACACTAAGGTTTGTGGATATGGTCGTTATCGCGGAATATCGCTCTTTTTTCTAAATGGAATAGGTAGTAAAGCTTATTTAGGAACTAGATGGAAATGCATTGATCGCGTGTTCTCACACGGCTCACTACAATTGACAATAACATGCCTTTACATTTTAATAAATCACATAATTGCCCCAAGAAAATAAAACGCGTCAAGGAACATCGCGGCGTGAACACAGAGCAACATGGCTCAATTTCTTTTTTGTCTTTCGTAAATAGTAGCCTCAGGGGCTGGCTATCTCCAGGGTACGTAGTGGGCCCTAATCATGAAAACATCAAATCCGAGACTCCATTTGTCCACATGCCAAATTTTTCTTCTTTTTTTCCCAATTCATCACCAAAAATCACTTTAGTTCAGAGCACGGCGGCGGTCACGCTCCTCAGCAATAGTGAGCTTGACGCCCTTGCCCTTGGGGAGGGAGATCCAGGGCTTCTCCTGTCCAATGACGAAAACGTTGCTCTCACGGGTAGCAAAGGTGTTGTCAATGGCGTCCTTGATATGGACAATGTTGAAACCACCATCGTGGCGCTCACGGTGGGTGATGACACCAACACGACCCATGTTACGACCACCAGTCACCATGGCGACGGCACCAGTGTCGAACTTGATGAAGTCAGTGATCTTGCCAGTGGCGAGATCAATCTTGACAGTGTCGTTGACCTTGATCAAGGGATCAGGGTATCGGATGCTATAGAAAAAGAAAAAAAAAGACACAAAGCGTTAGCATAAGAACGTGGGGATAAAGGGACATACAGCCGTCAAATAAAGCTCCTCTGTCGTCGGGGTGTGAAAACAATTTCGAATCGACCAAAGCTTGATCCAACGGCTGAATGATGTCTGACAGAACTCACGTTCTCGCATCGTGCGTGACCAAGAATGGGATTCCACCACGACCAAGCTGGACGCGCTTGACCTTGCCCAGCTTGTACTCAGCCTCCTCGGTCTGAATTCGGTGGACGGTGAAACGGCCCTTGGTGTCGTAGATGAGGCGGAAGTTCTCGCCAGTCTTCTCAATGGAGATGACATCCATGAAGCCGGCGGGGTAGGTAGAGTCGGTTCGGACCTTGCCATCGACCTTGATCAGGCGCTGCATGAGTATGGCCTTGGTCTCACGGAAGTTGAGCGCATACTTGAGTCGGTTGCGGATGAAAACGACCAAGGGCAAGCAGTCGCGGAGCTTGTGAGGACCGGCAGAGGGCTTGGGGGCGTAGAGACCGGACAACTTGTCCAGCAGCCAGTGCGAAGGGGCACTAAGGCGCTTCTGGTGCTTCTTGCTTTGAGAAAGTTAGCTATGTTGTGATCTTGTGTTTGCCATTTTGATGTCCGACTTGGATGCCCAAGGTGACTGCAGCGGAGGGGTCCCTAAGAATAGGCATCCACTTCATGCAGCGTTCCTCATGTCTTCAAGTCGAATTGGATTTGCATGTACTCACATTCCTCGGGCCATGGTGTCGACTGGCTGTTTTGTCGGCGGTGATGAGAAGAACTGAGGTCGAGCGTGGAGCAAAGGTGTAAAGGCTTACAACCACTTTTTTTTCGTGAGCGCTAAGTATGGGGGCTTCCTTGCCCTAATGCTGAGCATATACTAAATTTTGTGGCAACGTGAAGGTCACGTGACTGTTCCAGCTAATCAAACTTGCCGAAGATTTAGCGGCATATAATCAAATTGTTCAAATCCGCTAGATATGTGCATGCAATTACAAACTGGCCATGGACAACACTTAATACCAGGTAGTTAGGTAGGCTATTTGAGTCCATTCATTCAAATCAACCATGCATCGTCGATCTTAATTTTTTTTTAAGTAATCATACATTCGTATACAAACATTAATATGGGTATATGATCCCCACTGAATCCTTCATGTGATTTTGTGGCCTTTTATGATGTTTGAAACCAAAAACATGGTAAATTTCTTCCCAAAGAGTCCTTCTCATAGAAATTCCTGTATTTTCTCTCAGTTTCTCCAAGCCATAGAGCGACCCAACAATGCGTCCTGAGTAATATGAACAACGGATAGAATTTCTGTTGCAAGAAATGGGACGGAAAACGATGCGACAGAGCGCTTGTACGCATTGCGCCATTGTTAGAAACCCTTTGCATGGGGTATACGGCTCTCTTTCACGGTCTCTTCTTTTTGTTTATTCAAGGCTGTAGCCTGGATAGCACCACGAAGATATGTTCAGAGCTCAAACTGAACCTTTGACGATCTTCTCTTAGTCTTGATGTGCCTGCTTTTGATTGCATGGTCACCACCTTCGATGGCTATCAACGGGACTCCTACGACTGCTAGACATGGATAATATCCCCTCATCAATGCCCGATCGAGCAGATGTCAGTCTGGAATCATCAAGCAATAGTCTCGATATATCCATCTCACCGCCAACCATGTGTGGCGCGAGTGGTTCGCCAAACTCAAAGGAATGTGCCGGCTGCGAATACTCGGAGGACTCCACCATCTGAAACGGCCACCTCGGCAAATCTTCCCGGGAGCCTCGGTGGCTTTCAGGCTGAGCCATGGGACCCGCTTGAGACGATTTGAAGGAGTTATCAATGGACATGCTGATGGATGGTTCAAGAATGTCGTTGTTACGAGCATCCTGGGACTGAAAGGTTCCTTTTTCAATGCGTTGGTATATGGAAGGGTATTTGTTTCTAACCCTGTCTCTCAGATCTGTGGGTTGTCTGCTGATCAGATGGAAACGGGGATCACGTTGTATTTTGGTCCATGCTGGACCATAAAATTCTAGACCTTCCAGGATCTCCCGATCATCTTGCCCTGTAAACGGACGCCTTTCTCTTCTATGTGACTTTTTGAAGGGGCCATGGATGCCGAGCTCGGCTAGATCCTCCATCTTCTTTCGATGTGCGCGGCTCTTCTTCTTGGGGCCAACATCGAATACAGCCGGCGGGGACGCAGTGGCTTCCTTGGAAGATGGCTCGTCATCGTCAATGAGAATATTTTCCGAGTATATACCCTTTTTGGCCTTGTGTTTTGAGCTTGCGGGTGCGCCATGTCTGGCTTCCCTCTTCTTGGTTCGAAGCTCTTCTGGACAGCATGTTCTGAAACGATCTTTCAAATCTCCAGCCGTCCGTCCATTGAATTGGAAGTCTGGGTCCTCCAAAATATTGGTCCATTTTCCCACCCCGTGCCTATTTACGCCGAGCAACAGGTTGTTGGTTTCTTCTTCCGACCATTTCCTCCTTGGCTTAGTGGCTCGTTTCCGCGCCCTGTTGATGCTTTTATCAGGCTCTGGGGAGGTCTTGTAACTGCCCCTTTCATCCGAGTTGTGGTTGTATTCGTGAAGAATCTTTAACTGATTCGCATCATTCTCATTGAACGAGGTAGAAGCAATTGGTGGGAAGAGAGCAGCGTGAGGAGGGGGCTCAAGGAGTCCATTGATGATGGGGGGCATCGTTGGGGCCTGCTGGGCAGCCTTTTGCTTTTTTACGGGCTGGGGTAGCTGCATAAAATCATCCTTTACGTTGAGACCACGGCTGCGCTTCTTGTTGGAGATATCATCGAGCGATTCTTGTCCATCGTCGAGGATATTGGTCAGAGAGTGTGGTTGCTCTGCGACTGCATCCCCGTCTCCCAGGAGCAGCCGCAAAGGATATGAAGCTGTGCTCCCTGCGTATTTTCCTTCTGCTCTGTAGTCCCCGTCTTTCCTATAGCTCATAAAGGTGGATTCATCTCCTATGCAAGACGCCGCTGGATAATTGCCATGCCCTCCGCTACCCAAGGCAACGCCGAGGTGAGCGTTTCTGTTGCTTGATCTGTCGGCCCGGTGGCCTCCGTCCCGGTCAAGAGGGGGCAGAGGTCCATCAGGCGACTCGGGCAACGGCAGGGAGTGCAGAGGTGGAAGGTCGGCATTCGAGAGCTGAGGCGTTGTCGACTCGTTAAGGAGGTGTATCAGGCGAGGTTCGATGGTAGCCATCGTGGGCTAACGCGGCGAGGCTGGTGCATCGGGCACAAGCTGGGCAATTGAAGTTGGCAGACACCGACACAACAGCGAGAGCAATGCGAGGGAGGGAGAGGGGGCAAGGAGGGAGTTAAAGGAAAAGCGAAAGCCCTCGCTGAGCAGTAGCTTCGACATATCCTCGGGCTGTGTGTGGGTTTATGGGATTGCGAAGATGGGCTTTGCACAAGTTGTCCCGGGTCTCGTCTCACTTGTTGTCTCTTTTGGCGGCGATGGCAGGGCGGCAGCACGTGAAATCTTCACATGGAAAAGCGGTGATGTTAGTGGCTGCGGGGGATCGCCGAGACACCACTAACACCAGGATCTACATACATCTACGCCGGTCTTGGCCGCTCAGGATAACATAATAAAACAATAAAAAATAAAAATAAAAGGCAGGCCTTGGGGGCGACGGGGAACATCGCCGCTACATGTCGGATGTATGTGTGGCGCGCGTACAGCATGAGGTGCATTGGATATTGGGGGGAGGCAGGGAGGGAGGGTCCGGTGGCACATAATGCGCCGCGCGCTGTTCTCGACAGCGGAAGGGTGAGGTGTGTGTCCATATCCATCCATGCGTGCAGCAGCAGCACAGGTTGGTGAGTGTCGAGATGCTAAAGCCATGGACTGCTAATTACAGCATCCATATAGGTTGATGCACTGATTAGCAACTCGACGGGAGGGCTTTTTAGTGCTCCTACAGGCCACGGCTCTCGACTTGGGCGCGCGCGTGGCACCGGGTGGCACCTGAACCACACTAAGGCAGACGGGCCTGCAGCAAGCCTGAAGCGCTCCAGGGCTGCCAGCGGAGCAATTCGGTGCCGTCCCTTGGTCCTTACATTAGCTTCGGCTGGCTTGTCTTGTGGTTAGGTCGCCTTGCAATGAACGCTACCCAGCGCTGAATGGGGGCTCCAAGCTGCCAGACTCGGACAACACACCGAACCCGCATGATTATTAGGCCCTGTTGGCGCCACCGTTGTACCTGATGTTGTAGCGGCCGTCGCCGGTATGATGCTCTGCTTGGTTGCTTGCTTGGTTGCTTGCTTGATTGCTGAATTAGTTCACAGCCGAGAGACAGCAGAGGAAGAGAGCCCGGGACGTGTAGTTTTTTGGCCTTTCCCTTTGTAATCTGTAAAGTTTGCTATCTCATCTCATCTCATCTGGTCTCATCTCATCTCATCTCACCTCACACCATAACCATCTTTCTTGTAACCTCTTGTTAGCGATTCACACACAGGTCACACGCCCCCCCACCCCCTTCCCCCATCATCCACATCACAGCCTCACGCCACACCCTTTCTTTTTCACACCGGGACAACCAGACGACGTCAAATAGCAAACCAAATCCCCAATCCCTAATCATTACAACATCGACGACCTCTAGCAAACTGCATAAACACCGAGACACCCAGCAATGGCCGCCTCACTGCCGCCAGTCCCTCGCATCATCTTCACCATCCTGGAGCCCATCTCGCTGTAAGCCACTTAACAAACGCCCTCTTCCCCCCATTCCCTCTCTATGTCTCTCTTCAAGCCCCATCACAACAGCCCCCTTCTCATTCATCCCTTTACTTCTCGTCACGCCAATTATGGCCGTTAAACCCAATAAAGTTTAACACTGCTTTATGCAAACTTACTATCATGCCCGATCCGGCCCTGTCACGTCCCGTCATTATCACCATGCCAATGTCTCATCTCATGACTCTTCCCTGCTGTCAATCCCCTCACTTTCATGATGCATAGCATTCGGAGAGAAAAGGAGAAGCCCGTCCAATTGCCACCAATGAAGCATCATGCAGAGCATCAGCAAACATTGGGGTTCTGGCTGCCTGCTAATCACTGACTTATTTTGCTTGTTGGGAGACATACAGCGTCGCCGGCTGCGTTGGCGCCTTCTATGACCCGGTATGGTTCGTTACACAGCAGATTCCCCATGACGAGGCTCTCGCCGTCTCGGAAAATGGCATCGTCGTAGCTCAGCAGCTCGGCAACATGTATCTCGGAATGTGCTTCATCGGCTTGGCTGTGCTGTACACCACGACTGAGACCAGAGTCGTGCGAAACTACGTCGTCGCCCTCCTGCTAGCGGATATCGGCCATATCTTCTTCACATGCTATGGCATGGGTAAGGAGAGATTCGTGAACCCCTCCGGATGGAACGCCATGGCCTGGGGCAATATAGGGGCCACGGTATGTCCTCCACCACCCCCGATTCCACGCCCATGATACCTTTACTTGCCGAGTAAACATGGTGTCTAATCATGCTGCAGCTGTTCCTCTTTGGCACGCGGGTCGCATATCTGGCAGGCCTGCTTGGCGCCGACAGACATGTCGTTGCTGCAGCGAAGAAAACCAACTAAGTCGTCTCATCCTGTCTCTTTTCTCATCACCCTGCCCTGCCCTGTCCAATGTCTTGAAGAAATAAGAAATTCGGCCGATCTCCTGTACTCAACCCTGGCGGAAAACTTGAGCCATCAGATCAGATCGAATTGCCCTCACCGGTCTCGATAATTGCGAATAAATACAAACCGCCCTCTGTGAGGCTGCAACTTTTGTTCATGTATGTACTTCCTCGGCCTCATGTGTTGGTGAGATTCTAGTGTCAACTTGATCGGTCGTAACCCACACCCCCCCCTTATCGCTCCCGAGCTTGGTAGTCATCTAATTCCCATTTCATAGGGCCTGGCTCTCCCTAAATGCAATCTATGCTGAATTTTCCCGTGTTCATGCGTGTTCTCTCAACTCCACGTCCACCGGTTCGAAGGACGGAATGATCCCCGTAGTGGAGAAGTGGGGCCTGAGGCATAAACTTCCAAAAGCAGCCTAGCCCGCAGCCCAGGAGCCCGGTGAGTGTGAATTGTAGGGTTAGGGTCGGTGGGTTATAACCCAAATTTTCATCAAAACATTCACGACCTTGACTTTGACCGAGCCGCAGCACGCAACTTTGTGGGTCGGCTTTTATCAAGTCTGTATTTTGACTAAGAAATTTGATTCAAGCGCCTGGTTAATGATGAATACGCGGACTCGCGCAAAGCAATCGGAGCGTGGCGGCTCCGAGGCCTTATTCGACCAGTTGCCTCCAAAGAGGAGAGGCACGCGCACCAGCCGCCAAACAAAGAAAGACACGAGTAGTGCAGCTCCCAATCCAGATTCCTCTGCAGGCCAAGGTCGCCAACCTCCGGCAGCACCGGCAGCAAAGCCCCAGCCTATGCAGCCAAAGGGCTCTCTTGTTGGTGACCCAATTGCGCGTCGAGGCGCGCCGGCTGGGCGAGCTCCCAGTATCATAAGCATTGCAACTCAGCCACAAAAAGCCGATGATGCAAGTGACGAGGAAGATGAAGATGAAGATTCCAATCAAGATGTCGCTGAGAACACAAGGGAGTCGAGCAATCAAGGCAATCTAGAGGCAAACAAGACACCCAATGGCGATGCTGAATCCCAAGAAGCCGAAGAGGCACAGCGCCAAGTCATGATGCTCAGTCTGACTGACCTTGCCAATGCTTCAAGGGATCTGATGAAGCGCTTGCAGAACCCAGACTATGACAATCTTGTCTTCAGGAGACTCCTCAAAATGAAAAGGAATGCTTTCTTTATGATTCGAGATGTTTACGAGAAGCCTTCTTCGTCTCCGTTTATCGAATGGGATTGGATAGACAGCTTAGAACTACCCAACTCAGAAGCTGCAAAGTCCGTCCCTTCGATTCTCATTCATGCAAATCTTATCACTGCCCTCGATTTGATTGAGCGAGTCAAATCTGACCCAGGCTTCGCTACACTGCCTTTGCTTGAAAAACTGGATGACTTGTTCCCCAAGCTCTTCTTACTCCCAGGCAACAACACACAGTATTTGCAACTGGGAAAGGACATCCGGATAATTCGGTTTGTTGAAACGCTTGCAGCCGTTAAAAACAGCACGGATCCACGTAAAGTAATGATATCTATCTTTTGTGATACGGCGAGCAAGAAAGACTTCAAAGAACTTGCGTTTAAAGGGCCATACAGGAGTCTAGGCGGTTTAAAGAACAAAGAATTGAGCGATACCTGTGGTGACCTTTTATTAAAATTATGGATTACGCTATCTGACGATGGTGTGAAGCCAAAGTCACCGCTTCCAATCTCCCAGTTGAGGGAGGAATATCCACTAAAGGATTTCCTAAGAGGCCTGAAGGAGTGTGTTTTAACCATGTGTGCTGCATCAACATCTCGTCTTGAACAGACGAGAGAAGGCTGGTCGCCGTTTCGGCCAGATACAGAAGAGTTCCATTCCGCCGAGGAAGATGTCGGTGGGAGCATTGCCGCCTCTGTAGCAGAATCGCAGCCCATCATACGTCTGGCGGACTCGACTTCTAAGTAAGTAAAAACACTCTTCCTAGACCTCTAGAATCTATCCATTCGTATACAACTTTGCCCAAAACTAACCTCCTACAGTCGTACTCTCTTTGATGGAGTACCTTCCATCCAGCAACTGGACGATATGCCTCGCTATCCGTCGCCCACACCAGAATCCTCGCTGCAGACTTCTCAGAAACGGAACAATAACGAGGAAGCCGATGAGGATGAGGAGGACGATGATGAGGAGTTTGAAACTGATACCCGACCCGTCGACAGGAGTAAACGCGGTGCACTCACAACAGCGAGAGCCAACGCAAAGCGTCAAAGGACCACTGGACCGGAGCCGCCGTCCTCAGCATCAACATCTATGCCACCGCCTCCTATTCCCCCCAACCGAGCGCCATCCTCATCAGCTCCCCAGCCTCGCCAGCGGCAGCGGCAGCAACAACGACCTCGACAACAATCTCCATCATCCACTGCCCCACCGCCTTCCCCTTCCCCCCTCTCATCCTCTGCACCCGACTTTGCCGCCATTCAGCGCAACAAGCTCGCCGCGCGGCAGCTCGCCCGCATGCAGCTCCCCATTACATACAAACAGCGTCACGTATGGAACGACCACGACTCCGCCATCCTCATCGAGCGTATTGCTGAGCGCCGGGCCGCCTGGGCCACCATCGACAAGGAGGACAGCAATCTCTTCGAGCTGCCGCGCAATGCGCAGGCTTACCGTGATAGAGCGCGTAATATGAAGGTCGACTTTCTCATCACCGACTCAGTGCTTCCGCAGGCGTTTGACCTTGTTACGCTGAGCAGAAAGGAGATTGAGCGGCTGATGAGGTTGGGGAAGAATCCTGCAAGGAAGGAGGACGACGTCGATGAAAATGGCAGGCCGACCAATACAGACCTAAGGTATGAAGCACAGGATAGTCAGGACAGTGCAGAGTAAATACGGGTGCTTTTGTTTTTGTGGTGTTGCAGCGTCTAGACATTTGAATTACTTCAGTGACATATGGGATTGCAAGGGGGCTAGGAATGGGGGATCTCGTAATCCATACAAAGTAAGAATTGTCATCTTGTTTAAAGCCGACTGTATAAATATCTGCTGCAGTCTGCATAGCGGCTTAACATGAAATTCCCATGAATCATGATTACCAATAAGAATGCTTTTTTTTCTTCATCGTTACCAAGTCCAAACAATAAAAGGCAGTCATGCATAGAAAGGGAAATAGTCAACTCAATTTGAGAAGGGAATCAAATCATCTCGTACAAAACGAAGAGTCCCTTCTTCAGAACTAATACTACTCTACAGCTATCTGAGCAGTAACGCCGCCTCACAGGCAAATCAGATATAGTAGATATCCACAGCACTGTATTCATTTCCTCAGAAAAATTTCAAAACAAAGAGCAAATAAACCCACAGGGAGGCTGATCGGAACAAGCACCTCAGGGCGTTCATCCAAGCCTCACTCCAGGCTGTGTGGGCCCAAGGGTTACTTGGGAGGGGGGATATCATAAGTCGCCGTTCTCATTGTTCCAAATTGATTTTTCGGAATCCAATTTTGAGACATGGTATAGAAAAGAAAAAAGAGAGACAAAAAAAAGGGCGGGGCGTAGATAGAGGGAATCAAGATCGTTCGTGTATCAAAGAAAAGAGTTTTCAGCCACGTAAGAAACAGTTTTTCCGCCCAGGGTCAAAATTGGGAGTAATTGGCCAGAGGCGAAAAAGATATAGATGAGATGGCAGACAGAATACGAACGGGACCTCAACTCGGAAATCCTCTCAACCGAGAAACATGGCCGAGGTCACCAGGTGTCTCTAATCAGTCAAGGGAGGAACATATGAGACAAACTTCGCTTACAGAAGTCCATGTCTTACACAATGCCGGGAAAAGAAGCCGAAGTAGACCACAAGGCTGACCAAATAGTAGAAGGGGTAATCCATGACGAAGGTATAAAGTTGAGAAAAGAGAGGTTGATGCGTCAATGCATGTATTTTTGTTTTCTTAAAGTACACAGCCGGTACTGCTGTACTGGAATCTGGTTTCAGAAACTCGGGGTGTAGTTATTGGAAGATCGCTGAATCGGGCCATTTATCGTCGGCGGTGGGGGATGTCGCGGTGCTTAAGTTTGTTCGTTCGCCATCCTTCATACCACTGTTCTCTGCTCGCCTCACGTAATTCGGCACGCCATTCGCTAAAGACGGCCTCCTTCAGGCGCACAAAGTCACAATGCTCCGCCTTGTACGGATCGGCAAAGCCCCAAGGGAATTGCCGCCCGATCACAGTTGGCTCGTACAAATCAGGGCTGATAATAGACAACGGGAGGAATGGTGTCTCTTCCTCTTTTGCATCTTCTTGAGCTGCTTTGTGTCTGCGGATCGAGCTAGTAGAGAGTCTCTTGGAGTGTCCAGGCGACAGTGGTGGTGGTAGCGGTTTCTCGCCTTCAACAGGGTCGCCGTCGTTAGTCCGGTCGGTAGAGACATCCACTTCCTCTTCTTCATCCTCTTCCTCAATAGTGCTAGTGCTATCCTCATCCAGTCCAAGGGCCTCTAGGGGGTCGAGATTAGACGACTTTATGCTGTCCCATACTGTTTTCTTGAGAAGATTCATGTGTTTCGTCGTAACTGTATCTGCCTTGGAGATGACTGGGATGACGGTAGTCTTGTGTTGAAGAGCCCTCAAGACTTGAAGATCAAGATCTTCATCGAGCGCGCCGAAGACACGAGCGGGTTGGCTGCCATTTTGATAGCCATTCAGTGAAGATTTCCTCGCTGCTGCAATATTGCGGTCTAAGCGAGACGGGTCAAGAACCAGAAATGCAGCATGAATGTGAGTATCTTGAACGCCCGGAGACCGCACAACCTTCATCTCTTCGGCAAATGTTTCTTCGAATTTACTTTCCAAGAAAGATGTCATCTCTCTCAACTGAAGGTCGACAACGTTCTTTTCGAACCCCTCCGAGTCCCATAATGTCAAGCCCACTCGCTCGCCATCGATCTCAGTCTCGAGATAGTGGGGGATGAAATTGCCAACCGGTGGCACTGGCAATTGAAAAGTATCTTCCTCTAATTTCTTGGCTTGTTTCTTTGCTGGTAGAGCGAGTGCGGCCTTCAGAAACTCCAGGAATGAGGTTTTGCCTGCGTTTTGGGTCCCAAGAATAAGAATACTATTTGAAGCGGTCAGTTATGTGTCAAAGGTCGGATGTAAATGTTAAGAATGTATCTCAGTAGATACTGATATGTTTCAAAATACCAAAGGACTGCACGGTATAAACTCACTTGAGAGGGGTGGGGTCCTTTCTTCTGCGAACTCTTCTAGGGTTATTAACCGTACTGATGGCGCTGCTGGCGTAGCTGTATCGCCCACGATGTGTCATACTCTCCGTTCGCCCATAGGGGTCGAAGCCGCCATTCGGCAGCGGAGAAGCTGGGACGGAAACTTTGTTCGAGGCGACATAATTGGGCTCGATGGAAGAACGGCTAACAGATTCATACTCTGATGGGCTGTAGGTCGAGCCAGTTTGGAGTTCTGAGCCAAGAGCTTTGGATAATTGTTCACTGTTGAAAAAATCCGGGAGCTTGGGAGGATTGCGATTTGCCAGGCGCTGGCGCTCCAGTTCGGCCTCCCGAAGGGCCTGAGCCTTCTTACTGCCCTTGCCCAAATCGCCGCTTTTGGATCGTTTGAGCAGCATGCCGAAACTGGAACGACGAGGTGGCGAGCTCATTATCTAACGTGGTATAATATCGGTTCGCTGAACACAATCCGTCACAACTCGAGTAAAACGGGCGTTAAATATTCTGTCGCCGTTGGACGGTTCGGTTCGGTCTGGGGGCTTTGAAGCTTTTCAATCCTATTCAATTCCACACAATGGTTCGATGTGTGCAGTGGCACGTTGAGGGTTTTCAAATATGAGGAATGAAGAACCCTTCGAAACGGAGTAGGCGGATTTTTTTTTCTATCCCTCACTCGCAAGTGCTAACAATTGGCCCTGCTGCACCGTCACAGCTACGCAGAGGGTCCGGACCAACGGGGGGTATAAAGTATAGGGGGGGTTGCGTAGTTGTTATGCTCTGTAGTGCCTAAAGAAGCAAAAATACCAGGGAGCTGAGAGGATGACAATGGGCTGGCAATCAACCAAGCACAGAGCACCAGCTGAAGTTGCACTGTTCCTTTCTCTCCTGACCACTGCTATGCGTGCTGCAGTGGTGCTAAAGCTGACTTTTGAATAATAAAGCGCCACCAAAACGATGATGAAGAGCTGCCGAAGAGACCTGCTGCATCCACTACGTCGCAAAGGAGGTGGGGAGGCCGGGGGGGTTCTGTGGCGGAGACGGTTCCAATTCGATGGTGAATGCAACGGCGCTTGGACGAGAGCGTTACTAGATGACTGAGACGAGGTTAGCGAATCCATTCAGAGGCATGCTGGAGGACGTGCTGGAGGTCCCTGTCTGGCGTGGTATTTTGTGAAGAACGTTTCAGGCATTGAGGTCGTCCTGATGGCACGACACCACCAAATGATGAATAAATGCTTGCATCGGGATCAAATGCTGTCCCGCTGCAACTGCAAATTGATGATGCCAGCTGTCGGCATCACCATCATTCATAGCTTTCTCAACAGTCCGTCGCCACTTGGTGGTAAATCAGCCTTATGGTGTTGAAGACCTCAGCACCAGCGCGCAGCGGCCAAGTTCCTGCTGACCAATGTTGTGAATGAAATGCCGCCACGACAGCACCAGCAAGGCTGCAACGGGGTAAGAGAGAAAAAGAAAATAGTGCATAGCGTGAGGGTATCCCTCAGTAGTGCGTGGTTGTAGAGGTTGCGAAGTTGATGATGAACATGACATGTCAAAGTCGGGGGAAATTGACACGGCGTCTAACACTCACCTTGCTTTTTTTTGTCCGTTCTTGCCTTTGTTCAGATGTGCGAGGTCGTTCGAAAAAAGCCGCCGTCGTGCGGGAAGGAGGTGTCTAGGTCGGTCCTGCCCGTTGATTCGGATTGAGGGAGGGGAAGGGGGAAAAGAGAGACAGTGCTCAGGAGTATCGTAGGCTCTCTTCCAAGACGATCGAAGCACCTTGGCCAGCTCAATCCCCTTTTCAACGTCGTACAATGGCTTGCTGCAGTCTGACCCGAGCCAAGCTGCGAGGGTTACAGCGTTCGGGAACCGACGCCTTCGTAATGCTTAATAACAAGAGAAGGGGTTTCAGGCAAAAGAAAAAGGATGGCCGCGTCGAGCGCCAAAATCAGGAGGGATGCAAAAAAGGAAAGATTTTTGCGGCAAAAAGGAGGGAAAGCAGGATGACGAGTGAGGTGAGCGAAGATCGAAAAATCACAAGAGCCCTAACATTTGCGAGCGCGCATCAACCTGGACAAATCTCCTGTCGCGTTTGTCTTCGACCTCGCATGTACATCGAGTATAGCGTACGTACTCTCTTCCCCAACTCGTTTCTTCAGGGGAGCTACCAGTTCCAGCTGGCGCGAGACCAGAGCGAGCGCCAATCGATGTCTAGATTCGTGATACTAGGTGACCCCGGTGCTCTGGTCTCTCCACACACTCGTCAAGCCTCGAAAGACCCCTGTCCAACCAAAGGCCAGGACGAGAGTCGCGAAGCTTCCAGTTTTCACTTGCGGCAGCTAGAGGACTTGGGGACTTCGAATTGATTGATTGAATATGCGGGTGAATATCTCGGGGGCAGGCATGGAATGATACTGGCGCAATGGTGTTCATACAGAAACACCAAATCATCAGTTCTTCTGTGGCTTCATTATTCTTCAACGCTTACAGTTGCAGGTCCCCCCCCCCCACCGGCATATGTGAACCAACGAAGCCGTTCTGCGAGAGCGCATTTCTACACACAAAAATAGCCTAAAGACATCACATCAATCTGCGCGAACTCAAAATCCGTGGTGGCCTTCATCAACCGCATCCTTTCGATCCTAAAGATATATCTGAAAATAGTAAAAATCCATCGGAAAGAGTCGATCCCCCCCGAAACGTCCTCCGTTGCCTAGACATGTCTGAGATTGAGTTGTGCCATCCAGGAGAAGGCACACCGAAGCGAAATGTGGCGAGTCTTCAACCTCGCTCTCAAGCTCAGCGCGAGCGAGGAGAACCCTGGACCAGGAACGGTGCCGCTTCGTCTATCGTGGCTCCCACTCGACAGTCCCCTTAGGAATCCCTGCAAGCCTATGAAATTAGGGGTCCGCTTACATCCGCAATTGGGCTCGTCTCACTCAAGTTTAACCAATCACACATCTGGATCCAATTCATGTCTCCTTTCTCGCGTGGTAAACGTGAAACCGCTTCAGCAAGCCCGCAGGAACCCGCCCTGTTGGGCCCATCGAACTTTATAGTCGCCGGCATTGGTTTCCCAAAATTGCCAAGCTGGATATTAAGATGAAGACAAGAAGTCGGTTCCTTTTGAAACGAAGAGAGATGAATGTCCTGGGGTTCAATATCAGTCTTCACGGACACAAAGACAAATGGTATAACTACCAGTCGACGACTAGTCAGATTGAGTGGTAAATAGTCTATGCTCTTAGAATCAGAGTAGAATGCCTGACACACAAAAAAAATGGTCCTGTATCCTTCCGTGGCCCTCTATATAACGCCTATGCCAAAATGCTGGACTCTACCCGTCATTTTCAAATGTTCTGTCGCTTTTCTTTAGCCTTCAAACACCTCATGCTGCAACTCGACTCCATAACCCTGTGCTATGTTCTTCATTCGCTGCTCCATTTCATCCTCCATACCGCCTCCCAACCCTAGCCATTGCCTCAGCTTGAAGAAATAAAACGCAATATCCGTTACCGTCAAGAAAGATTTAAAAATGAGGTGCCGCCACATGTTGTTCACTCTCTGTATCCAGGGAAGATTTGGGTCTTGAAACAGGCTTCGACTAGCCCACTCGCCCATCATCTTGATGCGGTTGACAGGCGACCCCAAATACTGGTTGTTGCCTTGCACAATGCGCATATTTCGACCGATGAAAATAAGTTCCTTGGGCCATTTGTCCTCGTCGGCCAGAATGTCCCGGATACCTTGCTTCATCTTCTCCTGCATGGCGTAATGCTTCTCTGCTGGTGTGGCGCCTTCGAGCTCCTTCCATTCATCCTTCATAGACGTCTCGCCACCCTCGTACGGTTTCATCAGCGTCGCGCTGGCAAAAATATCGCCTGCCTTGATTCCCCATTCTTCCGTGACCTCGGACACGGTCTTGTTATCGAGTGTCATCAGAGCCTTCCAGAATCTGCCATATTGGTGACGAAACTTGGGCGACATGTAAACGTACAGTCCATGGTCAATCAGCACAAGCTCAGCCCTTCCGCTAGGAAGTCGCCTAATGAAGATGTTACCCGGGTGCGGATCACAGTGAACTACACCCCACCGAAAGATTTGCGCCGAGAAGAGGTCTACCATGGTAGTCATGACCTCTTTCGTCGAAAGGCCCAGGCCACCTCTTCCTCGTGTGCCTTTCCACTCCTGGCGCTCTGGTTTTATTTTTTCCTGGTATGGCCGTGTTCGAAGATCACGGCGAGCCAGACCCATATCAAGCGGCGGTAGGGAACTGCCAGCGCCAGGCGATCCGTTTCCATAACCTCCGAGCCATCTTGATGTCATGGCCTTCTTGTCCCATAGTCTGACGCCTTCAATCCATTCTGTTACGAGGACACGCCTCGTCGTGAATTCTGGGTATACGATGGGGACATACACTCGCCCTTTCAAGCTCTTTTCCGAGTTGACCAACTTGCGCATTGTCTCTGAATTCTGCGCTTCATTCATAAAGTCCGTTTCTAATGCCAGGCGCTCCGAGATAAAAGGAACTAGTGTATAGAGCGGAAGATCGAACCACTTGGAGTATATCCAAGTCACTGTCCTGGTGAAATATATGTCAGCATTTCCCATCAGAAATAAGCCATTGGTAGGTTTTCATACTTGAAGGTCCAGAGATCCCAAGAGATTTGCTTAGCAATTTCCCGTTTCTGGATCTTGATGGCGACTTCTCGGCCGTCTGCTAATCTTGCCCAGTGAACCTGAGCGACACTGGCACTGGCACGGGCTTTCCTCTCCATTAAGCCCTTTCCTTCTTTTCCGCTGAAGCTCACACCAAACACCTCTTCTACACTCTTCCCAAAGTCCTGGCGTATCACGGCCTCAATATCCTTCCAGTCGTCTTGCGGCGCATCGTCAAACATCCGGCCGAACATCTTTTGGAATTCGGGCGGCAGCACAGCGCTCTGCATGGCAATGGCTTGCCCAATTTTCAGATAGAGCCCCCCGTTCGCTCGCAGCAGCTCAAACAGTCTCTCCGCATTCCGCATGTGGAGGTCTGGGACCGACCCGCCCACCCACGGCTCTGGTCGGAAGTTGATCTTATAGTCGAGCGCAACGATGAGGGCGGTTCCAAACGTGCGGATGGACCGCCCGAGTCCAGAGGCGTAGACCTGGCGGTCTACCAGATATGTCGCGCCACCCACTACGGTAAGGACAACGAAGCGCCGCAGCCATTTCCGACTCTGCTTGTATTCCCTGGCCGCCTGGGGAGCGCCGAGATCTGCGGGCGATGGTGGTCGCAATGGCTGAAACGGCCCGGAATTCTGGACATATCGCCTGCCAGTGAGTTGAAAGGACTGTGCGATGGAGGCGGCGACGTCATTCCGGATAGGCACGCGACAGTGCAGCAGCGACAAGACTTGCGGGCTGCGTCTCACAACGCCTTGAGCACTGCGGCGAAGCAAGCCGGACATGATCGGCAGAATGAAGCCCGGATGGTTACCGCGGCGACATTTGGGAGGGAATAATCGGGGCAAGATAAGGTTGAAGGTTGAAGGAGACCGGTTTCTCACGGGTCGGCAGCGGAGTGCAGGCGGAGTCGATGAGATGATGGCATTCCCCGAGCTTCTATTATGGCCGAGTGTCCGGTCGGCGGCAGAGATTCCGAGATAAGAGTTGATCCGAAGATAACCACTAACATGTTTGATTTCTCAAGATATATTGAGGATTTTTTAGGGGTTTTTTTTTTTTCTTCTTCCGACTCTGGAATCTAGTGAGAAAAAAATTACATATTTTTCATACTATAGATCATTTGCGAAATATTTCCTTGAATAATTCTCTGATTAACCTCTCGCCATGGGGGTTGAAACCACATGTTTCGTAGCTGTGTCAACTACGTCATTCGGTTTGACATCTAACACCTCCTAGCTGTAGAAATCAAAGAGAAGGGGATGTCGTGTAGTGATAATAAAATCGAACGAGATGGTTATTTTCACCGACAACAGAACCGATTATCAATGGATAAACAAAAGAAAATCTCAGAAAAGGAAGACAAAGGATGTAATAACATTATATTTATGGTGTGGTCTACAGGGTAACTAGCTAATGAAGGTGACTTCGTGCCATGACATAACGTGGCTACCGCTGTCTCCCACACTGTCTGTAGCATGATTACCGCAGTCTTGATCGCCAATTTGCTGCGGGCGACGATACTCCTCAAATACTTTATGCGGATCTCTTTATCAGTTCTTCATAGTCGCGAGTTGCTGACATCTAGGATCTGTAGTCTTCGCAGGGTGACACTCGAATGCTCAAATAAATTTCTGTTAGTGATGCCAATTTCTTTGCTCCACAACGTCCAGAAGCGAGCGACAAGCATATCATCCATGCATTGAATGTTGAAAAGCCGTTAGCAAGGCCTAGGGTTTCAAGCCAATGGGGGACAAGGTTGTTTTAGACACGCTTTTGATTTTTGTGTGTGTGGTTTGTGTTGTTTGTCTCGGTCGTGCAGGCAGGGGGGGGGGGGGGGGTCCTGCATGGCATTGGAGCGACGAAACTTGGTTTGCGTGATGGCTGAGGAAAAGGAACCCCATAGACCGGTTTCGTCAACATAACATGTTGAGTTGGCGCGACTGAGCCTTTTGCTTTAATGGAGAAGAGGGTTTGATACGTAGACATTAGCAAACTTAGATTTCTGTTGTCTGCTCAACCGTGCGCTGCTTGCATCGTCATCGTCATCGATACCCAAAACAACCAAAAAAAAAAAAAACATCCACAAAGCCGCAAACGTTCAATTTCCTCAGCGAGGAGATAACAACCCGTTCTCGACGTTGTTGCTCCGAAGTGGCTTTTTGATCCTTTAGCTCATAAAAGATTACATTCCCTGCCATCCACCTTTCATCGAGACTCCGGAGGAGTGAAGGCGCCGAAAGCCACCACTACTATCACCCGACAAGTAAGAAATCCAGCATGTGTAGCCCCTGTTTCGTGTGTGTCAACCCGGATGACCTGCTGGAAATAGTAAGCTTCGAATGGCTCGTTGGGTCTAAAATACATGAATTTTGCAGAGGCTCAAAAATAGAAATAAAAAAAACCAAATTGGCGATTCATACATGATCGCTACCTAGGTAGGTAATAGGGAAATTGATTGCATCCGGGTAATATCTACGCATCAGTCGATAGCGCCGTTATGGCCAACAGCGTCCCCCATCTTTTACCTGCAGCAGCATAATAATGGAGCCCCGAGTATGTATGGGCTGCAGCCGGGCGGGTTTGGCGCCAGGAACAACAAAGTGCTATGGAGGTACGGAGTACGGCAGCGAGCTACATGAGTGGTACGCGTAATGCACAGCAGCGATGATGGTGTTGGTGGAAATTAGCTAGCTGTACGTACATACATACTTACATGATGAGAAGGACTTTTGCTCGCTAGATTACCATCCGCAATTGAAGATGCATATTTTTTTGTTGTGGTTGGCGATAGGCTATTTTTAAATCTACCCCATCCCTATGGTTCCTATGTCGAATTCTTTCTTTCTTTTTGGTTTCTTGTTGACTCAGTTTGCTGTGCCTCAATTCTTTTTGACTAGACTAGATATAGGTACCTATTGATAGACATCGAAGTTTGCCAAAAAGCCCCCCCTCTCTTCATGCTGGAACTGATTGATAGGTTCAGGCGCTACTGCCCCCCCTCCCCCCCAAGGACTGCCCCCCAGGGCTGGGGGAGGGGCTTTCCCACTCCTCCAACTGCGACTCAGCCGCGACTTGGCCTGGGCTCCCCTGGGTTTAGGCCTTCTGGGCTGCTAGGGGGGCGCTTTTGAGGCGGTTTGGTTGGTGTGCTGCACAGCGTGGTAGAGTTGCAGCCTCCACCAGCTGCCCAGCATCAAGCTTTCCACTACCAAAGCCTATCCATCCATACCTTTAGTTGGCTACAGGCTATCAGCAGTAGCCCAGGTACATATCCAATACTTTTCTCGCCCACATCTCTCACGCGGTATCCCAGGTTTCGGTAGGCAAAGCTGCCCTGCTCCCGCAGCACGTCACACCAAAAGCCAGCAGCTATCCATGCGCCAAAACCCGACCCTCCTCCACACTGTGCCTCTTTCTTTAGGTGGTTTTACGCCGTCGCCGACAAAAGACCAAAGACAATCGCCATTTCCATCCCATC
Organism: Sphaerostilbella broomeana; assembly: GCA_930272545.1. Lineage (NCBI taxonomy): Eukaryota > Fungi > Ascomycota > Sordariomycetes > Hypocreales > Hypocreaceae > Sphaerostilbella > Sphaerostilbella broomeana. Next base: position 298,106 of record CAKNET010000035.1, read on the forward strand.
CACTCGTCGCCACAAAATCTCACTACAGAGCGGCTACTCTGCTCCACACCCTTGGCAAACCACACCTGGCGCACGCGCAAGGCACTCACTCAACTCAACTCAACTCAACTCACTCAATCTAGCAGTCGTCGGGGCTTCCTCTTCTCGATTCATTCCTTTACCCCCTCGCTTTCGTTGTCGTCGCCGCATGAGTAGTTCGCGATACTGTAACGGCATCTGCCACCTGATTTGGCTTTCTCGCTGCTGCTGTGCTGCTCTCCTCGGTCTCGCCGAATTGCTTACTTCTTCAGAATGTGGACAGCGACGACGGTGGTGCTGTAAGAAAACGCCTGGTGCCAATTCATTCGCTCCGTTATTCAGATTCATGCACAATAGCCGCCCGCAACAGATCTCGACCTATTACGTCGCCAACGACATTTCGTTCCCTTTTTCTTTCTTCTTCTTCTTTCTGGTTCTCTTCGAAAATCCCCTTCACTAATTCACTTGTAAACCGCTATCGCTACTGACATCGACTTGCATCCCCTCGCCCGTGTCGCCTTGTCGACGTCGTTGGGTCTATCTAGCCCACCGTCAACATGTTGCGACCGGCGACGCCTCTGTCTATCCTGCTGGGAGTGGCATTCGTGCTGCTCCTGCTGTCGGTCATTTCAGTCCCCATAGTCAAGGCTATTCCTCTCGGAAGCTTTAGAGATGTCACCTTGGGTGTCTTTGGCTATTGTCTGTCTGATGGGTGCAGCAGCATTGGCGTTGGATATGATCTCTGTGAGTCCACCAGGGAGGACCCTTTTCTTTTTTTCCCTTATCCCACTCCTCATTCACTGGTAATGTCTCGAGGAAACCCTCTAATGCAAAAGGAAACTCATAGCCCGCCTGGCCCCGAAAAATATGCAGCAATTCGACCTGCCGCCCGGAGTTCGCCATACGCTTTCCTCGATCTTGATCCTCCACCCTATTGCCGCGTTCCTGACGCTGGTCATGTTCATTATGGCTGTTGCTGCTCACCTCCATAAGGCGTCCCATTCTTCGAGATACCTACTGGTTTTCTTCCTGCTCACCTTGGTCGACTTTCTTGTCTGTCTTGCCGCGTTTATAGTCGATGTCTTACTCTTCATTCCTCACATGGCGTGGGGTACCTACATTGTTCTAGCCGCCACCATTCTCGTCTTCTTTAGTGGTCTGGTGTCTTGCGCTATGCGGCGAACACTGATTAGTAGAAAGTCCCGAAAGAAGAGAATTGCTGAGAATGCCGAAATGAGCGGCGAGAACTATTACAACAGAGAAAACCATGCGCCCAAGCCCGACTATTCTATGACTACGCAGCCGACGATGCCTACTGTGAGTGGCGGCAACGGTGGCCAAGACAGTCTCCCTGCCTTTGCCACATTCGAAAATCAAAAGGACGATCAGGTCAGCGATGAACGAATCCCTCTAACGCAACGAACGACATCCGAGCGGTCACCGAATGCACCACACGCAATGACGACTGGTATAGCTGCTGCCACCACCGGAGAGGCTGGCGGGTTCAATGGACCAAGCAGAACACCGTCGCAGGACCGTTATGTTAACTACAGCAATGGACCTGCTGGCGCTTATGGGGCAGCGCGTGGTGGTCCCTACGACCGCATGAATAGAACACCACCTGTTCGCCGGGGAACCGATCAGAGTGGGGAATATGGCGCCGCCGCCGCATATGGAGGATATGGTGCCGGTCGTGGTGGTTACGGCTCTTCGATGAGAGGACGAGGTGGCCATGGACTGCCGCCTCGTCATGCCTATGCTGCTGGTAACATGGCACCCAGTGGTGGACGAAGCCCGCCTCCTGGCTACAACAATAACTACAACGGCGCCGGTGGCCAATATGACAGGTCGCATGCTGACAACCGAGTGCCATATGGTGCCAGTCAACCCTCGCAGTCCAACCCTTCGGTCAATCAAAGCGTCGTCAGCGGGGGTGGTGGATATAAGCCTTATACTCCTAATGCAGAGTTGCCCAGAGCCGAATCCCCACCACCTCTGCCTGGTGCTGAGTTCGCTGCTTCTGCTACTCCATCCAACGGCCCGGCCATCGAAATGGATGCCACACCGGCGCCTCATACAAACAACTATGGCCAGTATGGCCAGATCAGGGATAGCGACGCTGATGTTGCTGGAATGGTAGGTCTGCAACAAGGCCAGCGCCAGCGACCTGACACCATCACCAGCGATGCAAGCAAGTATTCAGAAGAGTAAGTACCGCAAGAGCCCCTGATTTTGCCATGGACCGACTAACCATAAGATAGACCGTATGTGCCACCCCGCGCTATGTGGAGTGAGGGTTCTGAGAGGAGCTTGCCTCGTGCCGGATCCCCAGCAGACGCAATGCGTGGAGCTGCTACCAATCTTTCGGGGACTACAGCAGCAGGAGGTGGTGCTGGTGGCTCAAGGCACAATGGCAACTATTATGAGGATGTTGATCCTCAATATGGTGCTCAGAGTGCCCAGCCCCCACGGCAACGGACACCATACTCACCACCGCAGACCGGCCTGGACTACGAGGAGATTCGAGGAGTTGCTAGTGGAGCTCGCAGTCCCGCTGAGTCTGAACGATCCAACTTTACGTCCATCTCACAGCGTGGCATCAACCCGCGCTGGCAACCACAGCCTCCCATGCCACAGCAAGGCCCTGGATATGGTTCTATGCCCCGCCGGCCGGTGCAGCAGCAGCGCCAAGACATGATCTTAGACAACCCTGATTTTAAGATACCAGGAGGTAAATCTGGGGCTGGGCAAAGAGGGGCGGCTGGCATGATTCCAGGAAGCGCTTATCCAACTGGCCGAATGTAAAAAAAAGTCATTTGCCATCTTCCACATAAAGGAAGCCTTGATGGAGGTTTTTTCTTCTTAAAATCTTTGATTCGAACGATCCTTCTCACCAGACTATATATAAGCTGGACTTAACGAAAGACTACTCTTCTATTAACGAAAATCAACATCAACCATCCCTCGATTTCCTTGTCTCTTTTAACTTTATACATATTCTACCGTTGAAGGCACAAATTGCCTTGAGCATTTGGGACACCGCTTTCGAGTGTACAGATTCTCCTTTTTATTTTATTTTCACTTCTTCATTTTCCTTGTACATTTGAACCGGTGGAACAACTCTCATGAATCATCTAAAGCGATGGAGATGCCATTTCACCTTTTACGATAGTGCGATGAACGGAGCCGGCTCTAGCTTAAGCTAGGGCGATGACTGGTTAGATTAGGTCCTCTATGAAAAGGGCAGGCTCTAGCGGATGAGCTGGCAGCTGGGTATGGGATTTCATATGTGGTGGACTTGGGGATTCATTGCACATTTGGTGGTTCGGGGACCGGAATAAAACCGTGTATTATGCGCCAAAGGGGGAGGGGGGCTTGATGGTAATTGAATTGATCCTCTGGTAACTGAGCTGCCGAGGGGGCGGATTGGAGGAGAGATAGTTGGCCAGCTGAACATGGCATATGTAGGAATGGAACGATATTTGTTCGAGTTTTCGCGTGCGTGCGTTTGTCCTTTGCTATGTGGTGTATGTCTTATCTGTGGTGTGCGTGTGCCTGCGTTTGCAAATTGAGCTTGTGGAAAACCTTGAGTGAAGTGAAGGTGAGTTCAAGCTTAGTTAGACGAGGCGGCTGTGAGTTTAAGTTCCATACTCACCACGCAAGCGTATAAGGCTTTTGGCAATGAATTCTAATATACCCAATACTATTTGATTGTTTGGACGGCCTCACAAACGGTCACTTAGTTGCTAAGCAAGAAATATACATCACGATATCTTACCACTAGCCATGTATTTACTTTTCTTGTCCTTCTGACCACCCGTCTCGCTGGATGGAGTATCAGGCCTACACTTTTATTTTACCTGAAGCAAAAGTGAGGCGTATCTTGACTTTTGTTTCTACTAGGTAGTGACCTCCTTAGAGCCGAGTTTCTTTTTGTCGAGGATTCTCTCTTCTTGCACTTTGCCAGCTGCGAGGCGGTCAGCTGGCTGAACTGCAAGCACTATATATGGATTTAAAGCCTGTGTGATTCTATCACCTTGCCTTTTCTCTCTCTTTCCCTTCTCTTACAATATCTTCTCTTTCTCGGTTTTTTTTCTTTCCAAATTTTTATTAGAATACCCGTTTTCTGGATTTATTGTGGTCATGGAAATGAATCAAGCGTATCATCATATTGCCTTCTTGGATTCAAGGTACTGATCTCTCATCCCCCCCCCCCTTTTCTCTCTTTCTGCAGAATGTCGTCACTCTACCTTTGAAATTTCCCGGACCTCTACTTGTAACAGGCAAGGAAGGGGCTGTATTGGCCTTTTGGAGGAAGGTGCTTCCTAGGAGTGGCACTGGACACCTAAAAAACAACCTCGTCAAGTTTTTATCTCCCCTCCTTTGCATCAGCCCTTCCGTTGACACTCTCGTCTTTGGTTTTCTGTATTTCTCCTTCTTCCTTTTCTCTTACTTACGCTTGTGCTGTGTCACTCTTTACAAGGAGTGTCTGCCTCATCTCGATTTGCCAGAACAGTCTCTTGGTAAAGCAGCACAGGCGGAAAATCAAATCGCTTGGTGGTGGTGCCTTGAGACGGGCCACAAACTGCCAGTTGAGTCGACCATTATATTTGGACACTTTGGATTCTACTCAATAGATTGTATTTGCCCCTTCTGTGATCCTTGGTCGTGCACTGGGAGCCTATATCTCCTCTTCCTGTTTATGCCACTCCTTGGCTTGCATTACAGAAGCAAGACACACTCGCTTGGCTAGCGACGTTGCTAACCTCGACTTCCCTAGTTTTCTCGCACCTCTCGATTTCGTAAGGCGACAGGCATTCTCTTCGGCAGCAGGACAATGCCAGCTTGAGCAAACGATGGACCAGTCGTCTTCCCCTTTGAGCATCTCTTCTGGACCTCCTGCGGTGTCTGCCTCGGCATCGACCCAGCCAACCTATACTACTGCAGGGACAATCTATAATCCCAACTCTTCTCAGCCACTCCAGCCCCCTACTCGTCGTGGTCGTTCTTTCAAGTGGGCTTCTGGCGGAGCTCTGTCTGAAATGGGCCTCTTTCCTAGATCTAACCTGGCCGCTCTGCCGCTCAAGCCTTCTAGTGGCAATCTTCGAGGATCGACCCCGAACTCTCATCAACAGTACACTCCTCTGCAGCAAAACTACGATCGTGCAATCAGCCCCATAAGTGAGCCTGATCATCAAGCAATAAGGACGCCGCTGCAGGCGCCGCGTCTTCTGCCCATCCCGAACATGGCCTCGGTGCCATCGTTTCCCCCACTCAATAGTTTGCGGCCGTTGGACGACAATGACAGCGATGATGATAGTGACATTGGAACTGACCCGTTGATGAACATGACGGTCAAGTCACTACATAACCTTGCTTCATACCCAAACCCCAACCAGAAAAGGGCTCAGAAGGCGCTTCTTCGAGGGGCAAAGCCACACCTCACCAGCATGACTGCGACATCTGGACTGAATGCCTCGCCGGGGGCTTCTCACCTCCCAGTATTTGGCTCTTTTGAGTCGTGGAAGGATGTTGACGATGAGGCTCCGGGTTATTTGCGGCATACTGCATCGGAATCTTCAGTATTACGTCGGAGCGAAGCAGATAATCGATCGCGGCTATATGGCGCTGGCCGGCCTACTAGGTACTCCCGTCACACAGACTCACACCTTTCGAGCCCAACCCCGGTCAACCTCTCTGATGAATTCAATCTTTCCACATCTAAGATCCTTTCGTCTGGCCAAGAGGCTCCAAAGCCGCTGACGGCAGGCCCGCCCGGCCAGCGCCAGTACCGTCCTTCGACCTTTGAATCAACATTCAAGGCTCTCCATCCCAGATTCCCTTCTCCAAGCTATGCCCTGGAAGATGAAGAGACAACAACAGCAGCCAATCAGAGGACCTTGATGCATTTGACTCTTACTTCAGAACCATTACCACCACAAACCAACTTAAGCCCCCATCAATATTTGGACTTGATTTCCAGGACACCTGTCCAACCTGCTGGCTACGAAAACGACGCGGGCCTTTCGTCGGATGCTCTTCAGGATGAGTACCTTGATGTGTTTGAAACTCCTGCGTATAGATTTGCACACAGCGAAATCTTGAACCAGTCTGATGGGGATTGGCCGTCAAAGCACGGAGGGAGGAACTTGAATCAACCCTTTTCCACCCCCGCCTCTCACGATGCGCGAGCAGCAGGTCGCCTAACAAACGAAGAATTTATTAATCGGAAAAACAGAATCAATTTTCACTGGTATGCTGGGATAGGCATTTTTGGAAAACCTCAAACCCAGGCTATAGCGGATGTAGACGAGCTCCCCAAAGTGCCCAAAAACATGTATGGGGCAGTGGGCGATGGGCGTCCGATAAAAAGGCATCGATCTGACGTCACCAGTGACCTTAACGGCTCAAAAAATAGAGCGAATTCCAAAGCCACGGCTCATTCAGGGTCTGGCTCCGAAGATTCGAACATATTTGGAGAAAACTCGAGAAGGGGTGGATTGTCGCGGTCGACGCACACGGAATATGACCAAGATCCCATGTATCCTCTCATGCTGCTAGGCAAGGCCTTGGAGAGCATCCTATAAAAGGGAGTTGCTCATGTTGTCAGAAATGACGTCGATGGGGTTGAATTACCCGTTAATGCTTGGTTTGGAAGAATTGGATGGATGTTGGTAGGATGGGCAGTATCGATGAGGCGAGATGACAGATGATGCCAAGATGAGGCTCTTTTAATAGTGCGGGATAGAATTATTCTAGAAACACAATATAATAAAACGTTTGCTACTATAACAATGGTGAACTTTGCTGACTTTGGATTTACCACCAAAGTTCGAGTCTATTGTGGAGGATGTGCTGCTGCCCAGTTGTCTTTGACTCTATCTAACCCGGACACTCCGATGGTAGCCGCACTAGGGGCAGCACTGCAAGTCCAGAACGCAGGGTATGGTACAAAAACATGGGGGCATTTTTTGCATGTAAATATCAACGGAATTAGGACTGGATCTTTTAATTCCCTGCATCTGGAACATGTAGCGACGTGAGAAAGGATGTTGGAGTGACTATCGTATAATCATGTGGACCGACATCTGCATGTCCATGACCAGGGTGACGGCTTGGGAACCAATGATGCTCGAGCAGAGGCGCCGGCGCCGTTGAATGATTCCAAAGAGGCGCATCATCCGTGCATATAATAAGTGCCGGAGACGATTTAGAGGCCGTTGAGAAGCCCGGGCCAATGTAGAGTAGCTTACCTTACCTATCGTAGCGGCGGGCTTCTTTTTTGGTGGTTCAGGTGTGTGGGGAAGATAAAATATGTACAATAAAATAAAGCTGAAGCTGTTTTCTTTTTTGTTTTCCTCGGCGTAGGAGACGCTAGGTGGTTGGTTGATTGGTGGGTTAGTGCCTTGGGTATATCCATGGATAGGTTACAAGCTCGGAAATATGAACCTGTGATGTAATGAAGGTGGTGGGTCCTTTAAAGGTTAGATGCCCTTTTTTTTCTTATCTTTTTAGGGGGGATGGATGATTTTCTTCTTCTTTGATCTTCTTTGATCTTTTTTTTCTTCGAGTAGAGTTGATTTTCTGGTGGTATCGGTTTACAATTATGACGGCTGCGCAAGCGGTTATCTCCCTTTTGGAGACGGCGTATAACAACCTGGATGTGGAGCAGCTTCTGGACCTTTACCATGAAGATGTGAGATTAACAGACCATTGTATGTATTCTTTTCTCCGTTTTTACCTCTTCGTTCTCTAAGCGAGAAGGAAGCAAGCAAGTCTAAATCTTCGTTTTTCCTTTTCCTTTTTCTAACAAAAGAGCCACGGCAAACACAGTATTCGGAATAACCGACGCCGACAAGCCCACCATCCGAGCGCTCTACACCGAAGTCTTTAGAAGCAGCGACGACATTCAGCTCGCAACGCGGTGTATATCGGGCGTGCCGGACCTGATAGCCTGGGAGAGCGATAAGAAGGGGCGAGCGAAGCAGGATCTGCCGGGGCTGGGGATACGGAAGGGGGAGGCGTATGTGCTGAGGGGGGTGTCGTTGACGAGTTGGAGGGAGGGCAGGATTGTGGAGGAGAAGAATTACTTTTATGTTTTGCGATGACAAGAATTAATTGTTTAATGAGAGGGGGGGGGGGGGGGAGCTACTGGGGTTGTTGGGAGTGGCGTTACTTGCTGTGGGATTTGTATGATTATGGGAAGAAGGGAAGAGGTCTTTGAGGTGAATGCTATAAAAGGACGAGAGAGAGATGGAGATGCTATTCTTCTTCTCCGTACTTGGGATGGGACCTGGGATATTATTTTGTGTTGGGAGAGAACCGGAGTTGTCAATATGGATTATGGATCTTGACTTGTCACAAATTAAACCAACACGGCAACGATTGAGGCGGTTGGTAGAAGAAGTGTTGGGAGAGTCATAAGCCCCAAGTAAGTGCCACGCCTCTGGCAAAGCTCGAGTTCTTGAAATGCAAACTAGGCGGCTTTGACGTAGGTTGTTGACTAATTGAGTATAAAGTTCTTAGGTTTGAACATGTCTTTGTATATTAAAACGAATTAAATATATATAATTAATATTATATTTTTATTACTATAATATTAAAATAAATGAATGTATAAAAGGGACTCTATTTATACGCTTGTCAATTATATTAATAACTTGATTTAGAAGAAGAAGAAAATTTTATTTGATAAAGTTATTTAAATAATAATTAATATACTTAAAATGGATTCTCTTATGTAAAGAGTGCTAATACTATTGATGCTAGGAGTTTTAATCCTAGGAGTAAGATATTAGAGTATTTATTCTAGTAGTGTTGATCCGAGGGCTGCTGATTCGAGGAGACTTGGTCTGAGGAGTATGTATGATCTTGGGAGTTGGAAGGATTGATCCCGGAGTACGAATCCCAGCAGCACGCATCCAAAATTGGAGTTTGTTGATCCCAGGAGCACTGATCCCAGGAGTACCAGGAGTGCTAATACCCGAATTCCCTGATCTAGTAGTGTTGATACTAGGAGCACGGATATAAACTTTCTCCTCAAGCTGGGACTCTCTTACGCCTACCAAGTTTCAGATTTGGGTCTATACCTAGACCTGGGTCTGGGTATAGTCCTACGGAATCGTACTGTGACCCTTGGCTAGAAACGCACCACAGCCAAGTCGGGAAACCCTAGATGTAGAAGTGGATGAGTACAGATCGTCCAGAAATAGACAGGTCTACACATCGTCCCCATGGATGGTAGGTCATGATTTTATGCACCCGTCATCGGATAATGGATTCTGAATGCTGAACTTCAGGATCTTGGCCAGCTGGTTGCTGGTCTGTCAATTGGCAAAAACTGGATGCCACGGCGTCCAAAACTAGCTTCACCAACTGACCTAATCGATTAGGTCCGCACTTCCACGTAAAAAGCGATCGGAGCTAATTTTGGAGCAGCAAGGCGCGACACAGCCATCTGACCCGACTTACTACCAACCAAACAGTACCAGCTATAAAAGTCGCCTTGCCCGCTCTTGGGTGGAACGCTGCTACTCTACTTAGCCGTTTCACTTTTTTTGGCTTCCGTTTACGATAGCTCGCGATGCCTTCATACGTGCGATGTAACTGAAGTTCAGCAGGCTGGACTTCAGCAGGCATTTAAGTGACCAGGTATGGTGGTGGCAAGGGACATATGCCCGAATCTGGCGCATTTGATTGGTCCTCAATCTGAGGACTGAGCTAGGCGATACAGTAAAATCATCACCAGGATGATAGCTTTGAGATTCAGTAAAATCACCGGACGGTTGCCTACCTATATATGCACACATATGACCGGAACATGTCCTACTCTGGTGGATGGTTGATGGTTTGAACATTCCCTTGTAGGTTGCTCCTGTGGCTTGGCCGATATTTGTAGGTCAAATCCACAACTGCTGCGCCACAGCCCGGCCAACAGTTTCGCTTACTCAGCAGAATTCATGAGTAACCCAAGAAGAACTTTTGTCATTTGTCGTGGAGCTCCCTCTTTGCACACTTCTTTCTCCCTAAAGGGACGACGTTCTTTGATTGTATTATTGATATGATGTTTCGTCGTTTCTATCAGCCTACGTAATGGCTCCCCTTACTCAAGAGGAGCGGGACACTATCGACGAGAATCCTCTTGGCGACTCGCTCAGCGGCGTTCGCGAGGCATTGCGCGAAGCAATACGTGAGGCAGAACATAATAGGCATCGCGAAGCTTCTCAATCAGATGACACCCCATGTGCGCCAGAACGACTGCGACTATTCGTGGCAGCAATCGGCAAGTTGCTCTACATTCTCTCTGGATCTGAGGTGTCCCTTGCACTTGCTTCAAGAACGGGAAGGGATGCTCTCGTGTCTGATCTGACCGCAATTCGACTACGGCTACAAAAAGGCGACCTCGAGCACAAGCAATGCCGCCCGTTGTCACAGCTTGTGATCAAGCAGGCACAGGATTTCGACATCTGGGCCGCCGTTATAGACCTCGTACGATCAATTGCTCACTCGACCCCGCCGCCGACCCTCCCGCCATTCTTCGAAACTCCAATAACCCATTCATCTGCTTCACAGCAAGGGTTAGAACAAACGCGACGGAAGATCGAACCACGCGTATTCGAAGAGATACGGTACTGTACGCACCGTGCGGTCCAAGGATTTCACGAGAAATATTTTGAAGGACACAAATGGAACAGGCGAGCGAAGCGGATCTGGCAGAGCTTGAAGAGTCGCTATAGCGAAAAACACAAGAGGTGGACACAATTACCTGACGCGGCCACTGAGGACGAGGTATGTGGCTGGCTACTCAATTTGCAGGAAGAGCTGCTCGCAACCGAACGGGCTGCATACTTTAGAAGCAACGGACGCCAAAAAGTCGGGGCTGAGGCGTCACGGCAATTAGATCTTTTTGTCAAAATGAGACGAGACGAGGCATCAGACGCGAAGTACGACTGGAAGCATGTGTTAGTCGTCGGCGAGCTCAAGCAATCCGACCAGAAAAACAAGAGCCTATGGCTTCAGGTTGGCAGCGCTGTGCGAAACGTGTTCGCTTACCAGCCTACACGATTATTCGTGCACGCCTTCACTCTAACCGGGACAGAAATGGAGACGTGGATTTTTGATCGGTCGGGGCCGTACAGCGGGCCTACGTTTGATATCCATGAGGAGCCCGAGAAGTTTATTCAGGTTCTCTGTGCATATCTGATGATGAGCGATGTGGAGTTGGGCTTGGATACCTTTACCAAGGCAAAAGATAATAAGCTATTTGTTACTATACCTGTTGAAACTCGGGGGAAGAAGCGGAAACGGCAACTGGAACTCGACCCCAATCCGATCGCCCTCCAGCGAGCCATTGTCTGTCGTGGCACCTCTTGCTTCCTTGCTAAGGCCACTGGCGCTACAGAATTTGACAGAGTTGTAAAATACTCTTGGACTTCTAGTATGAGACCGCCAGAGGCTGATCTGCTTAACAAGGCAAGCGCACGCGGTGTTAAAGGTCTTGCAAAAGTGGTTGGCTATTATGAAGAAGTTACTAGCATAAGTAGGTTACGGGAGGGCCTGGTCTTCTCGACTCCGCATAAGTTTCGCGGCATCCCACGCAGTTCTAATACATCCTTCTCTCAATCCCAACCCCCGCTAAGCCACTCCTTCAGCCAGTTTCACAGTCTCAGTATTACCAGTAACGGCCACAGCAAGAGGAAGCCGACAGATTGGTCCTCAAGTCATCTATCTAAAAGATCTCGATCAAACAGCCAGCTAGCTGAACCAGAGCACACAGAGAGCGGTGTCGCTTATGCGGTTCAAGAACCGCAAGGTACTAGCCTCGTTCAGCAAGGCCAAGCACCATACGATAACCGCGTCTTTCGCGTACTGGCAATATCCCCGGCAGGGCGATCCATTAGCCAGTTCAAATCCATTATTGAACTACTCGAATGCCTTTGCGACGCTATTAAAGTTCATCAATCACTTTATATAGATGGGAAAATTCTCCATCGAGACATCTCTGAGAATAATATCATTATTACTGACCCTGGTGTGGCAGACGGCTTTAAGGGTATGCTCATTGACTTGGACTTGGCCAAAGAAGAAGGCAAAGGCCCTAGCGGGGCTCGACACCGGACTGGTACAATGGAGTTTATGGCAATTGAAGTACTTCTCGGGATTTCGCATACTTATCGACACGATATTGAAGCCTTTTTTTACGTCCTTATCTGGCTATGCGCTCGCCGCGGTTGGGCATTGGCTGGTACGTCGAGAAAACCGGCGACAAAGACCGTTCTTTCACATTGGTACACAGGAACCTACAAGGACATCGCGCGAAACAAACTTGGCGACATGGATGAGGGAAAGGGCAAAGGGCTTGATCTTATACTGGAAGAGTTTCCGCCGGCGTTTGACTGTGTTAAGCCTTTGTGTAGGACGATACGAAAGCTCTTGTTCCCATATAGGCATGGACTTTTCACTGGTACCCCACAAGACCCGGAGATTTTATACGATCCAATCATCAAAGCATTTAATGATACTATAGCAGGACTTCAGCTGAGAGAGACAAAGGACGTTACACGTCCCGTAAAATAGAATGACTGACTTTGTTTGCTCTGCTCGGCTTGTTAGTTGACCAGAGTGTCGCTCTACTCTACTACCGACAATGTCAGTGGCTCATGCGCCATGGATAACACGATTTGGTGGGGGGGGGGGGGGGGGGGGGGGGGGGGGGGGGGGGGGGGGGGGGGGGGGGGG